>BPTQ01000001.1:313359966-313596256 GCA_019973895.1 Chrysanthemum seticuspe | reverse complement strand
TTTTAAGTATTTTGTGAACTTGGTATTTGGCAAATTGATTGGTGTCTCATTACGCATGTCATCGTTAGTTTTCATATCATGGTTTTGTAATTTTGTTGCATAACACTAACCCGTGGGTTTACCCATGGGCAATAAATACCCGCGGGCATGGGCATGGGTAGAAAATTATGCCCATTAGCGGGTGACGGGTGGGTGACAGGTGAGAAAAAAACTACGTGGGCGGGTGACGGGTTAGAGATACCCGTGCCCATTACCCACGGGTGCCATCCCTAGGTATGACTTCATAACCAAGAACACAAGGTGTCAAAATAGAGAAATACTAAATGCATTCATCACAACACTAGTCAAAGTTACAATGATCCATAATATGGTGGATACAAGTCTTACTACATAAGTTCACAATGATCAAGTCTTAAGGGGGCATTTCCAAATGCATAACTCCTCGGGAACAAAGCCCGGTAGAGTCTTGTCTTATGTCTGCTAAGCCGGGCCAATACTCAACCTTCTATGCAACTTCATTCTTAACACCTGAAAATGGATACTCGAAAACGTCAACATAAAGTTGGTGAGCTCGTAGGTTTAAGAGTTAAACCACAAAACTGTGCATAGTAGTGTAGGACAATAGTGAGCAAGATATACGAATGTGATACATAGTACTAGCGACAACTGAACCTACCAATAATGTTACACACATGTTACCAATAGTGGGGAGCTACCCCAGATAGTACTATCAACTTATTTCGGCTCCCAACGGAGTTAAACAATTGCGCATACAAGAACAACTTGCTTTCTGTGACGCGTGGGAAATCCGTATCCACGGTAGAGCTAAGAAGTAGTTTTAGTTTTGTCTTTGGCATTTTATTTTGGTAGATTCATAAAATAGGTTTGTCTCTATTATGATACCTTTTGTTTGAAGCATAATATATGCGTTTGTGTTTCCTATAATGGGCTGAGAAGTGAGATCCACCCTCATCCTATGTATTTTAATGATTTTTGGAGCAATATATTTATCGAGGAAACACTTTACCCAAAAAAAGATCAACGACCATTATTTTATAGTTGTTCTGATTTAGATTATGAGAAAACGAATATCACTGATAAAACGAATTTACCCAAAGAAAGATGGATAACAGAAAATGATGTGGTAAAAGAATTTGATGAAAATTCTTTCAGTGCATTCTCTTTTGTCCATTTTATCACCGATATTGTCTTTTACATAATATGCATCTGCAATAAAAAAAAGTGAACTAGCTCCCTTTGTTCTAAAAAATGAAATACAATTACCATTACCATTACAATCATCACTATCAACTCTATCTATTTGATATGAAACATGTTTTCTTTTTTAGTATGATATTTTCATTAGATCACAGTCACCATGCTAATTGTTGTTGTGATCATCATCATTTTTATTATCATTTATCTCAATGATCTCTTGAACCTTGGGTTCGTAGGAGGTTTACCGCTTTTTGTCACAGATAAGAATTCATAAAATTAAAGTTGAACTATTTTGGCAAAGCAACTTATTATGTTTGCGAGCACGAGTCATTCATCCGCCTTTTTATTTTTCCAATATATATGTCGCATCGTACTTACAGATATATGGTTATTGCTTATATTTTGTAATTACGCTTGCGCTTGGGAATTTTTATATTGTTCAAGATGTAGCTAATAACTCTTTTCGATGTAACTTTTCGATTATCTTTAAAGGTTTTGAGAACTACGGTACACGAGTGCTTATATTTTGTGTTTATATTTTTCAAATGTCTAAGATGTAGCATATAGCCTCAGTACCACCTTTTGCGATTTTATATATTCTTTTTATATTCTTTAGTTTTTTTTAAGGCAAATGATGTGAAGATGCGAATTCACAGTTGATAAATTATTAGATTTTATACATATTATACACATCTATATCTATATACTCTACTATACATATACTGCATTTATCACCATCTCTTTAAATTTTTTGAAGAGAGATTAATTTGAAAATGGGACCAGTGCGACGAGCCGTGGTTTGAGCCGCATCGAAGCTGATCTTAATTTAGAAATATTAAATCTTCCAACTTATACAATACTATTGTATAGTACAAACGCACCACCACAACACGTGGGTTAAAATTCTCGTTTATTGCATTTTTTATACCATCAACTTTCATACAAATGACATAACCTACTGAATAATTTCTACCATTATCCCATTTCTTGTCTATATGGAATTCACAACACATTCAACAAATACCCATGTGGTTGCTTATTTCTAGCCTTAAACCTGACATCATTATGACTAGCTACGTGATCAGTTAATGACCGTTTTTTAATCACCGATCACCGTATGACTGATGAGACATTGGTTCCCAAAATTCTTCTGAAAATACCATATGTGCTTCATTCAGATAATTAAAAACTGTTTTAATGAAAATTCGGGAATAGGAATCTAGTGTGAGGTTATCCATTGCAACTCCACATGAAGCTGACCGTTCGTAGAATCGATAAGGTCGTAGAGTTTGTCGATATGGCCATCGTTCACAACATCTGTAAGGTTTATATCTACATACCCCAGATATTCCTAATGAAACAAATGACACATTCATGTTAGAAACCTTAATTATTAAATCTTGTAGTGAAGGTTAATTAAGGATAAGTTAACGTTGTACCTCCGGAACCTTCCAAGAAGTACTAATGACTTCCATAAGCAATATTTCGTTAATAGGTGGCTTTTTTAAGCTGAACACAAATACGGATCCCCATTCTGGAGACTGGTTATTCTTCTCCGACTAAAAAAGTAGTCCCAAACAGAAAATAAAAGTTAAGAAATGCAGCTCTAGAAACAAATGATATAACCACTAAAATTCATGCCAATTCTAAAACAAACCTCCGTTTTTCTTTCTTCACCATGGTAAAGAACACAAACAAATAGATTCGTCCGTGGATTATAACCTTGAGTGTACCTTCAACATAAAGACTGGTAGGGATTTGGTGAAGTGGGAATGGTTTGTACACCATTTCGATCAAGACTGTCCCAGGCAACTTCTTCACGTATTTGCCGTTGAGTAAAAGGAGATCAACAATTACAGTCTTTGGCTCTTCAGGTATAATATCTTTCAATCGAACAATATTCTTCCCTAGACATTTATGATGACGCTCCTCGGTCTACAAAATAAATAGATGCTATCATTTCCTTGGCTTCTAAAAATCAGTACTCTTATTGTTTGAGAATAACCATCATGGTCTGTTACGGTCTTTTGAAAGTAAACTTTCATATCCCAAAATCATACCTTTTCCCCATTGTGAACGAAGATTTCCAGAGATTCTTCATCAACATGCTTAACAGCTAGATTGAATTCTTCATACCATTTAGGATTCAAGTTATTACGTTTTACTGTCGTTTTATTGAATGATGGCCAACCTTCAGTTACTCTCAATATGACGTAAGGGTCACAAGCACCGGAACTACTTTTAGCCATAAGATCCATTGCTCTAAGAACTTTCACATTCAGGATTCCCTGCTTCATTGTTCTGCAAGTTAATTTGATATGTTTATACTTCAATACATATTTATTTATGCATACTAGAAGGGTACCCGCGCAATGCGGCGGCGGGTACCCGATGACTATTTTGTAGCGAACAAATATTTTGTGGTGGTGATGTGATGAGATGGTGGTGACAGCGGCGGCGATAAGTATAGTTATATGTGTTTGTTTACCCGTTTAGTGAATTCGTTTCACAACACTTCGAATGTATATGTGTTAGTTGTAAGAGTTTGTTTGGGTTACCCGTAACTTTCACGCGACATCATTATTCCCGCATATAAAAATACCCTCGCAATCTCTTACGCGTCAAACACTCCCCCAAAAGTATATGATTTTGACGAATCAAGATTATATTGATTGGAATAAATGAAATAAAGGTTAAAGTTGTAAAAATTTGAATTAAAATAAAATAAACCCACTAAAAATATAAAAACTAAAAACTCATAAAAATATATTAAAATGGATGTTGAATTAAAGAGCATAAAATTTTAGAAAATATGGTGAAATTAGATTATAATATAAATAAGTAGATAAAAAGATATTTTAATTTGAAAATAAAGATGAATTTTTAGTTGAGAAGTGACACATGTCATTTCATAAATAGAGCTCCTTATCTTAATTTTTGGTGGTTAGGAGTTAGGCTTGGAGTTTGTTAGAAGTTAGTCTTGGAGTTTGTTAAGAAGTGACACATGTCATCTCATGATTGGAGCTCCTTATCTTAATTTTACATGCATTATAATATATCTTTCCATAATAAGCAAGTAAAAAAGTCTGAATTTTTAAGCCTTCTAATTTTAGAAGGCCTAAATGCATTATAAAGTAGTATAGACTAGGAAATAACAGAGACTGATAATTACTTGGTAGGATCCAATTCTGGTTCCTCAAACATATCCGGTGATATATGTCTCTCTTCAACCTATGGTAAAAACGAATGTTAGCAAGTATATATGTTTCTTGGGTTCGGTTGAGTCACAAACATATCATTCTAAAAAAGTTCTGCATGGAAAGGCCGAGCCAATAAAACCAAGGAGCACCGAGAACGGAGAATACTTTTTAACAGTGGCGTAGCCAAGAATTCTTTTCAAGAGGGGCCAAAAGATTTTAAAAGACACAGGAAAGTTAGAAAAGAATATGATGAGTGTGTAAATACTCATCATTTTTAGTCAAATCTGAACTGCAAAACGTTTAAAAATGCTCAGATATGCATCAAAATACTGAAAATATTCCAAAATTACATTTTATATGTTTCAGATGCAAAATGTTTAAAATCAGATGAAAAAATGAGCAAAGTTTGCATAATTGGCAGTTTCAGTCCCCCAAGTTTCAAAAATTGTCAAAAACAGTCCCTGAGCACATAATTTCAAAAGTAAAGTCACCAAAGGTCCTTTTAAAATCAAAAGTTGTCAAATTTAGTCCTTTGGTGAAAAATATCAAAAGTTTGAGAAAATTACAACTTTGGTCCCTCAAGTTTCAAATTTGGCAAAAATGGCCCCTGGAAAATTGCAAAGTGGCAATTTTGGTCCCTGTACTTTTGAAGCTTATCACTTTTAGTCCTTGGAGCATCTTAGCAGAATTGGCAGTAATGGTCCTTGAAGTTTCAGAATTTACACCTAAGGTCCCTATATTTATTAAGCCTAATACTAATTTTGGACCTTACCCCATTTTGGCCCCCTGTCATTTCCATTTTTGAACCCTTGGATTATTAGCCTGCCAGTCAACAAGTCAAACTAATACCCCTTTGGCGCGTTTTCTTCTTCCCTCCCCACTAGCCTGCACTTCCCCTGCTACACTCAACCTCCTCACCTTATCCCTTCACATGTCCCCCCCTCCAAACACAACCTTCCAAGAATCATTAACTTATCACCTTTCCCACACTCAATCTCTCCCCAACTGTCAAAAATATCATTTCCCGCCAAAACTTAATAAACGGCCATGATGGCTTTAGGTGATCTAATGGCTAGAAAGATGGTGGGAACTGCTCATCCATGTGAGAGAAAGAAAAGGGGTATAAAAGAAAGGAGGAAGAAGCAAGAAAGGAGTAGTAGTTAGTTATATCAAATTTACTTTATGTCGTTTTTTTAGCTTAACATGTATTAATTAGTTCTCATTTGTATTTCTCAGTTATTTGTATCAAACAAAGGCATTCTAGTGATTTTCAACTCTGTTTAAGTCTTAATTCAAGTTAATATTCATTTTCATCTTTTAAAGATCACTGTTGAAATTTAAACTCTCAAATCCCTGTGTTAAAGATGTTAGAAGCTTGTTTATAAGCTTAAACAAGCTTATGATAGTTCATAAAAGTTTCCTATAAGCTCAGATATCAATTTTAAGCAAGTTATCCCATGGTCAATGAAAGTCAAACTTGGACTTTGTTTGAAATGGAAGCTGATCTTGGGTTGTTGCAGACCTCTGAAATGGGTTGGATTAGGATCAATTAGGTTAGTCTTTGGGTTGTTTTGGCCTGCAACATAGCTGGACCTCATGTGAGTGATTTGCTAATTTCCATTTCTGTCCATTTTTGCATATTGTGGTTATCTGTTTATCTGTGAATTGCATCTGCTATTTAGTAATAATTTGTGATTATAGATCTGAGTATGATGTTTGTTTAGTTTGAAATAGTGGTTATCTGTTAGTTGCTTCTATAACAGTAGCTAAAAGAGTGTTTGGTTAATATCAGTTGGTTGAGCTTTAGCTTGAACCAGTGGTCATTTGATATTGATATATGCTTAATATAGTCTAACTCACTCAAATCAATCTTGTTCTTGCACTCTAACTCTTAAAAAGTCAAAATCATTTAGAATCTGATCTAAAATCTGTTCTGTCATAATCAGTGGGTATCAAAGTAGCTTATTAGTTTTAGAATAAGTAGAACTAGCACTTTGTCATCACTATTAGCCCTTAAACATCAAATTCAGTCAGTTATATTGGATCAAAGTTGAGTTTAGTCAAACATAGCTACTGATCTTGAAAGTCAAAACAGGTTCAAACCTGCTTTTCTCAGAAACTTGCAGCTTGTGCAGTAGGCTCATTTCTAGGAATTAGAGCCTCATATTTGGTTTAAGTATAGTCTGCTAGGTGGTTTTCATGTCCACATTTCTGGTTTCAGCATTAGTTCATTGAATTAGCTTTTAGAATAGCTCAAACTTGGGCCCAGTTTTCTGTTTCTGCATCTGCACTTCTGCAGCCAAACAGTCCTTTGCACCCTTTTGGTTTGATCTTGATCTTCTTCATTAATAGTCCAAATTAGCTGAAACTTTGGTTACTTGTTCTCTGGTTGGTGGGCTTGAGCTCCACACTGTTGGTTTTTCCTTTAGCATATCTGATAAGCAGTTTCATTAGCTAGAAGTAGGGACCTATTTGCTGAATTGCTTAAGTGTGCAGTTAGCTTTAATCATAGGTAGTATGCTCATTAGGTGTTAGAATTAGCTTAAGATAGTTGCTGTAGAGTAGTTTTAGCTTACATTAGCTTATGTAATCAGTTGGAGTAGTGTAGTGCTTAATAGCTTATTTCTAGTGCTTATTTCTTATCCTTTTACATAGCAGCTTCAGATTCTCCCTCATAAGCCCTTCTTTTTATATTTTTAATAGCTTTAGAATAAGATTTTAGTATTTTCCTGAAATTTTCATTAATTTTAGTTACTGTTTGGTATTTTTCTTAAATAAAAGTAGTTTTTAAGTATTTTTAAATAGCATTTAATACAAAAAATTAAGAAAAAGTTCCAAAAAAATAATTTTTCATTTTTATTAAGTTTAGATAAATATAAAAAGCCAAAAAAGTATTTTTCCATATTTTTCTTAGTTAAAATTGTATTTTTAAATAATTTAAGTAGTTTTTAATAGTTTAAAATCCATAGAAAATAGAAAAATAATCTTAAAAATACAAAAATAGTTTTGAAAATTCTAGTTTGATATTTTAGACTTTTTCATTTTATAATTTTATTTTTCTAGCTTTATTTCCTACTTTCTTTCATTTTAGGTTATTATTTAATAGTTAAAAATAGTTTTTAATTAATAATAATTAGATAATTAGTTATAAAAATAATTTTCTTTTTCTATAAATTTTCTTTTATCATTAGAATTGTAAAAACTTCATTTTCATATTTTTAGGGTTAATATTGATTTAGTTTCACTTTTTATTTTGTACGTCACGTAGATTTTAATTTTAGTTTCGTAAAATCATAAAAACAAAAACATCATTTTAATTTTAGTGATAGCGTTTATTTAATAGATTTTAACTTTTTAATTTTCTTAATTTGCATTTAAGTCGCTATAATTATCAAATCCCTTTTCCGTTCAAATCTCGCGATCACTAAACGTTTGATAATCCATTGCATAGCTCGTTGGGACATAACGACCCGGGGAAACATTGTACTCCTCAGATCTTAATTGCATTAGTGTTTGAGCAGTTTTTAGTCTTTTAGACTTGACGGTTCTGCAACGATCAAATTTTTGGCGCCGCTGCCGGGGAGCTGTGCTGATTTATCTCCCGTTTTAGCAGATTAGTTGTTTGAATCCTCACTCATTGTTTATATCATCCATCTCTGTATATATATATCCATATTTCCTTCTAAAAAATCCAAAAACCCAAAAACATCCAAAAACGTATAAAACACAAAAATATTTTCCTTTTGTTTCTATATATGTATCAAATAATGAAAATACAAAAAGATTCGTCGTTTTCTTAAATAAATAACAACTTAAAAGATTACCACCGCAAACCAAGGCAGTGCACTACCTAACTGGGGGTGCGACCATAATAAGTTCCCGAACTAAAGATATAAAACTTGCCTTTGTGTCCATTGTGATTGGTGTACCTTTTTCAAAGAAGCCATTCATCTTGGATTATTGGTTAAGTTCACTGTTGTTTTGCCTCGATTTTGTGTTAATTGATTTTGTTGTGATATCGACGTTTCAGAACCAGAAAACCCATAAAGATTCTTCTCACCACCATTTTTACAAAACGTCTTCATAATTCTCATTCTCATCTGAAAGATTTCATAATTCCCATTTCTCTTCTTAACTCTGAGATTCCTTAGAGTTATCTCTAGTGCATGCGCACTCGTTCTTCTAGATCATTGAGTCCTTTGCGTGATCTAGCAGAAATTCCAAGAAGACGTTCTCGTAGACGTGCTGCCCAAATAGTCGAACCCGAGATTCGTACTATTTCAAACAACAACATGGCAGACGAACGTACTATGGCGGAAATGCTCCAGGCACCCACCGAGGGTTATGGAGATGCCATCGTCTTACCAGTTATCAATTCTGATCACTTCGAATTGAAGACACATTTAATCCAACTTGTGTCTACGAATCAATTCCGCGGGTCTGATCGAGAAGACCCGTATGCACACATCCGTTGGTTCAACCATTTGACATCAACTCTCAATTACAAAGATGTGCCACAACAGGTGATCAAATTGATGCTATTTCCGTTCTCACTTGCGGGGGCAGCCAGGATTTGGCTGGAAAAAGAACCCCCTCGATCCATCGAAACTTGGGAGGATCTTGTCCAAAAGTTTGTCAATTATTTCTTTCCTCCATCAAAGACGACTAATCTTAAAAATGAAATTTCTGGATTTCGTCAAAATTTCGATGAAAATTTTGGAGAGGCATGGGAGAGATTCAAAGATCTCCTCAGGAAATGCCCCCATCATGAATTCACGGAGCTTCAACAAGTTAATATCTTTTACAATGGGTTGAACGGTAATGATCAAGATTCTTTGAACGCATCCGCGGGTGGTAATATCTTGAATCGTAAACCTAAAGATGTGCTTGAAATTTGCGAGAGTAAATCAAAAGTTCCTTTTTCTCGCAACAAAGTCAATGTTCCGAACACTCCTGCTTCTTCATCCGGTAACTCTTCTGAGTTAGCAGCTCCGATAGCTGCTCTAACGGACATCATCCATTGTATGATAAAAGAGGTAAAGGAAATCAAAAGCGAAATTCATAAGCCCGAACCAGTCAAAGCCGTAAACAAGGTGTGTGAAACTTGTAGTGGTCCACACGCGTATTATGATTGTCAAGCAACCGATGCTTCCTTTTACCAAGCTCCCGTAGCTTCGGTAAACCACAATCAATACCGACCACAAGCTGATCCTCACTACCGTGCACCTAGCGGTATGACACCACCTGGTTTTCCTCCCGTGCAAAACCATGGCAATCAAAACCATGGCAATCAAAATCGCTTTGTTTCGAATCAAGGGCAAAATTTCAATAACCCTCCAAATTTCAATCAAAACCGGAACAATTTCAACCAACCTCAATCATATCAAGCTCCTAATCATCAAAGTTATCAACCACTTCCTCAAGCTCCCATGCCAAATGACTTCATGAAAATGACTGAGGCAAACATGCGTTCAATGCAAACTCAGATCAATAACATGAGAGGTGAGCTAAAAAGGGAAATTGATACCACATTGTCTCGGCAGACAAATGAGTTAAAGAATATGATGAGCAGTTTCATGAACATGAATATGAACAAAGCTTCACCATCTTCTGGAGGACTCCCAAGCAATACAGTTACCAATCCAAATGCCGAGTTGAAAGCCGTCACCACTCGTAGTGGTAAGACGCACAATGGACCTACGACTCCAATGCCCCCTCCTCCTGTGGCATTTAGTCAAGTTACCAAGGAGACAACGGACAAGGTGCATTATTCAAGCCCACGAAGTACCGCACACGTCCCACCTTCGGTAGTCCAAGCCTTAAGTCCGGAACCCGATGTTCCGAAGAAAAATCCTGAGCCAGAAAACACTTCATTCCCGGCTCAAAAGTCTAGTCAGCTTCCTTACCCATCAAGAATGAATGATGAGAAGCTCAAAGACAAAAACAAAGAGCAAATGGAAAAGTTTTTCCAAATCTTCAATGAGCTTCACTTTGATATAAGCTTCGTTGATGCTCTCGTTCTAATGCCTAAATTTGCATCTACGCTTAAAGGCTTACTCACCAACAAAGATAAGCTATCAGAGATGGCTAAAACTCCTCTCAATGAGCAATGCTCAGCAGCCATTCTTAACAAGCTTCCCGAAAAGCTTGAAGACCCTGGCCGGTTCTTAATCCCGTGTGATTTCTTGGGGATGTTTCAATGCTCCGCCTTGGCCGATCTTGGCGCTAGCATTAACCTCATGCCACTCTCAGTATGGAAGAAACTGTCTCTTCCTGAACTTTCATCCACTCATATGACACTCGAGCTAGCGGATCGTACCGTAACTCGTCCACTTGGGATAGCCGAGGATGTCGTGATGAAAGTGGGAAAGTTTCACTTTCATGCTGACTTTGTTGTTGTAGACTTCGATGCAGATCCTAGAGTTCCCCTTATCTTAGGGAGAGCTTTCTTAAGAACGAGCCGTGCTCTGATCGATGTGTTTGCGGAAGAGTTGACCATACGGGTTGACAACGAAGAGCTCACGTTAAATATCAACCAGAACTCCAAACCTCTATACAAAAAGAGTGTTGCCAAAATTGATCAAAAATCTGAAAGAATCAATGCAACACTCTCAAATTTCACAGTTAAGAGTGTTCACCAAAAACGTGCTGAGCTCAAAGCTTTGAAAATTACCCCTGGTTCAAGCAAATGGTTTGAAAGCTGCACCAGGGAAGTCAAGAGTGTTCTTGATGATGATGACGATGATCTAGATTCGGAGACTTCATCGGAAGTGGTGGAAACTGCTAGCTCTAAGAGCACACCACTTGTCCCACCTCCGGCATCAGTTTGTCGCATCGAGATTGTTAAGTCTGTGGATGAAACTAATCTCTCTTCAGTTTCATCTGAGTTGGATGATGATGTTTGTGATCCAATGGGAGACATTCTTCCCATTGATGAATTGCTCAAAAATGATCCATCATCTTCTAGTCCTATTCCCGACTCTTCCATCCCTTCCCTCACTCCTGATGAGGAAGAGGAAAACTTTTGGAATGAAGTCGATGCATTTCTAAGTGATGAATCAATTCCAACGGGAATTGATAACACTTACCTTGATCCGGAGGGAGACATTCTTTTTCTGGAAAGTCTGTTGATTGAAGAACCATATCCCACCCTCCCTCCCGGACATCTTACTGACAATCACCATATAAGCTTCAAATTTAAGCTTAAAAATGTCAAAAATGGTGATTTGCTTCTTTCTGATGAAGAATGGACTTGCATTGTCATGCATATCTTTATTCCATTCTTCACAGATGGTGTGGTTGCTCTTTCCCGTTTCTCTTTCGGGAATGAGGACACCATCTTTGACCCCGGTATCATCCCTTCTAGTTTCTACTATTAACAATACCGCGGTTGTGTCTCGTCGGTGTGGAACTTTCTGATGTTCATATGTTTGTTAACACTGTGAACGAAAGTCCGATCGAGATTGGTTTTCCACGTTACTTTCCCCATGAACAAATGAATTCGGGGTCGAGTCAAGCTAGCGACTCGGGAATCAAAAACAGTAGCATGCAAATATGGGTTTTCACCCATATTTCTGTCTTCTCACCTCTTTCTACCACCCTAGTGTGGGGGGGTTGCCCTCATGCTAAAAAAAAAAAAAAAAAAAAAAAAAAAAAAAAAAAAAAATCTTCTTTCTAAATAATGGCCGTAATATTTCCCTTTCACGTTCTTTGTTTCGGCATCACCGCCGGTACTTTGAATATTGAGGGCAATATTCATTTCTAAGTGTGGGGGGGAATTCTCACGAATTTCATATATTATCTACCCAATTCCCCCGTTTTTGGCCAAAAATTTTTTTTGGAGTAAGTGTTCTACACTTACTCATTTGGTTATCAGTCCGCCATGTCTGTAAGACAAAAGGATTGGCTAATCCAGGAGCAAACGGCTCTTGGTAAAGATTTCTCAAATCCGTTTATATGGCTTGCAATTTGCCCAAAATTGTATGGTATTCAACTCACCATATCCTAAAAAGTGAAGAGTTGGCTAGCCCGCAAGATTATGGCTTGTGGTAAAGGCAGTGGAAAATCCATAATTGGTAATCAGCTCACCAAAGATAATACTGATAATTTATCTAAGAGTTGGCTAGTCCAGAAGGGTACGGCTTCTGGTAAAGACAAAATCAAATCCGTTGAAAGCTGGTGGTTTGCTCAAAATCACATGGTTATCGGTGTACCATGGTTCTTACTTGAACTGAAACATTTGGCTACTCCAGAAGTAATGGCTTTTGGTAAAGAGTTTAAAATCCATTATGTTTTCTCAAAAGATTGCTAGGGACTAGCAATAGTTTAGTGTGGGGGATTGATGAGTGTGTAAATACTCATCATTTTTAGTCAAATCTGAACTGCAAAACGTTTAAAAATGCTCAGATATGCATCAAAATACTGAAAATATTCCAAAATTACATTTTATATGTTTCAGATGCAAAATGTTTAAAATCAGATGAAAAAATGAGCAAAGTTTGCATAATTGGCAGTTTCAGTCCCCCAAGTTTCAAAAATTGTCAAAAACAGTCCCTGAGCACATAATTTCAAAAGTAAAGTCACCAAAGGTCCTTTTAAAATCAAAAGTTGTCAAATTTAGTCCTTTGGTGAAAAATATCAAAAGTTTGAGAAAATTACAACTTTGGTCCCTCAAGTTTCAAATTTGGCAAAAATGGCCCCTGGAAAATTGCAAAGTGGCAATTTTGGTCCCTGTACTTTTGAAGCTTATCACTTTTAGTCCTTGGAGCATCTTAGCAGAATTGGCAGTAATGGTCCTTGAAGTTTCAGAATTTACACCTAAGGTCCCTATATTTATTAAGCCTAATACTAATTTTGGACCTTACCCCATTTTGGCCCCCTGTCATTTCCATTTTTGAACCCTTGGATTATTAGCCTGCCAGTCAACAAGTCAAACTAATACCCCTTTGGCGCGTTTTCTTCTTCCCTCCCCACTAGCCTGCACTTCCCCTGCTACACTCAACCTCCTCACCTTATCCCTTCACATGTCCCCCCCTCCAAACACAACCTTCCAAGAATCATTAACTTATCACCTTTCCCACACTCAATCTCTCCCCAACTGTCAAAAATATCATTTCCCGCCAAAACTTAATAAACGGCCATGATGGCTTTAGGTGATCTAATGGCTAGAAAGATGGTGGGAACTGCTCATCCATGTGAGAGAAAGAAAAGGGGTATAAAAGAAAGGAGGAAGAAGCAAGAAAGGAGTAGTAGTTAGTTATATCAAATTTACTTTATGTCGTTTTTTTAGCTTAACATGTATTAATTAGTTCTCATTTGTATTTCTCAGTTATTTGTATCAAACAAAGGCATTCTAGTGATTTTCAACTCTGTTTAAGTCTTAATTCAAGTTAATATTCATTTTCATCTTTTAAAGATCACTGTTGAAATTTAAACTCTCAAATCCCTGTGTTAAAGATGTTAGAAGCTTGTTTATAAGCTTAAACAAGCTTATGATAGTTCATAAAAGTTTCCTATAAGCTCAGATATCAATTTTAAGCAAGTTATCCCATGGTCAATGAAAGTCAAACTTGGACTTTGTTTGAAATGGAAGCTGATCTTGGGTTGTTGCAGACCTCTGAAATGGGTTGGATTAGGATCAATTAGGTTAGTCTTTGGGTTGTTTTGGCCTGCAACATAGCTGGACCTCATGTGAGTGATTTGCTAATTTCCATTTCTGTCCATTTTTGCATATTGTGGTTATCTGTTTATCTGTGAATTGCATCTGCTATTTAGTAATAATTTGTGATTATAGATCTGAGTATGATGTTTGTTTAGTTTGAAATAGTGGTTATCTGTTAGTTGCTTCTATAACAGTAGCTAAAAGAGTGTTTGGTTAATATCAGTTGGTTGAGCTTTAGCTTGAACCAGTGGTCATTTGATATTGATATATGCTTAATATAGTCTAACTCACTCAAATCAATCTTGTTCTTGCACTCTAACTCTTAAAAAGTCAAAATCATTTAGAATCTGATCTAAAATCTGTTCTGTCATAATCAGTGGGTATCAAAGTAGCTTATTAGTTTTAGAATAAGTAGAACTAGCACTTTGTCATCACTATTAGCCCTTAAACATCAAATTCAGTCAGTTATATTGGATCAAAGTTGAGTTTAGTCAAACATAGCTACTGATCTTGAAAGTCAAAACAGGTTCAAACCTGCTTTTCTCAGAAACTTGCAGCTTGTGCAGTAGGCTCATTTCTAGGAATTAGAGCCTCATATTTGGTTTAAGTATAGTCTGCTAGGTGGTTTTCATGTCCACATTTCTGGTTTCAGCATTAGTTCATTGAATTAGCTTTTAGAATAGCTCAAACTTGGGCCCAGTTTTCTGTTTCTGCATCTGCACTTCTGCAGCCAAACAGTCCTTTGCACCCTTTTGGTTTGATCTTGATCTTCTTCATTAATAGTCCAAATTAGCTGAAACTTTGGTTACTTGTTCTCTGGTTGGTGGGCTTGAGCTCCACACTGTTGGTTTTTCCTTTAGCATATCTGATAAGCAGTTTCATTAGCTAGAAGTAGGGACCTATTTGCTGAATTGCTTAAGTGTGCAGTTAGCTTTAATCATAGGTAGTATGCTCATTAGGTGTTAGAATTAGCTTAAGATAGTTGCTGTAGAGTAGTTTTAGCTTACATTAGCTTATGTAATCAGTTGGAGTAGTGTAGTGCTTAATAGCTTATTTCTAGTGCTTATTTCTTATCCTTTTACATAGCAGCTTCAGATTCTCCCTCATAAGCCCTTCTTTTTATATTTTTAATAGCTTTAGAATAAGATTTTAGTATTTTCCTGAAATTTTCATTAATTTTAGTTACTGTTTGGTATTTTTCTTAAATAAAAGTAGTTTTTAAGTATTTTTAAATAGCATTTAATACAAAAAATTAAGAAAAAGTTCCAAAAAAATAATTTTTCATTTTTATTAAGTTTAGATAAATATAAAAAGCCAAAAAAGTATTTTTCCATATTTTTCTTAGTTAAAATTGTATTTTTAAATAATTTAAGTAGTTTTTAATAGTTTAAAATCCATAGAAAATAGAAAAATAATCTTAAAAATACAAAAATAGTTTTGAAAATTCTAGTTTGATATTTTAGACTTTTTCATTTTATAATTTTATTTTTCTAGCTTTATTTCCTACTTTCTTTCATTTTAGGTTATTATTTAATAGTTAAAAATAGTTTTTAATTAATAATAATTAGATAATTAGTTATAAAAATAATTTTCTTTTTCTATAAATTTTCTTTTATCATTAGAATTGTAAAAACTTCATTTTCATATTTTTAGGGTTAATATTGATTTAGTTTCACTTTTTATTTTGTACGTCACGTAGATTTTAATTTTAGTTTCGTAAAATCATAAAAACAAAAACATCATTTTAATTTTAGTGATAGCGTTTATTTAATAGATTTTAACTTTTTAATTTTCTTAATTTGCATTTAAGTCGCTATAATTATCAAATCCCTTTTCCGTTCAAATCTCGCGATCACTAAACGTTTGATAATCCATTGCATAGCTCGTTGGGACATAACGACCCGGGGAAACATTGTACTCCTCAGATCTTAATTGCATTAGTGTTTGAGCAGTTTTTAGTCTTTTAGACTTGACGGTTCTGCACCGATCAGAATACAAAAAATACGGAGTATAATATATAACTATGTAAAAAAGTTGTAATATATTTGTTCATTTACGCTATGTTATAGAGTGAATTAAAAGGGATGAAATGTAAGTAAAATGAAGTAAAGTAAAGAATTCAACTTTTACTTTCACTTTCACTCTCTTTCCTCTCTTAATATACCCCACTTACTTTCACTTTTATCCACTCTAGAGCACAACTTTTACTTTCACTATCTTTATTTCTTTTTCACTCCACTCTAGAACACAACGTTAGATATAGGACTTAATATATATGGAGTGATGGATATGATGGATCAGTTGGGATTAAGTACATGGACTAATAGAAAGATATCAAGTTTGTTGATGTGCCAAATGTTAATACATGATTGTAAATTGGGCTTTTGACTACAACACGTATGCATAACCAATTAAGGCAAGTGACATAACATATCCATAAATTTATTTTCCGACTGGAATTACCAGAATTAGTCTTGAAGATCTAGAGAACCCTAAATGCATATTCTTTAAACTATTGTTATAAATGGTGGGAAAATTGGTACTCTAAAAAACTAAATACATCTCATATGGTGACAAACCACCTGTCAAAACAGTGATCGGTGTGAAATGGACTCCGACTAATTTTAGATCACGAAGTATAATTTATTGTATGAAAGTGTTATCTTAGAAGTGTAAAATCTGAATTTTATTCTTTATTCTTTTTTGCTGACTTCTTTCTTTATGGTGCAACTTTTGTGATGTAAAAAATAAAAAAAAGAAAATTATCAGATTTTACACGTATAAGATAACACTTTCATACAATAAATTATACTTCATGACTTAAAATTAGGTGGAGTCCATTTAACGCCGATCACTGTTTGGACAGGGGCTTTGTCACCGGCCACATGCATAATGCATTTAAAGTTTGCCCACAACTTTGTATTTTGGGTAAAGGGGAGTAATCCTGCACCCTAGTAAATATATTAACCAAAAGAACGTTTAAGTACAATGGATATGAGTGAAATCCCATATCTCAGCCCGTTACATAGGCATAAAGCTTACATAACAAGATACTTCCTATTTTCTAAACAAGAAAACAACCACTACTCAAATGATAACATAGGACAGAACGAACGAAAATTACTTCCTATGACCTTGAAGCTTGGTGCCATACATGGCATTAAAGGCATCCAAATTCCCTGGAAGATCATGAACCAGATTCGCATAGCCATCGTAGTCATAGTCATCATACTCATCTTCAAACACTTGGCCACCACCGAATAGATTAGTAGACTCATCAAATGGGTTAGCAACCACCTCATCTTCAGAATCAGAAACCACGATCTCTCCCACTTTAGAAAAAGGGTTAACTCTCTTAGTAGAAGCGACGGGCGGATTAGAAGAATCACTAGTTTTAGTAGCCACACCCGAGTCCATTTCTTTCAAATCACTCACAAGGGGTTCTTGTGATGCAATACCTGTCTTAGGAGACTTATCATCATTAACTTCCATTGTATGACCAGAATCCACATCCTTGTTGGTGTCATTAGAAGGAATATCAGACGCATCCGTAGAAAGAGCATCAAACTGGTTAGATGTAGAGATCTTAGTTCCACTCGAACTAGCCACATCAGAAGCATTCTTCTTAGTGACTTCCACTTTCTTAGGTTCAGGAGGAGTCTTTTTGGGTTGATATTGAAACTGCTTACCCACAACAGGTTTAGTAAACCCTCCTTGACCCGGAATAGTAGACCCACCTTGCTTACCCTTCTTCTTGTTATTAACCGTCTTGAAACCATCATTAACAGGCTTAGAAGGCTGAGCAGGAGGTTCAACAACTTTAGGACATTCAATAGGAGTATGACCAAAAATCTTACATTTATCACAATGAGGTGGTTTCCACTCAATATCAACCCGTATCTTCTTAATAGTCGAACCCGACCCATCAAGTAACGGTATCTCAACAGTAAGGCTGTCCCTAAGCACCTCATCCGACTTCACTTCAATCATGCATCTAGCAAAACTACTACGGCCCCACGAGTCCTTGCACATTTGGCTAGTGAAAGCGTCTAACCTTTTGGGCGTGCCTATCAATGTGGCAAGGAGACTAAGGCCATCATCAGAAAACATAGCAAGAGGAACATCATGGAATTTAACCCACACCGGGATGTTGGTCAAATCCTCTTTAAGTAAGTTGGTGTTCAATGTCCATGGTTTAAGAATAATAGGTACATTTCTAATCAACCAATGACCGTTTTCAAGAACATCATCAACACCTTTCTTCGAATTGAACTTAAAAAAGAAAAACCCCTTAGCATTCATCATTACCTTTTGTATACCAAACTTAGCCCACGCATTGCGTACAAAGTAATCAACAACAGGAAAAGCAAGTCGTTGACCAAGGAAATACCCATACAGAGTATTCTCAAACCTAGAGTTCACCTCTTCAACCACTTTCATCGGGACAGAAAGATCCACACCATTAGCTTTCTTATTACCCTCCAACCTACGAAAGTTAGACGTGTGTTTCTTAGGTTCAGTAGAAGTAACACCAGCAAACGATGTAGAAGGTTGTTTCAGAGAACCAACCTTCTCAATACCAACAACCCCATGTGCATTCGTAACAACCTTATCATTAACATTATTAGGACTACAAGTAGCATTAACATTAGAAGCCATAGGAACACTCGTATCATGAGGAGGTTTCGAATAATACCCAATAGCAGAAAGCATCTTCTCTAGCTCATTCTGTGACTGCGGCACCTTAAGATGCTCAAATGGATTAGCCCCAGTAGAAGTAGTAGCATCCAGTGTCACAGCTGGTTTTAATGGTTGCCCATCATCACCCACAAGAACAAGTTTTCCCTTAAATATTTGTTTTTCAATAGCACGAATTTTCAATAAAGTGTCATGGCCCTCAGGCGTGTCATGACTAGGTGCATCATGATAGTGCTCGAACCAAGTGGAATCGGCTCCACTTGTCCATTAGTACGAGAATAACTCCCCTCTTGTATACCCTCAAATCGTTGCATGTGAGCATACAAGTCATCAACATTAACATTCATGTTACTCTCGTTGCCTGGAATAGTCGTCTCTCCAAAATTAGACATCAAAAAAACTGAAAACCCAACACCAATATGTAACCAGAATAACTCAAAGCTTACGTCCTGCTTCAAGAAACCGAGTAAAACCCTAGTAAAACTAGGGTTTATAGAACATTAAATCACGTTACTTACCCATAGTATAGTAAAAACGATCAGTAATAATTGATGTAGTGATTGCAGTGATAGGAAAAACTCTAGGGTACAATCACACCAAACTCTAGGGTGTAACCACAACTTTGTATAGGGAGACAAAAAAGTATATTCGGTTTTAGCTAGGAGTTTAGATTTTCATGGGGATCCTATAACTCTAGGGAAAGAAGCAAGCAATTAGCAGTAATTGTAAAAACCCTAAACGTACTCTTTCTCTCTTGGCGAAAACCGATTCACCCTTACGATTAAAAAACCCTTTTGTCGATTATTAACTAATTGATAATTTAGATCGTGGGTCGGTTCTTTTCCAATTGATTAATTTGATTTGGTTATTCACGTGCTTCATCCCTACTGATTCTACTAGTGGGTCAGAGTAGGTTATTTAATATTAGCCAATAATTGCTTTGCCTTTATTGTCTTATTCGCTGATATACTCGATCATGCATTCCTACTGATTATGGGTTAGTTTTGCTCTTCGTTGTGCATAAACCCTAGTTTTTAACTAGGGTTTCCATTACGTTGTGAAAACGAGGACGTGTTTTCCTGTTACGTGGATCTGCTGTCTTGTTTCGATTGGTTTTTTTTCTGTTTTAGGGTTGTTTTAGTTCTGCGTTTGATGGAGAGGGTGGTTAGTTTTGAGTTAGATGAAACCATGAAGCCTGTTTCATGTTCCAATACTGATGGTGAAAGTGGTGAGGATGTTGCTTCTGTTTTCACCAATGCACAAGAGGATCCGATTCCTCTTGTTTCTAGCCCTAGTCATGACGCACCGGGGGGTCATGATTCTACTTTGGCTAGTAAAATTCATGATTTTGAACAACAAATTTTAGAGGGGAAGCTTATTTTAGTAGGCGATGATGGGTTACCTTTAAAACCAGCTGGGATATCTTCTCCTGCTATTGAGTCTACGAGTGATCAACCGAATGGTGAGAGTGGTGGAGACTCGGGAGTTGATAGGACGCAAAAATTCGTGAACATGCTTAATGATATTCGACATAAGCGTGCTAATGTTAACTCTGGTCCACCTACAAGCCAAGCCAATTTAAAGACACCGTCATTTATAGATGCTGTTTCTATTGACTCTAAGAGGGTTAAAGCTAACTTTCGTAGACTGGAAACAAGCAACAAAACTGACGGAGTGGATTTGACGGTTCCAATGGAAGTAATTCAAGAGGTAAATTCACGTTTCGATAATACTCTTTATGGTTACTTTCTTGGTAAGCGTATTGCCTTCCCGGTTGTGGATTATGTACGTAATGCATGGAGTAAGTTTGGTATTCGAAAGGTCATGATGAATGCTAAGGGTTTCTTCTTCTTTAAGTTTGATTCTAAGAAAGGTATTGATGATGTTCTTGAGAACGGTCCATGGATGATTCGTAATGTCCCTATTATACTTAAACCATGGACGGTTAACACTAGTCTACTTAAAGAGGATTTGAAAAACATCCCGGTGTGGGTCAAATTCCATGATGTCCCTATTGCTATGTTTTCTGAAGATGGTCTCAGTCTTTTAGCCACTTTGATTGGTACTCCCAAAATGTTAGACTCTTATACCAGTCAAATGTGCTTGGAATCTTGGGGCCGTAGTAGTTTTGCAAGATGCCTAATTGAGGTTAAAGCAGATGAGGTTCTTAAAGAGAGTCTCACTGTGGCTATTCCGTTACTTGATGCTACAGGTTTTTCTACTGAAACAGTCCGGGTTGAATATGAATGGAAACCACCTCGATGTGATACTTGTAACATCTTTGGACATACTGTGGGTACTTGTCCTAGATATGTCGCTCCTAATACTCAGCCTGCACAAAAGGATGATGATGGTTTTCAAACGATTAAAGGTAAGAAGGCAAGTAAGAGTGGCAATCAAAGTGTTCCGGGAAAAGGAGGTTTTCCTAAGCCTAATGTGGGCCCTAAGGTTCGTTACCAACCCAAAGCTCCTACCATGGCTACGAAGGTGAATGGTAATAAGAAAAAGGTGGTAGATGTGGCGAGCACAAGTGGTCCTAAAGTGTCTACATCTAATTCATTTGGCGTTCTTAATTCGGTTGATGCGGAGTGTTCTATGTCTAATGACGATGTTGCCAAGGAAGGGACTCCTTATTTTTCATTGGCTGCTAACAAAGAGGGGTCTCAACAGACGCGTAGTTTTCCACAAGATCCGATTGTGGTTGATGATAGAGTCAAGGAGCCGGTGGTGGTTTCTAATGCTCAACAGGAGGGTGTTACGTTTAAGCCTTCTTCTTCTTCTAATATTTTTCCCACTAAAAGGACTAATCCGTTCTCTAAAGTGGGAGAGATTGATGTTTCTGACAGTGATGATGACCAAGTACTCCCAGAGGATAACCCGATGGCGAGTTTTCTTGCTTCTGGAGATGGTGGATATGAACATGTAGATGAAGAGGATTATGATGATTATACGAGCCACGTCTACAATCTCCCACATGAATTTAATGACTTTAATCTCAAAGGACGTGGTAAAAAATAGTCTTGGTGTTCGTTTATTGGTAGTTTATCTCCTTTGAGTTGTGGTTTACTGTTTTATTTTGATATTTGGAAGTGCGTTATGTAAGTCTACCTATGTAATGGGCTCAGATATGAGATGTCACTCATATCCTTTGTACTTAAATGTTTTTTGGAGTAATAATATTTACCGGGTCATCTTGACCTTTTACCCAAAAAAAAGAAAGAAAGAAGCAAGCAATTAACCAGCAACATGGTTAATTTACAATGTAGGATTATTAATTCAAAGAAATTAAACTTGCCTGGCTTTTAAGTGCAATTTCAAGTGATTTCACAATCTCGGTCATTAAAGGACGTTCCTCGCGGTCATTAAAGGACGTTCCTCGCGGTCTCTTTTCAAACAGTTGTAAGCAATTGTTGCAAACACCTTAAAAGAATCAGGATATATCTCATCCTTTATATTAGCATAAATAATAGCATTTATTGTCTTTTCTTCATAGGACTGCCGCGCCAATCCTACTAATGACCGATGCTTGTCTTTGTTGTCTATACACAACCTCCCACACAATATTTCAAATGCACGACGCCAAAGGAGTAAACATCCGACTCCTTTGTTAAAAACCCCGTCTCTGCATATAGCGGATCACAATAACCAAGTGTGCCTACAGCATGGGAGACAAGAAATGTGATTTGCTGATTAGCTGGACCAAATTTGGAAAGGCCAAAATCTGAGATCTTGGCATCCCAGTTTTCATCTAACAATATATTGGAACTTTTAATATCGCGATGTAATACTCTTTGTTGTGTTCCATTTGCATCATGAAGGCATGCCAGTCCACGAGCTGCCCCTATGCATATCTCGAGGCGTCGAACCCATGTTAGTTCACTGCTCTTGAGATACTGGTCCAGACTTTTCTTAGGTAGATACTCATACATGAGGATCTTCTCGCCACAATCGTCACAATACCCTAAGAGAGAGACAATATTTTAATGCTTGTAAAGAGAAAGCATCATGATCTCTTTCCAAAACTCGGGATCCCCTTGCCCAAATTCATGATCTAAACGCTTGAAAGCGACTAGCATCTTCCCTTCGGAATGGAAGATTTCTCCCTTGTACACTTTCCCGAATCCTCCTCTCCCGATGCAGTTTTCGTCCGCGAAGTTGTTTGTTGCTGAATTTATATCTTCTAGTGGTATTTTTAGGTGTTCAAATTGTTTCATGCGAGGCATTGTTTTGATGGTGAAACAAAAGTAGGAAATAAAACTAATAAGAGCCCCCACAGACTTGCAATGGCCAGTGGAGATGGAATGATATTGTGATCGCAACCCTTATCTTCTCTCACGGGGACCACCAATCAAAAGTCAAAACCAATGATAGTAGAAAATGTACGTAATATTGCGTTATTTTAAACGAAAGCCAAGTGGCCTTTTGTTATTAGACAAAAACGTTTTTTTTTTTTCGTCCAATTATCTCACGATATAAAACTGCAAACTATATCACATGTCCTAATTAAGCAAGACTTGAAGTCTTGAACCCACAACAATTTAATTAGAAAGCTTCTCACACAATAAAAAATGCCATTAATACACAAGCCCTTTGATACTTGACAAAAACTTCTGTTTTTCTGTACTAATTTCAAAAAGGGTAAAAGCAACTAATTATGCCGCCTAAATGGACGAAAAATCTCATTAATTATGTATATTTTAGTGTCCACTTTGAACAATTATGAGGCTAGTCCCAATCACGCCCAACACATCGGTTGGGCACCTTGAAAATTAATAGACGACCGATGTTTAATTCGGTCAAATCGATTGTTGAAGCCAGGTCGTTACATCGGTCGAGTACAAAAAAACGCAATATCGGGTGATATTTCGAACGATAATATACACACAAAAAAAATGTCCTATTTGATATTTAATTAAAAAAAAAAAAAAAAAAAAAAAAAAACTTGGTCATCGACTGTGGCAACTTAGTCGTGTCTGGTCGTCGGAGAGAGAAAGCTGATGTGGCACCTGGTGACCTGGGTCATCTCCGGTCACGATTGAGACTAGCCTGAAGTATGAAGTATGAACTATGCTTTTGACCGGTTACCATTTTAGCCGGTTCATTGACTTTTTAATATTACCACCTCAGCAAGTATTGTACATGTCACATCCAGATGAGATTTTCACTATTTCTATTTTACTAGTTATAATACCTGTGCACGCACAGGGTTTTGACAAACAAATTTATTTTGTATCAATACTGAATATTGTATCTTTAAAAGTAATTACATATAATTATATGCTTATGCACGAGTTTTTTCATTATCCATTAATATCCATTATAGTTTTGTAAAATCAAATTTTGTAAAAAAATTTTGTTAGATAACTCAAGATTCAACTATATTTAGCTGATATAGATGTTGATGTTTCTATTTAAATTTCACTATTGATATTATGATGTACACAAGATGCGAGTTTAGTTGCACATAATAAACGTTGATGAAGTTAAAATATACTCCTTAAAGTTTTTTAAAAATGTTTTTCTACATATCCTTATATAAATAAATAAAACTTGCATGAGTAGTTGTTATAAGTACAATCACGTTTTTTTCTTCATATTACAGTAGCTCGTACTTACAATTTAATAATTATATTCCCATTTTCAATAATTTAGCCGTATTTAATATTCAAATTCGTGCCTACATTTGTCATACTTTTAATATGAAATAAATGAGTCCTTAGTAAACATAAATAGTAAAAAAAAAACATGATATTTATAATCTTATGTATATTTATATGTTGGAGTTTTAAAAAAACATACATATTGTATTTTTAAGTTATAAAGTATAGGGGGTATAAAGTGTAAGGATGTAATTGTTTAATTTCTAAAGTTACTAAAAAACCATGTAAACTTATAATATTACACTTAACTCTATACAATTTTAAAAATTTAACCACTAAAGTTTTATTAATTACCCCATCTTTTTTTAAGTTTTTATTTTCACAAATTTGACACCTATATTTTTATGTGTTTTTCTTCTCAACTAAATTTCTCTACCAAATTAATTAAAGGTTGACCAAAATCAATTTAATTTTGACTTTTATTAACCAATCACATCACACGATTTTGCTTACGTGGCTAAATCAAGCTCTCCTATTGACCAAATTTTTTTTTCAATAAGAATAAATTGACAAAATAACTCTGAAATAATGTAATTCCTTTATTATATAAAAGATTTTATAAAAATTCTTTTCTTTGCTCACATGTTGTTCAGATTCAAGTAATCATATGACATCAAGGTACACATTTGTTCTTTTGGTCATTTTTTTAATGAAAAGTCTCAATTCATTGGGCAATATTACAAAGGTTGTATTATTTTTATTTATTTATTTATTTATTGTCATTATTTTTTTGCAGGATAAAAATGATACTTTTTTTTGTCCACCTTTATCATGACAGGGACTTTTGAAATAAACCGACCGGCTTATACTAATGGAGATTGTAGTGAGATTGATGATGTGGAATTCGAAGATATGATATATGGAGATGTATAATGTCATTAGAGTTATTGTCAAACCAACTAGTATGTTTTACAAAAAGATAAGGATCCTCTAATGTTTATTTGAACATTAGAGGTAATGTTGTGTTTATTTAGATTGTACATTGCTATTAAAATAAAATAGATGTTTTATAATAATGACAATTTACAATCAAATAAAGCATAACATTACCTCTAATGTTCAAATGAACATTAGAGGATCCTTATCTTTTACGGAAATTAGTGCTCATCATTACTTTCAAAGTATTAAAAAGTGATTGAAGATGTGAGTGCATTTGTAAATGCTTGTTACGAAAACAAATGCCAAGTTGACTTATACACATAGCACAATCGATATGATATTGAAGAAATAATTAAGGAAGAGGTCTAATCACAACAATGTATTTATGAATCATCTGACCCAGATGTTGATACTGGTCACCCATTAGATGATGTAGCTTATATTACTAACTTTGAACATGAAGGGGAGGGTAATGTAAACATACCTAGGTTGACCCCATATGACTCATGGCTTAACAAACTAGTGTGTAAAGGAAGTTTTATTGGCCTGACTAAGAATCCAAATCCAACCTTGAAAGGTAAGTTTATATTAGAGGTTGATGATCTTGATTCAGACCACGTATATGCTAACAAACCGATACAATATTTTCATATTGATATGAGAGAGATTCTAGAATCTTTGGAGATTAAAGATTGGAGAAGTATTTCATAGTGATAGTTATGATCGCGCGTGTACATGGAAAGACAAGTTTGAAAGGATCTTGGGAGATAAGCATAAAAAGTCTAATATTCTTGACCGGTAGAAGACGTCTAAAAATTGGATGACGATGTAAACCTAGGAATCAATATGAGCTCAATTATCCGTACAAGTGATTGCTGTGATGGCTTTTAATTCACAATGAGTTGGTAAGGTGTGAATTGTTGCAATAGTAAACATGGAGGGACCCATCATACTTACAGGTACACATGATACTTTTTTTTGGGTAAAGGGGAGTAATCCTGCACCCTGGTAAAGTATATTAACCAAAAAATTGAAGTACAACGGATGAGAGTGTGTCCCTCATCTCAGTCCCTAAGGACACTTACCAGACATTAATATAAGAATGACACACCATTCTTATAACGTACAAAAATAAACCTATCAAAAATGACAAAAGTAAATAAAACATTACAATACTACTCAATGCATGAACTTGAGTCTTCTATATCACTTTGGCGGTCCACCTACTTCCATGAAGAATCCTCCAACTTGCCCACTCATGGATCATCAATCATAAGATGATGACCATTAACGGATGAACATAGGGTTACCTAAACCCTAACTTCCATTATAGACAATCACGAGACACAAGAATGAATGATTATGCAACAGATCCGTGATTGTGTGGTTGGGGTTTTGAACAAGAGCCCCCAAAACTTAACTTCCATCAACAACATGAATTACACCAATCAAATTATAATCCATTAGATATGAATTCGACACCATATCATGATTGGTCAGCCATGCATACACCACCCATACAATAACATATCACGACCCATACCATAACATACAGATCGCAATAATCATGACCATAGGGTTTAGCGACACCCTAACATACACCATACATGTCCAACACAATCAACAGAAATATGTTCATAACAATAGCAGCACTTATCGAATCAAGAACATGCAAACAAACCAACTTGGGACGAAAATAGGTTCAAAACCCTAACTTCCAGCAATACCACAACATCCTCGATCCAAATCAGAATAATAAACACAAACATCCAGATCGATCCACCCATAATACGACCAATAGGGTATTATCCAACCCTAACTTCCAGCAAATACCGATCACAAGAACAGTCAAAAAAGTAGTCGAAAACAGGTCTTGTGAAAGTAGCATAAGGGATTTTGAACAAGAGTCCCAAAAACTTGACTTACAATCTCTCAAAACCCACGACCAAACCACAACATCAGATGAAGAACATACAGTCAACAAACAAACCCAAATATGGGAAGACGTGCAGCGTATAAGCATATATCATTGATAAGCAGGAAACCCTAAAAAATTAGGGTTCCGTTATACAATCAAAGTCCACCAGATCGTACCCCAATACATAAAATCGATTTAATAAAATTAAACCGACATGAATGATAGACCATGAAGCAGGAATACGAACAAATACAGACAAATAAACCGAAACCCTAAAAAAGACGATCCACAAAGATAGATAATAAGGTATAGTTAGGGTAACGACAGATCATAGCCCGCCACCTCTTTAAAAACACATCCCAAGAATCGATTGCATACTAGTTTAGAAGTAGAGAGACGATTTAATGGGATGTTTTGGCCGGAAAAAAGGATGAAGAGGTGGCGGCTGATCGCCCATAGAGAGAGAGAGATACGATTAGGGTTGTGTAGGTACACATGATACTTTATTCATATGATAACGCTCAAATTGAGTATGATTTTAGGAGCGTTATCATTGTTTCTATACATGCTATTTGGTTAATTTTACGAACTTTTGGTTCTTATTTGCACAAAGTTATCCTTTCGTATTCGTAATTAGCCAAGACAAAGAAACCGAAGATAAAGACGTAGAAATAATGTCAAATCAAGATAATGCGCACAAGAGAAGATTCCGCCCAAAGATACGACCTCGGGAAGACCTTCAAAAGATAAAAGATTCAAATAAAAATTGTTCCCGAGCATAAAGAAATGAAGGAAAAATTATTAGAAGGAAGAATGAAGCAAACCATACAACAAACAAAGTTAAAGAGGAAGAAAATATGAACACAGTTATCAACCACGGGTTCATGTTCTCAAACTCGTTTTCGTGTACCTAGCCGCGAGGTTGTCGCCAACCGCAGTCTTCGTGTGCCCAACCGCGTAGTTGGATGCGTCTGGTGCTCCAAAGTTGCCTTTAATTGGTGAATTAAGTATCATTAACCTCAAGTACGATCATGTACTCGTCATAACTCATTTTTCCATCACTGTTTTTTTGTTGAAAATATATAGGTGAACATACATTAATATCAAGAAACATATTACATCAATAAAGAGTAACAAGGAATGGACATGCCCATACCTTCCATACAAAACTAACTAGCCAACTAGTAGAGATGCAAAACTGAATCAGATACATTATGACCATCTACTGAAAACTACAACACAGAAACAAAAGCTGCATACAAACAGCTAAGCAACATCATACAAACAAAACATGCCATGTTCACCTTAATTCACCAAAACCATAACCCCATGACTACGTTTCCCATATAAATGATGATTGTAAACCATCCAACCATCATCCACAATGATTCATAAAGTCAAGAACTAGGCTTCATCACGAAGGTTATGGCACCCATACTCCCAATGAGGGGCTATACCCAACTAGCTACAATTTCTAGCCATACACCATCAAGGACCAAACAGCAGCCCACCTCACAATTCTGTCCCAAACAGCATAAAGGACAGGCATCACTAGCCTGGGAACACACACCCTCATTAAGAATCCAACCTATCCTCCTTTGGCAATGTATTAATAAGACCAAGAAGGTTCATCTTGCACACCTCTCTATTCCTATCAACATACATTGCCCGTCAAGTCTATTTACCATTCTGAGTGAGAAACCTACTTTATGCTATACTTGAATTCTAACTAATTGTTTAGAGCAGTCAAGACAATAATTACCTTACTAAGGCCTATTAAGAGCATGACTGACTAACCAAGAACTAGAAAACAAAGCAGACAAGATACAAGGCCATTCACTGAAATAGACTTATATAGCAGCAAAATAGCACTGAAAACCAATTAATTGCTTAAAACATGAAAATCACCTCTGCAGGTCATCTCAGCTGAGATAGACTAATAACCATCCTTAGACAGATTTGGGTACTTGAAAACAACCCATATTCAAAGCAGGGAACTACATTATGAATGTTTACTTTCCGTTATCATGGATTTTAATCCCATGGTACTAGCCATCTGCTCAAAAACCACTAAACCCAAACACCCTTATCTAATTTTTCTAAAACAAGATTCAGAACAGGTTATGCTTCTTTAGACTGAAAGAGTTAAACTCTGTTCATCTTGATATGCCATTCATCCTCCGCTTTCTGAATATGTTTAAAGTCCCTGAATTTGAGACTTAGGAGTTGCAGCCTTACATTCTCAGTAATCAGGTCAACCACTGTCTTCTCATTCCTCTTCTCATGAGTAAACAAATTTTTGTTTCTCTCTTGCCAAGTAGAGTAAAAAGTAGTAGCAAGAATGATCCTGTTGAGAACACTACTTATACTATATTTACTCTACTAGAAAATTTATCACTAATAATGCTTCTCCATGAATTGCTTAAATTGCAACCAATCATTTTCCCTTTCATTGCAGTCCATACAGTCATAGCAGAATCACAACTGAAGAACAAATGATCATGGGAATCATTACTCTGCTTGCATAAAGAACACAACATATTGCTCAGCCCATCCACCACATCATTCTATCTTGGGTAGGAAGCCTTTCTTTGACGGCTAACCAAAGAATAAATGCATATCTTGGATAAGTTTACATCTAAGCTTATATACTACCCTTGTAATATCATTTTTAGCATCACCAACTATCACCACACATAGCTGTTGGTAATGGTTCACAGGCCTATATTTCAACCAATTCTTGTGCATAATATGTTTATAGTTTACAATGATTTGTGTGTGTAAGTGAAACTGAGTTTTTGTAGAAACAGAATAATGCAAACACTATTATATTGATTTGAATATGGGACTTGTTTACATTGACTCGATCTAACCTATTTATACCATATGAATCGACATGACTTATGATTGTCAACCATTGTGTCGATTCATTCTTGACCAAATAACTGATTCTAACTGCCAACTAAATAACTAACTTTTCTAACAGGCTGTTTGGGTTAAGGTTTCGACCCAACCCATTACATGTAGCCTTTTTACAAATACGACCCATAAATACTTTAAACATAAAACTAAGTTGTTCTTTTAACATTCATAGACATTACATAGGTTACAATAGCAAACACGTAGAAACACACCCTTACACCCCAAGTGCTTATTTCTACCATCTTTCACTCCCAAAAGACCTCAAACTTTCTCCCAATTCCAAAGGATCACTCAACTACAATTGAAGAAGGTGTTGGGTATACTTTTGCGGGTGGTTAGGAGCTTGTAGGTTATTGAGGGCTTGAAGATTGCTCTAAATCTTCACCATTGCCCATTGTTATCATACTTTTGGTAATCTACTTTTGTAATTCAAGATGTTTGTGAGTACCATGATTGTTGAAACATTGAAGTTGGTTGAAAACAATATGGAGGAGTTTGTTTTACTTGTTCGGAATGATGTGAACTATTGATGTGGATTGTTTGGACTTTTTAGTGACGTTGAAATGTTGATTTTTCTTATGAGTTTGTGTTAATTGAAACTTGTCTAATTTTCTTCTTGATAGATCATAATTAGATCTATAGGTGAATGGATTTATTCTTTCGATTTGTTTCAGTATATTGGTGCTCAAATATGTTGGTTCTTCATACTTGACAAATATAAGTATACAAGTTAAAAAGACTAGTAACAATGGATTCAAGAGTATAGGCCGAAATGGCTTTTATGAACAAATGAGTTAAATCATATTTCTCACAACTAGTGCGTAATGACTTGGTTTTATGAAAATGTTCACAGGTGAAAAGGGTGCATTAGCATGAACCATTTTATATGTAATTTCATGATATTACCATTTGATTGAAATTGTATGACTTAAATTTTGTGTGCTATTACTATTTGCTTATCCAAACCTTTCAAACAATCCATTGAAATAGGGATCTAGTTCCGAACAAGTGTTTTTAATTATTGATTACAAGTTTGTTTATTTCATTCATATTATATGTTTTAGAGTATTTTAGGATCCTGACAACCAATTTACTTTTTGCTCATACATATTACACTTGATTTTTCAAATCGAAAACACTAAAATTCTAGTGAACGACCTCGGCTAATCAACCCCAACTAGCTACACCCGATATGTAAAACCATAAAAATCGTAAACGTGTGAAATGACCATAATACCCTCAATAAAAAAAAAAAAAAATCCGTAAAATAAAACGAGCGCGTTAATTTCATTGGATATTTAACTTATAATGTTTACACAAGACTTTGAAAATAAAAGTTACATTTAAATTGCAAATGAATGAAACACATTAAAAAGGTTGCATAGACTATTCTTTCTAGACATTTAAACGAAGGTAACATTGAGATTTAGGAAAGTAAATAAAAAGCTTGATACCCCTCCCCTAAAACTCGTCCAATTCAACGCCCCATTATCTCCTATCCCACGCCATATCCCTAAGAATTCTCCCCAAAATCAATCACCATTTAATTCCATTTAATCCCCTATTAACTACCATTCCCTATTCAAAAATAAAAACACAAAAGAAACCCTATTTTTCTCTCTAACAAGTGACGGCAAAATCATCTTCTTGCCATTTTCTTGCTGTCGACATCAAGAAGGCTCAAAGGAGGTTCGCAAGGCGTCTAAACACTGTTGTGACCTAGGGTATTGGTGCGAGGAATTGGCTTGGTGGTCGTGGGTGTTGGACTTGCTGCTGTCGTGGGTCTCTAGGGCAAAAGGGAGGCCGATTGGTGTTGTTTTAGTCGTAGGTTACTAGTACAAAAAGAAGGAGGCTGCTGTGGTGTGTTGTCGTGGGGTTTCGAGCCATCAAGTGGCTGGTCGTGTGTCTTGGTCTCGTATTTCTTCCATTCACGCTACAAGGTAAACAATTATAACCTTCGTCGAGTCTTCTTTCGTCATAAATCTGGTCGTGGGTATCTTTCCATGAGAATGATTTTGGTGCCTATAAAACATGTTCATAAGATGATAAAACTTGGCTACATAAAATCAAGACAAGGTCTTTTATATATCGAAAGTTATACATGCTATTTATAAAAGCTGTTTTGAAATCATATTATTCGATCACTAAACTTTCTGTTTTGAAATCTATATCTCGACCACATATATAGTTGGCTACTGCCTCTTTGTTTTCTGTCGTGAGTTGTTCCATATGAATGTATGCATGAATTAATATAACCATCACTTGAGTCAGTAGCTTGGTCTCATGAATTGTAACAAGAAACTAGTAATAGTTAATATATTATGCATGATGTCAAACCACATTCGAAGCATGCATGTATCTGTTTTGAGCCACATTATTTGACCACTCTAAATCTACTTTGACTTCACTTGTGCATTCATGGGTAATCTGATGTGGACCTCTTGTCGAATGCATGTACATTAATATAAGCTTCACGCATGAAATCATAAAAGGAGCATGTTTATACGTCGAGTATAGAGGCAAGGGATTTGACCCACATGCATACACTTTGTTTACCTCTACTTTGACCCACCTCCAATCCGTGTGACCCATAACCATTCGGCCATGTGCATGTTTTACCTTAACTTGTGTCGAGTTATAATGTATAAATGAATAAGAATACGTTTGGTTTAACCTTGTGTCGCATATCATTATTATAAGGGGTTTCAGGTTGGTTTCTTGTTGTCAAATGAATTTAGCTAGGTCACGGTCATACTCACTTAACCTAATATGTCTTTAAATGCATCATAAACTGCTAAACTTACTAAATATAGAAACCTGCCATTTATGGAAAGTTACTAAAGGTAGAAACCTGCTAAAAATGGAAAGCCGTCTAAAATGAGTAATCCGACTTTAATAAGCGTTATCAAATTCATATAGGTTCCGGACGGCGGGATTGACTCATCGTGTGATCGTACTTTCCTATTTTGCTTGCTTCGAACGAGGTACAGATATTCTGACCTTTCTCATAAGGTTTCTCATGATCTCTTTGCATCTTTGACCTCTTGCCAGTTTGATATTGAAACTTTGCTCTACTATTGAACTTTTGATATTGACCCTCTGCTATTGAACCTTTGATATTGATCCTTTGCTATTGGACCTTTGATAATTGAACCATTGATATTGGATTATTGATATTGATTTGTGAATTGCTAATACTGAACCTTTGATATTGATTGATCTCTATACTATACACTTTGACCTGTCAGTTGATACCCGAGCCATTAACTAGGCATGGGGGTTCCATGTCCGTGTCATTGATGCACCAATGGCATGACTTTAGTGTGGTTGAGTGATGTTCCACACCGTCCCTATTTTGTATTGATTATGCGCGCTTCAGATATATTGTATGGCCACTATTGTTTTGCAGGGGCGTATGGATGCATCCTAGATTTGTTTTGATTTGAATTTGATATGATATGATTTGTTTTGGTGATGCGGTGCGTGTGTGCAATACACCCCCTCACATTTTGGGAGCTAGCTACTCCACTGGTTACTGAGGTCTCCCCTCATATTGGTTTGGTATTCCGAGGTCACCCCTCCGAATACAATGGTTACTATTGGTTACTTGGCTGCTATTGCCACTATTGATATGGTTTGTTTTGTTGGCTCGGGAGAGATTTCTGACAACCCTTACACTTTTGATATACCTATATTGTACCTTCTGGATTCCCCACTGCACCATATTCTGAATTGACTGTCCTTTACCCAATACCCTTATATGACTCACTCTACTACCAAGATATATATGTTCCATTGCTTTGATCTGTTACACTCTCATTCCGTTACTTCAGACTATCGTTCCATTCACGTACCGGATTATTATATGTTTATTAGATTTGATTATGCTATTCATGTCTTATGTGACTATTGATTTCCCTACTACGATATGACTAATATGCGGTTATCTGATTTGCCTGTTTTCATCTGATGATATGTGATCTCGCTGTTATGTGACCTCTGAATTGTCTGTTGACCATGCTAGTGTGTAAACGATAGTTTTTGTCTGTTTATCATGTATACTTCGTTCAGTTAATTTTGTGGACTATGATTACCTGATAGTATCCTTATCTGCTTGTTGTTGACCTGCCATGTTTGCATTTCTGTTTATGCTACGTTTTGATTGGGTAAATGATTCAACTTATGAAGTCTAGCTTGTTAACTTGTTTAATTGCCCTGCTATGTAATTAATTCATTTAATTATAGTGTTCATACTGTATCCTTACTTGTTACGTGTGACTGTCATGTTTTGACTACCGTTATGATACTGATTATGTCTTCAACTAAGGGTTTTGACCTGTGTGAATTGCCATGCTCACTTATTAATTAATTGCTTCCGCTTTCCTGTAGACATCTGTTTGGCTTGTATGTCTCCTGATTTCCTGAATTGATTGTATGACATATATATTGTGTGGATGCTACGCCTGCTATACTTGCTTATGTTTCAGTCCTTGTATGCCTGGTTTGTATGTGCTTGTTTATATGTCATCGATGTTTTGCATTGCTTCGTTCTCCTTGTTATCTGTTCGTTTTGGATATCTGTATAATTGTGTTCTGCCGGATCCTCATTGACTCATTGTTCTCATTTCGCTGCAACTTTGTTATCCGTTTCCTTTCTTTCATTTTGCATTTCAGATTTTATTTAGCTTTCGTTTTGTTATATCTGTTCACTGGGCTTTTTAAGCTCAGCCGCATTTCTTTCCTGCGGCAGGTGTTAGGTTTGAAGATGGGCTGAGAGTTGGATTATCTGAGTGGACCAACCCTAGTTACCTTATCTTTTGGTTTTATTTTGGCGGGCTATTGTTTTGAAATTCCGGTTTATTTTAGACATTTTGGATTTTGTAATTTTTCCTTGTAAATCTTTTGTTTAAATGACTTGGTACGTTATTCTTTAAGACTTCCGCTTGAAAAATTGTATTTGTATGTTCTGATATGACACCAGAATGTGACACTTCTACCCTTGTCGGGTTGGGGTGTTACAATTATGGTATCAGAGCAAAAGTTTCGTCTTGTTGACCTTAGGATTGACCTGTGAGGACTTGGGTAGACACTAGGCTTCCGTCTGTTCTGACCTCTTCCGATTCCTTCTGATTGTTCTTCATATTTGACTTCGATAATCTTTTGTCTTCACTGTTTTGGCCTTCTTCTCTTCGCATTTGATTTTGTTATTTTGTCTTCGCACGTCCGTTTGTCGATCATTAGATGGAGATTTCTCGTAGAGCCGAAGATGATGGTGCCGACCCTGCATTGCTGCAACAGTTCCTGAGCTGGAGAGATTCGTGAAGCAGAAGCCGTACCCGACTGCCATGCTGCTGGAGACATCATGATGCTGCTGGAGGAAGCTGGACGGATCAACCAAAGACACAAAAGACGGAGACAAGATTCAACCGGTGGCTGAGGAGGATCATCTACTTAATATGACTTGGACGCAACTTGTGTTACTCTGATTCGTTTGTCATGCGTTTTGAGGCGGATTGATATCTTGCTATGTGATTTTGATCGGCATTACTTTTCTTTGATTCGTTCGGAACTCGGTTTGAATCGTGAAATTTTATCATTTAGCATGTTGGTAATATCTCAGCTTTCCTTCTAGGTCGTCAGTAATGAGTCATGAGGAACCGTTTTGTGCAAGTTGGTGGCCTTCTTTCATTGTGATTTGGTAAGTTGTTTGATGTAGTTTATACGGTACGTATGTGAATCTGGTCTGTTATAGTATGTTACTTGCTACCTGTATATTATCTGTTTTGTGGTGATATTGATTATGTGGTTTGTCATTACCCGAGGCAAAATATGATGACAATAAGAACTTGTTATGTGATGCAAGTATTATGACGCCTGATCAACGTGATAATACCGAGATCATATAATCTGAACTTATTGAAGTCATAAGACGTCTTGGGAAATGCCTGGGGTTGGTACGTGAATGGACTAGGCCTTATACCCGTTATTTGATAATCCTCATGTTCATTTGAAATTCTGTACCTCCTTACGAGATTCTCACCGACATCTGTTATGTATACGTTTTGTACGTTTGGAACCGAAATCGTTATGATCTGTGTGAGACCATGAATGGCTACATCTGCCCTAAACTTGTACGTCTTCGTGTACCTCTGCGACTTCAATTTTCGAGGACGAAAATTTTCTTTTAGAGGGGAAGAGTTGTAAAACCCTAAAAATCGTAAACGTGTGAAATGACCATAATACCCTCAATCAAAAAAAAATCCGTAAAATAAAACGAGCGCGTTAATTTCATTGGATATTTAACTTATAATGTTTACACAAGACTTTGAAAATAAAAGTTACATTTAAATTGCAAATGAATGAAACACATTAAAAAGGTTGCATAGACTATTCTTTCTAGACATTTAAACGAAGGTAACATTGAGATTTAGGAAAGTAAATAAAAAACTTGATACCCCTCCCCTAAAACTCGTCCAATTCAACGCCCCATTATCTCCTATCCCACGCCATATCCCTAAGAATTCTCCCCAAAATCAATCACCATTTAATTCCATTTAATCCCCTATTAACTACCATTCCCTATTCAAAAATAAAAACACAAAAGAAACCCTATTTTTCTCTCTAACAAGTGACGGCAAAATCATCTTCTTGCCATTTTCTTGCTGTCGACATCAAGAAGGCTCAAAGGAGGTTCGCAAGGCGTCTAAACACTGTTGTGACCTAGGGTATTGGTGCGAGGAATTGGCTTGGTGGTCGTGGGTGTTGGACTTGCTGCTGTCGTGGGTCTCTAGGGCAAAAGGGAGGCCGATTGGTGTTGTTTTAGTCGTAGGTTACTAGTACAAAAAGAAGGAGGCTGCTGTGGTGTGTTGTCGTGGGGTTTCGAGCCATCAAGTGGCTGGTCGTGTGTCTTGGTCTCGTATTTCTTCCATTCACGCTACAAGGTAAACAATTATAACCTTCGTCGAGTCTTCTTTCGTCATAAATCTGGTCGTGGGTATCTTTCCATGAGAATGATTTTGGTGCCTATAAAACATGTTCATAAGATGATAAAACTTGGCTACATAAAATCAAGACAAGGTCTTTTATATATCGAAAGTTATACATGCTATTTATAAAAGCTGTTTTGAAATCATATTATTCGATCACTAAACTTTCTGTTTTGAAATCTATATCTCGACCACATATATAGTTGGCTACTGCCTCTTTGTTTTCTGTCGTGAGTTGTTCCATATGAATGTATGCATGAATTAATATAACCATCACTTGAGTCAGTAGCTTGGTCTCATGAATTGTAACAAGAAACTAGTAATAGTTAATATATTATGCATGATGTCAAACCACATTCGAAGCATGCATGTATCTGTTTTGAGCCACATTATTTGACCACTCTAAATCTACTTTGACTTCACTTGTGCATTCATGGGTAATCTGATGTGGACCTCTTGTCGAATGCATGTACATTAATATAAGCTTCACGCATGAAATCATAAAAGGAGCATGTTTATACGTCGAGTATAGAGGCAAGGGATTTGACCCACATGCATACACTTTGTTTACCTCTACTTTGACCCACCTCCAATCCGTGTGACCCATAACCATTCGGCCATGTGCATGTTTTACCTTAACTTGTGTCGAGTTATAATGTATAAATGAATAAGAATACGTTTGGTTTAACCTTGTGTCGCATATCATTATTATAAGGGGTTTTGGGTTGGTTTCTTGTTGTCAAATGAATTTAGCTAGGTCACGGTCATACTCACTTAACCTAATATGTCTTTAAATGCATCATAAACTGCTAAACTTACTAAATATAGAAACCTGCCATTTATGGAAAGTTACTAAAGGTAGAAACCTGCTAAAAATGGAAAGCCGTCTAAAATGAGTAATCCGACTTTAATAAGCGTTATCAAATTCATATAGGTTCCGGACGGCGGGATTGACTCATCGTGTGATCGTACTTTCCTATTTTGCTTGCTTCGAACGAGGTACAGATATTCTGACCTTTCTCATAAGGTTTCTCATGATCTCTTTGCATCTTTGACCTCTTGCCAGTTTGATATTGAAACTTTGCTCTACTATTGAACTTTTGATATTGACCCTCTGCTATTGAACCTTTGATATTGATCCTTTGCTATTGGACCTTTGATAATTGAACCATTGATATTGGATTATTGATATTGATTTGTGAATTGCTAATACTGAACCTTTGATATTGATTGATCTCTATACTATACACTTTGACCTGTCAGTTGATACCCGAGCCATTAACTAGGCATGGGGGTTCCATGTCCGTGTCATTGATGCACCAATGGCATGACTTTAGTGTGGTTGAGTGATGTTCCACACCGTCCCTATTTTGTATTGATTATGCGCGCTTCAGATATATTGTATGGCCACTATTGTTTTGCAGGGGCGTATGGATGCATCCTAGATTTGTTTTGATTTGAATTTGATATGATATGATTTGTTTTGGTGATGCGGTGCGTGTGTGCAATACACCCCCTCACATTTTGGGAGCTAGCTACTCCACTGGTTACTGAGGTCTCCCCTCATATTGGTTTGGTATTCCGAGGTCACCCCTCCGAATACAATGGTTACTATTGGTTACTTGGCTGCTATTGCCACTATTGATATGGTTTGTTTTGTTGGCTCGGGAGAGATTTCTGACAACCCTTACACTTTTGATATACCTATATTGTACCTTCTGGATTCCCCACTGCACCATATTCTGAATTGACTGTCCTTTACCCAATACCCTTATATGACTCACTCTACTACCAAGATATATATGTTCCATTGCTTTGATCTGTTACACTCTCATTCCGTTACTTCAGACTATCGTTCCATTCACGTACCGGATTATTATATGTTTATTAGATTTGATTATGCTATTCATGTCTTATGTGACTATTGATTTCCCTACTACGATATGACTAATATGCGGTTATCTGATTTGCCTGTTTTCATCTGATGATATGTGATCTCGCTGTTATGTGACCTCTGAATTGTCTGTTGACCATGCTAGTGTGTAAACGATAGTTTTTGTCTGTTTATCATGTATACTTCGTTCAGTTAATTTTGTGGACTATGATTACCTGATAGTATCCTTATCTGCTTGTTGTTGACCTGCCATGTTTGCATTTCTGTTTATGCTACGTTTTGATTGGGTAAATGATTCAACTTATGTAGTCTAGCTTGTTAACTTGTTTAATTGCCCTGCTATGTAATTAATTCATTTAATTATAGTGTTCATACTGTATCCTTACTTGTTACGTGTGACTGTCATGTTTTGACTACCGTTATGATACTGATTATGTCTTCAACTAAGGGTTTTGACCTGTGTGAATTGCCATGCTCACTTATTAATTAATTGCTTCCGCTTTCCTGTAGACATCTGTTTGGCTTGTATGTCTCCTGATTTCCTGAATTGATTGTATGACATATATATTGTGTGGATGCTACGCCTGCTATACTTGCTTATGTTTCAGTCCTTGTATGCCTGGTTTGTATGTGCTTGTTTATATGTCATCGATGTTTTGCATTGCTTCGTTCTCCTTATTATCTGTTCGTTTTGGATATCTGTATAATTGTGTTCTGCCGGATCCTCATTGACTCATTGTTCTCATTTCGCTGCAACTTTGTTATCCGTTTCCTTTCTTTCATTTTGCATTTCAGATTTTATTTAGCTTTCGTTTTGTTATATCTGTTCACTGGGCTTTTTAAGCTCAGCCGCATTTCTTTCCTGCGGCAGGTGTTAGGTTTGAAGATGGGCTGAGAGTTGGATTATCTGAGTGGACCAACCCTAGTTACCTTATCTTTTGGTTTTATTTTGGCGGGCTATTGTTTTGAAATTCCGGTTTATTTTAGACATTTTGGATTTTGTAATTTTTCCTTGTAAATCTTTTGTTTAAATGACTTGGTACGTTATTCTTTAAGACTTCCGCTTGAAAAATTGTATTTGTATGTTCTGATATGACACCAGAATGTGACACTTCTACCCTTGTCGGGTTGGGGTGTTACAATTATGGTATCAAAGCAAAAGTTTCATCTTGTTGACCTAAGGATTGACCTGTGAGGACTTGGGTAGACACTAGGCTTCCGTCTGTTCTGACCTCTTCCGATTCCTTCTGATTGTTCTTCATATTTGACTTCGATAATCTTTTGTCTTCACTGTTTTGGCCTTCTTCTCTTCGCATTTGATTTTGTTATTTTGTCTTCGCACGTCCGTTTGTCGATCATTAGATGGAGATTTCTCGTAGAGCCGAAGATGATGGTGCCGACCCTGCGTTGCTGCAACAGTTCCTGAGCTGGAGAGATTCGTGAAGCAGAAGCCGTACCCGACTGCCATGCTGCTGGAGACATCATGATGCTGCTGGAGGAAGCTGGACGGATCAACCAAAGACACAAAAGACGGAGACAAGATTCAACCGGTGGCTGAGGAGGATCATCTACTTAATATGACTTGGGCGCAACTTGTGTTACTCTGATTCGTTTGTCATGCGTTTTGAGGCGGATTGATATCTTGCTATGTGATTTTGATCGGCATTACTTTTCTTTGATTCGTTCGGAACTCGGTTTGAATCGTGAAATTTTATCGTTTAGCATGTTGGTAATATCTCAGCTTTCCTTCTAGGTCGTCAGTAATGAGTCATGAGGAACCGTTTTGTGCAAGTTGGTGGCCTTCTTTCATTGTGATTTGGTAAGTTGTTTGATGTAGTTTATACGGTACGTATGTGAATCTGGTCTGTTATAGTATGTTACTTGCTACCTGTATATTATCTGTTTTGTGGTGATATTGATTATGTGGTTTGTCATTACCCGAGGCAAAATATGATGACAATAAGAACTTGTTATGTGATGCAAGTATTATGACGCCTGATCAACGTGATAATACCGAGATCATATAATCTAAACTTATTGAAGTCATAAGACGTCTTGGGAAATGCCTGGGGTTGGTACGTGAATGGACTAGGCCTTATACCCGTTATTTGATAATCCTCATGTTCATTTGAAATTCTGTACCTCCTTATGAGATTCTCACCGACATCTGTTATGTATACGTTTTGTACGTTTGGAACCGAAATCGTTATGATCTGTGTGAGACCATGAATGGCTACATCTGCCCTAAACTTGTACGTCTTCGTGTACCTCTGCGACTTCAATTTTCGAGGACGAAAATTTTCTTTTAGAGGGGAAGAGTTGTAAAACCCTAAAAATCGTAAACGTGTGAAATGACCATAATACCCTCAATCAAAAAAAAATCCGTAAAATAAAACGAGCGCGTTAATTTCATTGGATATTTAACTTATAATGTTTACACAAGACTTTGAAAATAAAAGTTACATTTAAATTGCAAATGAATGAAACACATTAAAAAGGTTGCATAGACTATTCTTTCTAGACATTTAAACGAAGGTAACATTGAGATTTAGGAAAGTAAATAAAAAACTTGATACCCCTCCCCTAAAACTCGTCCAATTCAACGCCCCATTATCTCCTATCCCACGCCATATCCCTAAGAATTCTCCCCAAAATCAATCACCATTTAATTCCATTTAATCCCCTATTAACTACCATTCCCTATTCAAAAATAAAAACACAAAAGAAACCCTATTTTTCTCTCTAACAAGTGACGGCAAAATCATCTTCTTGCCATTTTCTTGCTGTCGACATCAAGAAGGCTCAAAGGAGGTTCGCAAGGCGTCTAAACACTGTTGTGACCTAGGGTATTGGTGCGAGGAATTGGCTTGGTGGTCGTGGGTGTTGGACTTGCTGCTGTCGTGGGTCTCTAGGGCAAAAGGGAGGCCGATTGGTGTTGTTTTAGTCGTAGGTTACTAGTACAAAAAGAAGGAGGCTGCTGTGGTGTGTTGTCGTGGGGTTTCGAGCCATCAAGTGGCTGGTCGTGTGTCTTGGTCTCGTATTTCTTCCATTCACGCTACAAGGTAAACAATTATAACCTTCGTCGAGTCTTCTTTCGTCATAAATCTGGTCGTGGGTATCTTTCCATGAGAATGATTTTGGTGCCTATAAAACATGTTCATAAGATGATAAAACTTGGCTACATAAAATCAAGACAAGGTCTTTTATATATCGAAAGTTATACATGCTATTTATAAAAGCTGTTTTGAAATCATATTATTCGATCACTAAACTTTCTGTTTTGAAATCTATATCTCGACCACATATATAGTTGGCTACTGCCTCTTTGTTTTCTGTCGTGAGTTGTTCCATATGAATGTATGCATGAATTAATATAACCATCACTTGAGTCAGTAGCTTGGTCTCATGAATTGTAACAAGAAACTAGTAATAGTTAATATATTATGCATGATGTCAAACCACATTCGAAGCATGCATGTATCTGTTTTGAGCCACATTATTTGACCACTCTAAATCTACTTTGACTTCACTTGTGCATTCATGGGTAATCTGATGTGGACCTCTTGTCGAATGCATGTACATTAATATAAGCTTCACGCATGAAATCATAAAAGGAGCATGTTTATACGTCGAGTATAGAGGCAAGGGATTTGACCCACATGCATACACTTTGTTTACCTCTACTTTGACCCACCTCCAATCCGTGTGACCCATAACCATTCGGCCATGTGCATGTTTTACCTTAACTTGTGTCGAGTTATAATGTATAAATGAATAAGAATACGTTTGGTTTAACCTTGTGTCGCATATCATTATTATAAGGGGTTTCGGGTTGGTTTCTTGTTGTCAAATGAATTTAGCTAGGTCACGGTCATACTCACTTAACCTAATATGTCTTTAAATGCATCATAAACTGCTAAACTTACTAAATATAGAAACCTGCCATTTATGGAAAGTTACTAAAGGTAGAAACCTGCTAAAAAAGGAAAGCCGTCTAAAATGAGTAATCCGACTTTAATAAGCGTTATCAAATTCATATAGGTTCCGGACGGCGGGATTGACTCATCGTGTGATCGTACTTTCCTATTTTGCTTGCTTCGAACGAGGTACAGATATTCTGACCTTTCTCATAAGGTTTCTTATGATCTCTTTGCATCTTTGACCTCTTGCCAGTTTGATATTGAAACTTTGCTCTACTATTGAACTTTTGATATTGACCCTCTGCTATTGAACCTTTGATATTGATCCTTTGCTATTGGACCTTTGATAATTGAACCATTGATATTGGATTATTGATATTGATTTGTGAATTGCTAATACTGAACCTTTGATATTAATTGATCTCTATACTATACACTTTGACCTGTCAGTTGATACCCGAGCCATTAACTAGGCATGGGGGTTCCATGTCCGTGTCATTGATGCACCAATGGCATGACTTTAGTGTGGTTGAGTGATGTTCCACACCGTCCCTATTTTGTATTGATTATGCGCGCTTCAGATATATTGTATGGCCACTATTGTTTTGCAGGGGCGTATGGATGCATCCTAGATTTGTTTTGATTTGAATTTGATATGATATGATTTGTTTTGGTGATGCGGTGCGTGTGTGCAATACACCCCCTCACATTTTGGGAGCTAGCTACTCCACTGGTTACTGAGGTCTCCCCTCATATTGGTTTGGTATTCCGAGGTCACCCCTCCGAATACAATGGTTACTATTGGTTACTTGGCTGCTATTGCCACTATTGATATGGTTTGTTTTGTTGGCTCGGGAGAGATTTCTGACAACCCTTACACTTTTGATATACCTATATTGTACCTTCTGGATTCCCCACTGCACCATATTCTGAATTGACTGTCCTTTACCCAATACCCTTATATGACTCACTCTACTACCAAGATATATATGTTCCATTGCTTTGATCTGTTACACTCTCATTCCGTTACTTCAGACTATCGTTCCATTTACGTACCGGGTTATTATATGTTTATTAGATTTGATTATGCTATTCATGTCTTATGTGACTATTGATTTCCCTACTACGATATGACTAATATGCGGTTATCTGATTTGCCTGTTTTCATCTGATGATATGTGATCTCGCTGTTATGTGACCTCTGAATTGTCTGTTGACCATGCTAGTGTGTAATCGATAGTTTTTGTCTGTTTATCATGTATACTTCGTTCAGTTAATTTTGTGGACTATGATTACCTGATAGTATCCTTATCTGCTTGTTGTTGACCTGCCACGTTTGCATTTCTGTTTATGCTACGTTTTGATTGGGTAAATGATTCAACTTATGAAGTCTAGCTTGTTAACTTGTTTAATTGCCCTGATATGTAATTAATTCATTTAATTATAGTGTTCATACTGTATCCTTACTTGTTATGTGTGACTGTCATGTTTTGACTACCGTTATGATACTGATTATGTCTTCAACTAAGGGTTTTGACCTGTGTGAATTGCCATGCTCACTTATTAATTAATTACTTCCGCTTTCCTGTAGACATCTATTTGGCTTGTATGTCTCCTGATTTCCTGAATTGATTGTATGACATATATATTGTGTGGATGCTACGCCTGCTATACTTGCTTATGTTTCAGTCCTTGTATGCCTGGTTTGTATGTGCTTGTTTATATGTCATCGATGTTTTGCATTGCTTCGTTCTCCTTGTTATCTGTTCGTTTTGGATATCTGTATAATTGTGTTCTGCAGGATCCTCATTGACTCATTGTTCTCATTTCGCTGCAACTTTGTTATCCGTTTCCTTTCTTTCATTTTGCATTTCAGATTTTATTTAGCTTTCGTTTTGTTATATCTGTTCACTGGGCTTTTTAATCTCAGCCGCATTTCTTTCCTGCGGCAAGTGTTAGGTTTGAAGATGGGCTTCGATGGGCTGAGAGTTGGATTATCTGAGTGGACCAACCCTAGTTACCTTATCTTTTGGTTTTATTTTGGCGGGCTATTGTTTTGAAATTCCGGTTTATTTTAGACATTTTGGATTTTGTAATTTTTCCTTGTAAATCTTTTGTTTAAATGACTTGGTACGTTATTCTTTAAGACTTCCGCTTGAAAAATTGTATTTGTATGTTCTGATATGACACCAGAATGTGACACTTCTACCCTTGTCGGGTTGGGGTGTTACACGATAGGGTATGCTTGCCCAAATGTGTTCTTACCCGTTAATCGTTGTTATAAATTTAAAACTTCGTGTAGAATGCATCATCATATTTTTAGTTGGATCATGATATACGTTAGTTTAAATTAATTGCACATGGTAAAATTATGTGTTTAACATGCATGATTATATATGTGTACTATATAAGAACTCTTTGAATTGATAATTCATAACCATAATCCATTATAATAACTATATCCTATGTTAATGAAGAAAACATATATGTAGGCATGCATGGATTTTGATAATCGTTAATTTAGAATCATGCATGCGGATATATGAAAGCAAATTTACGCGGTTGCTTTGCATGATGAAGTTTGGATAAAGAACCCTTCACCCGGTAAAATATATTACACCAAAAAACAATTAAGTACAATGAAATGTGGCTGAAATACCACATTAACCTCAAAAAATCGCTTGAACAACCGATAAATCATTCTTGACGGGCCATAAATGACCTACTAGCTACACACAACTAGAAAACCAAACAAAAAACAAGCATAAACTAAGCCACATCAATCTAAACTAGAAAACCAAACAAAAAACAACTAAGCCACATCAACCTAATGCTAAACAAAGAAAAAGTAACCTATCAAATACTAATGTTATGGATGGCAGCAGCCTTTAATTGGGTCGCTGATCATCAAAGTAATCATCTTCGTCGTCGTTGTAGTCACATGTACCATCATTCTATTTCTCCAAAAGACTCCTCTCGTTCCCTCTACTACCAAAATAATTCGTCCCACTAGGATATTCCAGAACTCTATCATCGTCGATATCAGAATCAACCACAGTACCCACCTTAGAGAATGGGTTACCCACATTAGTTGAAGAAGTACAAGTAGAGGAAGAAATAATGGGCTTAGTAGCCACATCCTACTCCTTTTCTTTCAAGTTACTCGGATAATCAACCTTTTTTATAGGTTTACCCTCATCATCCACGAGATTAACTTTCCCATCAATAATTAATTTTTCAAGCTTCTCAATTTTCTCAACAATAGGAGTAGTACTAGTACTACTATAAGCACCCATAGCAATATTACTAGCTGGAGCACATGTAGGATCAATCACATGTTCCAAAACAGAATCTTGCTCCTTAAGCACATCAAAACTATTCTTCAAATCAATAAGGTTAATAGCATCCTCCAAGTTATTGTTCTTACCTTGAGTATCACGTAAAGGAGATGTACTACTTGTAGGATGAGAAGTTGAAAAAACACCACCTTTATCATGCGATTCCAAATTAACTTTGGGCTGAGAACTAGAAGGCTTACTAACAGGACGATAGTAGTAGTTAGGAGGTGGCTTAGAAAGCCGAATTCCTCCAATAGGACGGGAACCTGCATGATGAAATTTTTGTCTATTGATGGGTTGCTTGTAATATTGAATTGGTGTTTGTTTATAAAAATGCATGGAAATTTGATTCATTCTACAATTACATGAGAATTTGTTAATTGTCAAATTAATTGCATGCATGTATGGTTTTTAAGAAACAAGAAGTTTATGGCTTGTTTTTTGCCAATAAAGTGACGGTTATCCACATAGCCATGCCTCACTAAGTGATATAGATGTTGAACACCATATTTATCGTATGAGGAGGGTATAATTTTTTGCCATGAAAGTCATATCTGGTACATAATTAATGATGATTATGTGTTTTCTTTCTGGATGAAACTAAAACAGCAATTTGATTTGGCGGTTCGTTGACCCGTAGAAAAGCAAGAAACATGGTTGGAAAGTTCAAGTTTCTGGTTGTAAAGTGCAACTATGTGTCAAGACTCTTATGTGAATTAATGGCCTAATTGACATACGTTATGTTATTGTTCATTATATTATGTTTTGTTTACCTGACATTATCATAATCCTTAATCTTAACTCCTACGTAAAGGATTTATTAAATTCACAAGTCACTAAGTTATGTGCCTTTCTATCTGAATAATTTGGAACCACACTTCTTCTGCCAATTTGTGGTGTATTTTAAACTTTTCAAAGTTGAGCAAAAAGTTATTGTTGTATTGTATGTTTGGCAATTAGTATTTGTTCTTGATCACCTTGAATAAATTTCATGGGTTTGTTCTTCACTGTTGAATTGTTAATGGAAGTATAAATGAGACTGTCTAAATGTTTCATAATTCAAAGGGCAAGGGAACTAAGTTTTGTGATTAAACTTGATAATCGTTGTATTACTGTATATACGGTTGGAAGTAAATAGCATCGAACTTTGGTAACTTCCTTTTGACTGCTTGATTGAATATCAAGGAATCAGACAATGCAATGACAAAGGAAGTGTCATTTACTTATATATCATGATATTTATGATATGTTCTGATGCTGTAAACTAAGAGTTTAGTTAATCCATTGAAAAACTATGGTTTATGGTTTCGAATACAACGAAGATCCTTGAATATTTGATGCAAATTGGATAGCTGATCAAGTAGATATATCAATAAGTGTTGGATTTTATGCTTGGTGTGAATGTAGTATCTTGAGATCAAAGATATAATTGTTATGATATGATTACATCATGATTCATTTTTTTTTCTTTTTTGGGTAAAGGGTTTCCCCGGTAAATGTATTACTAAAAAAAACATTTAAGTACAAAGGATATGGATGAAGTCTCGTATCTCAGCCCGTTACATAGGCAAAAAAGCTTACATAACAAGACACTTCCTATCATATAAATAAGAAAACAAACCACTCCTCATTAGGTTACATAAGACACCTACCAAAACAAAAGCACTACCTACCACGACCTTGAAGCTTGATATCATTCATGTCATAAAAAGCATCCAATTGCCTTGGTAAATTGTAGACCTGATGCGCATAGTCATCATAGTAATCTTCAAGCTCGTGCCCACCGCCTGTCGAAGCGAGAAAATTAGCCATAGGACTATCAGGTGGAAGCACCTCCTCATCATCACTGTCCGAAACAACCACTTCCCCTACCTTAGAGAATGGGTTACCCACCTTAACATACGGAGAAGAAGAGGAACTAGGCTTAGAAGCCGCAACCTGCTCCTTCTCTTTCAAGTCACTCACAAGCTGCTCTTGTGAATCCTTACCAGTATTTTGAGACCCATCCACTTTAGCTTCCTTTGTATTACCCGGATAATCAACCTTTTTTAGAGGATGACCATTATCATCCACAAGAATAACTTTTGATGAGTGTCTAAATACTCATCATTTTTGTACTATATAAACTGCAAAATCATCTGAAAACACTCAGAAACACATCAAAATGATCAAAATATCACAAATCAGTGTTTTATGTGTTTTAAATTCAAAAATATCAAAATCAGATGAAAAACATATCAAATTTGCAAAAAATTGCAGTTTTAGTCCCCCAAGTTTATAAAATTGTCAAAAATAGTCCCTGAGCCAAAATTTCAAAAGAAAAGTCACCAAAGGTCCTTTTAAAATCACAAATTGTCATATTTAGTCCTTTGGTGAGAAATCTAAAAGTTTTGAGAAAATTACAATTTAGTCCCTAAAAATCCAAAATGTTCAAAACTAGTCCTTGGAAATTTTCAAAAATGTCAAAATCAAACCCTTGGACTATTAAATATTGGCAAAACAAACCCTTGGATCACCCTTCATAATTTACAGATTGGGTCCTTCAGTTTCTGAATTTTACATATTTGGTCCGTATGTATTAATATTCTTCAAACCAAACCGGACCCTAAACTACCCAAGCCCAATCAAAAGCCCAAACCCAAATCCACTATCCATGACCCGGCCCTTTTTTTGATTATTTATACCAAACCCGGTCAACCAATCCATCCAGTCAAACACAACTTGGCGCCCAAAAGTCATCCCTCCCAACTGCTCTCAGCATACACCTCCACCTCAACCCCCATCCTCTCCATATCACTTTCCCTGTCCCCCCACCTCAACACAAATCCAAGATACATTAAATGCATCTTTTTCTCCCACACTCAAACTCTCCACCTGTTTAACCCATTTTGGCGCCAAAACAGATTAAACGGCTCAGATGAAAGATAGCCATCCAATGGCTCTCAAGCATGGTGGGAAAGTCTTTGTGGACCTCCAGGACCTATAATAAGGAAGAAAGAGAAGAGAGGAAGGGGGGAAGTAGTATAGTGTAGTTTTAGTTTTATGTCGTTTTTATAATTTCAAGTGTACTAGTGTATTTTTAAGCTTTTAAGCTCTTGTTTGAGCAATATTAAGTGTATGTAAATCTTTATTGAAAACAAATTTCCAGTTTCCATTTTAATTACAGTTTATGCAAATTTCAAAAATCTCTATAAATTTGAATGATATTTCTGGTTGTTATTTTGGACATATAAGCCTGTATAAGTCTTTTCTAAGCTTTAATAAGTTCACTTTATGTTATCATTCACTTAGAAACTCATTACTCAGATTTTGCTTTCAAAATTATCTCCAGTCAACAAAAGTCAACTGTGGTCATTCTTTGGCTAAGAAATGGATATGGGTGATCTTGATGATGATTTGGGATTGGATTTTAGTAATTTAGTGTAGATTGGGTTCTGGTATAATCCTCACTTAAGCTGGACCTCTTGTAAGTGGAAGTTTGTTCTCATTGGTAGCTTAATAAACAGTGTAGTTATAATTTCTCATAGAGTTGTGATAAGTAGTGTATTTTGCTGTCACATAGTCTTATTTTGATGCATTGAATCTATTTTGTAGTTTAAATAATCTTGTCTTTGTTATTTGGTTTAACTATTTGCATAACAAGTCTATAAAGGATGTTTGGATCATATGGTTAATTTGAGTTAGAAACTTGTTTTGTGGAATACATCAGTTGCATTAGTCTTCTGTGGTTTAATTGAGTCGTATGCAGTCAAAATTTTGCATCTTATTGCCTCAAAAGTCAAAAATCTCTTGAATCTGTTCCAACAGCTGCACTGTTGGAGTTTTGAACATTCAAAGACTTGTTTTGTGTCTTAAATTACTAGAACTAGCTTTCCTTAAGTTTATCTCATCATTATATATCATATTCAGTTCAAAATTCTAGATCAAAGTTAGCAAAAGTCAACTTTTTAGTTTTTGTTAAAAAGTCAAATTTGGCAAAATTTCAGTTTTGAGCCCACTAGAGTGATTTTTGTTGAACTCATTTCTGAGTCTTTACCTATAAAATTTGTTGTTTTAGAAAGTGCTTCTGGTATACTTTATCATGGTCATTTTTGCCAAATTTTCTAAATTTTCTTTAAGCCTCAAATCAGCTGTTCTAAATGAGCTTAACTGCCCTGTGCATAGACTCAGTTAATACTGAGTCTGCACAGGGAGTTTGAAGCCCTTGCACAGGGGTTGTTTTAGCTTATCAAAGTCTGAAAATTGGCTCATGTTTAGTTAGCCAGGTCCTTGTGAGGTTCCCATGGTTGTTTTCTAGTTTCAAGCTTATTGGTTTGCTTATTTTTAAGCTCAAAGTTGGCCCCCTTTCACTGTTTTGGCCATAAGCTCATTAACATCAAATCTGTCCTAGCTTGTATCCAGAGGTTTAAGCTTATTGATTTGTGTTGCATTTTGGTTATTTTAGCATATTAGACCTTCCATATCAGTTTGGTGGCTTTTGAACTCCATTTGCTTATTCAAGAGCTTATTTCATTAAGCACTTATTCTTCAGTTTCAAATCCTTCCACACAAGCCCATGTTTTTCCATTTTTCCTAGCTTCCTAGTTTTATTTTATAGTTTTCCTGAAATTTTCATATTTTTCTAAGCTTATTTGCTATTTTTCTTAATTTAAACTAGTTTTTAAGTATTTTTAAATAGCTTTAAATACAAAAAATTAAGAAAAGGTTCTAAAAAATAATTTTTCAATTTTCTTAAGTTTAGATAAATGTAAAAGTAATAAAAAGTATTTTTCCATAATTTTCTTAGTTTAAAAAGTATTTTTTAGCATTTTAATTAGTTTTAAATAGTTTTAAATTAATAATAAATATATAAAAAGTCTAAAAAATATATTTTCTATTTTAAAATTAGTTTTATCATATTTTAGATTTTTCTAAGTCTTAACTTTATTTTTCTAGTCTTATTTCATATTTTCTTTTATTTTTGAGTATTATTAAATAGTTTAAAATAGTTTTTAATTAATAATAATTAATTAAATAGTTATAAAAATAATTTTCTTTTTCTAATAATTTTCTTATATCATTAGGATTGTAAAAATGTATTTTTTATATTTTTAGGATTTATATTGTGTAAGTTTCACTTTTTATTTTGTACGTTTACGTTATTTTAATTCAAACGTAAGTTTTAAGTTTTAGGTTTTAAACGTTCATCACTTTAAAAATAGTGATAGCGTTTATTTAATATTTTTTATCTTTTTAATTTTCTTAATTTGCATTTAAGTCGCTTTTATTTATTTCCTTTTTCAGTAGTATAATTATCCTATCCAAATCCTTTCTGATCGCTATCATTAGTGATCATTCTATCATCTGAATTAGTGTTATACACACCATTGAGTCTCCGTGGGACTTAACGACCTGGGAATCCCATGTATTCTCTGATCTTCATTGCATTTGCGTCTGAGCTGTTTTAAGTCTGTTTAGACTTGACTGTTCGCACCAGATCAAAATTTTGGCGCCGCTGCCGGGGAGGCTTTAGCGTGTGTTTAGCCATTTTCAGACTCATTCTTGCACATACCCATCTTTTGTAAAAAAATTTTGTAAAGTTTTCAGTAAATCCAAAAAGTTCGTTAACACTTTTCCTAAACTGTTAAAAACGCCAAAAATATTTTCATTCTTTGTTTTTATCGTCATGTTTTTCAAAAACACCAAAAATATTCCTCTTTACCCTCTTACCTTTTTGATTCTTCATTTCTTACCCTCTGATAACCTTTGATTCTTTCTATGTCTTATCCTCACCCTCTTGGTTGTCAATGGTGTGGTGGTCCTTATAATGGTGGCAATTGCCCCAGTTGTAGCGTGGTGGAGTCAGGAAACGGGTTTGTCTATAACCAAGATCCCTATTCCTACCATAACACGACTGATTTATTCCATCAGCTATCACACCGTGAGACTCAGCAGTTTTACTGTTGTGAGTACTCTGGTGGTTCTCATTCCAGTTCTGATTGTCAATCAGGAAACACGCTTGTCTATGAGCAGGGTCCTGATAACAATTATGAATACAACACATACCACTCACAGTCACATCAGTTTTACTGTTGTGAGTATTGTGGAGGTCCTCACTCTAGCTCGGATTGTCAAACAGGGAACCCATTTCCTTGTAACGATTACGGCTCTTCATATCATGACCAACCTCTACAGTACCAGCCTGATTCACTTCCTCAAAATCTTCTCCTTGATCTTTTGGATTTAGTGAAAGATTTGAAGGAATCTAAACACTCCCATGATAATCCAAATGAAAAATCAATGGAAGTTTTGTTAGCCGAAGAGCGGGCTGCTAAATTAGATTCCCAGATTGCGTTTGAAAAATCTGTTAGGGAATCAATTGCAATAGAAAAAGCGGCCAAATCTAGCTCTCGATTCCGTTTCATTCCTGATGACGATGATGATGAAGATATCCTTGATATCCTACAATTTTATAACAGTTCATCAGTTGAGACTCCTTCCATGATCCATCAGGGAGAAAAGACTATGATGGAATTACTAGCAGAAGAACAAATGTTAAGCATTAAACATATGTATGCTAGTCCTTCTAATCTCCCTCAGTCTGTTGTTATCACACCTGATATTCCCACTCACTCTCTAAACATGGGGGATGAGCTTCTTAGCACTATTCCAGAAATGGAATCGTCTAGTGTTGAGAACCTTATCCCAATCCCGAGAGAGTCACAGGGAATTTCTGATCATCTGTGTGATATCCCTTTCCCTCTTGAGTGCTCTCAAGATCATTTTGAAACTTTCTCTGATCTTAGCGACGATTGTGCTTCCTATGGAGACATCGAGTACGTTGAGGCATCACTTCCACAATCTGATGCTGATCCCCTTCTTGAGGAGTTCTCCGGTGAACTCACTCACATCAATCCACTCTTTGATTTCGAAGCCGATCTGGGAGAGACTGAAAGTCTCATTGATAATGATCGTTCACTCACTTCTTATCCCAACAGTCCAATAGAGAATGTTGATCATTTTGTTCCCGAAACATTCAAAGCTACTTTCACTAATCCTCTATTTGAATTCAACTCTGAATTCACTTCAATTTCTGAGAATCCACTCTTTAATACTCAGACTGAGGATAGTGATGAGCCCACAATGGAACAAGAGTTCACAAATTCACATTATGTGATTGATTCTCTTCATGAGGAGTTCTCCGGTGAACTCTCTCATATCATATCTCCGCTGGAGTATGATTGTTTGGATGGCAAAAATCATGATCGGGGGGAGAGAATCTCAATTTGCATAGTTATGACAAATCTTCCCACCCTCCCCACCGAGATGCCTTCCAACCCAAAGAGCTCAACCAATAAAATCCAAATAAGTGCAATTGCACTTAATCCCGAGGGAGAAGATCTAGTTATGATTGTTATCATGATCTTCCTTCTTTTCTTCACCTACTTGGTGACTTCCTCTCTTCTTCACTCCTTCGGGAGTGAGGACACTATCTTTGACCCCGGCATTTTCATTTACCATCTGTGAGCCGGGTCTGTCTCTCTTTATCTCGTCGGTGTGGAACTTTCACGTGCTTCAAATGTTTATCCAAACATCTTGAATGAAAGTCCGATGGAGATTGTATCTTCCACTTGCTTCCCCATGAACAAATGAATTCGGGGTCGAGTCAAGCTAGCGACTCGGAAATCAAAAACAGTAGCACACACCATATGGGTTTTCACCCATATTTCTGTCTTCTTACCCCCTTTCTACCACCTAAGTGTGGGGGTAATGCCCCACATGTTATATATCTAAAAAAAAAAAAAAAAAAAAAAAAAAAAAAAAAAAAAAAAAAAATCTTTCTAAATAATGGCTGTAGTATTTCCCTTTTACGTTCTTTGTTTCGGCATAACCGCCGGTACTTTGAATATTGAGGGCAATATTCATTTCTAAGTGTGGGGGGGAATTCTCACGAATTTCATATATTATATACTCAATTCCCCCGTTTTTGGCCAAAATTTTTTTTTGGAGTAAGTGTTTTACACTTTCTCATTTGGTTATCAGTCCGCCTTGTCTAATAGACAAAAGGATTGGCTAATCCAGGAGCAAACGGCTCTTGGTAAAGATATATCAAATCCGTTTACATGGCTTGCAATTTGCCCAAAATTGTATGGTATTCAGCTCACCATATCCTAAAAAGTGAAGAGTTGGCTAGCCCGCAAGTTTATGGCTTGTGGTAAAGGCAGTGGAAAATCCATAATTGGTATTCAGCTCACCAAAGATAATATTGATAATTTATCTAAGAGTTGGCTAGTCCAGAAGAGTACGGCTTCTGGTAAAGACAAAATCAAATCCGTTGAAAGCTGGTGGTTTGCTCAAAATCACATGGTTATCGGTGTACCATGGTTCTTACTTGAACTAAAACATTTGGCTACTCCAGAAGTAATGGCTTTTGGTAAAGAGTTTAAAATCCATTATGTTTTCTCAAATCATTGCTAGGGACTAGCAATATCTTAGTGTGGGGGATTGATGAGTGTCTAAATACTCATCATTTTTGTACTATATAAACTGCAAAATCATCTGAAAACACTCAGAAACACATCAAAATGATCAAAATATCACAAATCAGTGTTTTATGTGTTTTAAATTCAAAAATATCAAAATCAGATGAAAAACATATCAAATTTGCAAAAAATTGCAGTTTTAGTCCCCCAAGTTTATAAAATTGTCAAAAATAGTCCCTGAGCCAAAATTTCAAAAGAAAAGTCACCAAAGGTCCTTTTAAAATCACAAATTGTCATATTTAGTCCTTTGGTGAGAAATCTAAAAGTTTTGAGAAAATTACAATTTAGTCCCTAAAAATCCAAAATGTTCAAAACTAGTCCTTGGAAATTTTCAAAAATGTCAAAATCAAACCCTTGGACTATTAAATATTGGCAAAACAAACCCTTGGATCACCCTTCATAATTTACAGATTGGGTCCTTCAGTTTCTGAATTTTACATATTTGGTCCCTATGTATTAATATTCTTCAAACCAAACCGGACCCTAAACTACCCAAGCCCAATCAAAAGCCCAAACCCAAATCCACTATCCATGACCCGGCCCTTTTTTTGATTATTTATACCAAACCCGGTCAACCAATCCATCCAGTCAAACACAACTTGGCGCCCAAAAGTCATCCCTCCCAACTGCTCTCAGCATACACCTCCACCTCAACCCCCATCCTCTCCATATCACTTTCCCTGTCCCCCCACCTCAACACAAATCCAAGATACATTAAATGCATCTTTTTCTCCCACACTCAAACTCTCCACCTGTTTAACCCATTTTGGCGCCAAAACAGATTAAACGGCTCAGATGAAAGATAGCCATCCAATGGCTCTCAAGCATGGTGGGAAAGTCTTTGTGGACCTCCAGGACCTATAATAAGGAAGAAAGAGAAGAGAGGAAGGGGGGAAGTAGTATAGTGTAGTTTTAGTTTTATGTCGTTTTTATAATTTCAAGTGTACTAGTGTATTTTTAAGCTTTTAAGCTCTTGTTTGAGCAATATTAAGTGTATGTAAATCTTTATTGAAAACAAATTTCCAGTTTCCATTTTAATTACAGTTTATGCAAATTTCAAAAATCTCTATAAATTTGAATGATATTTCTGGTTGTTATTTTGGACATATAAGCCTGTATAAGTCTTTTCTAAGCTTTAATAAGTTCACTTTATGTTATCATTCACTTAGAAACTCATTACTCAGATTTTGCTTTCAAAATTATCTCCAGTCAACAAAAGTCAACTGTGGTCATTCTTTGGCTAAGAAATGGATATGGGTGATCTTGATGATGATTTGGGATTGGATTTTAGTAATTTAGTGTAGATTGGGTTCTGGTATAATCCTCACTTAAGCTGGACCTCTTGTAAGTGGAAGTTTGTTCTCATTGGTAGCTTAATAAACAGTGTAGTTATAATTTCTCATAGAGTTGTGATAAGTAGTGTATTTTGCTGTCACATAGTCTTATTTTGATGCATTGAATCTATTTTGTAGTTTAAATAATCTTGTCTTTGTTATTTGGTTTAACTATTTGCATAACAAGTCTATAAAGGATGTTTGGATCATATGGTTAATTTGAGTTAGAAACTTGTTTTGTGGAATACATCAGTTGCATTAGTCTTCTGTGGTTTAATTGAGTCGTATGCAGTCAAAATTTTGCATCTTATTGCCTCAAAAGTCAAAAATCTCTTGAATCTGTTCCAACAGCTGCACTGTTGGAGTTTTGAACATTCAAAGACTTGTTTTGTGTCTTAAATTACTAGAACTAGCTTTCCTTAAGTTTATCTCATCATTATATATCATATTCAGTTCAAAATTCTAGATCAAAGTTAGCAAAAGTCAACTTTTTAGTTTTTGTTAAAAAGTCAAATTTGGCAAAATTTCAGTTTTGAGCCCACTAGAGTGATTTTTGTTGAACTCATTTCTGAGTCTTTACCTATAAAATTTGTTGTTTTAGAAAGTGCTTCTGGTATACTTTATCATGGTCATTTTTGCCAAATTTTCTAAATTTTCTTTAAGCCTCAAATCAGCTGTTCTAAATGAGCTTAACTGCCCTGTGCATAGACTCAGTTAATACTGAGTCTGCACAGGGAGTTTGAAGCCCTTGCACAGGGGTTGTTTTAGCTTATCAAAGTCTGAAAATTGGCTCATGTTTAGTTAGCCAGGTCCTTGTGAGGTTCCCATGGTTGTTTTCTAGTTTCAAGCTTATTGGTTTGCTTATTTTTAAGCTCAAAGTTGGCCCCCTTTCACTGTTTTGGCCATAAGCTCATTAACATCAAATCTGTCCTAGCTTGTATCCAGAGGTTTAAGCTTATTGATTTGTGTTGCATTTTGGTTATTTTAGCATATTAGACCTTCCATATCAGTTTGGTGGCTTTTGAACTCCATTTGCTTATTCAAGAGCTTATTTCATTAAGCACTTATTCTTCAGTTTCAAATCCTTCCACACAAGCCCATGTTTTTCCATTTTTCCTAGCTTCCTAGTTTTATTTTATAGTTTTCCTGAAATTTTCATATTTTTCTAAGCTTATTTGCTATTTTTCTTAATTTAAACTAGTTTTTAAGTATTTTTAAATAGCTTTAAATACAAAAAATTAAGAAAAGGTTCTAAAAAATAATTTTTCAATTTTCTTAAGTTTAGATAAATGTAAAAGTAATAAAAAGTATTTTTCCATAATTTTCTTAGTTTAAAAAGTATTTTTTAGCATTTTAATTAGTTTTAAATAGTTTTAAATTAATAATAAATATATAAAAAGTCTAAAAAATATATTTTCTGTTTTAAAATTAGTTTTATCATATTTTAGATTTTTCTAAGTCTTAACTTTATTTTTCTAGTCTTATTTCATATTTTCTTTTATTTTTGAGTATTATTAAATAGTTTAAAATAGTTTTTAATTAATAATAATTAATTAAATAGTTATAAAAATAATTTTCTTTTTCTAATAATTTTCTTATATCATTAGGATTGTAAAAATGTATTTTTTATATTTTTAGGATTTATATTGTGTAAGTTTCACTTTTTATTTTGTACGTTTACGTTATTTTAATTCAAACGTAAGTTTTAAGTTTTAGGTTTTAAACGTTCATCACTTTAAAAATAGTGATAGCGTTTATTTAATATTTTTTATCTTTTTAATTTTCTTAATTTGCATTTAAGTCGCTTTTATTTATTTCCTTTTTCAGTAGTATAATTATCCTATCCAAATCCTTTCTGATCGCTATCATTAGTGATCATTCTATCATCTGAATTAGTGTTATACACACCATTGAGTCTCCGTGGGACTTAACGACCTGGGAATCCCCTGTATTCTCTGATCTTCATTGCATTTGCGTCTGAGCTGTTTTAAGTCTGTTTAGACTTGACTGTTCGCACCAGATCAACTTTTCCATCAATACTTAGCTTTTCAAGCTTCCCAATTATCTCAACAATAGGAGTAGGAAAAGGAATACCATTCTCATCAGTATCAACCATACTAGGAGCATCGAATGGGTTTGATGTATCAATTGTCATCCCACTCGTACTTGCCTCATTATTAATTTTCCCATTATCAGCATCTGGCTTCTTCGATAGAGCTACATACACCTGCTTAGGCTTAGAAGGCTTAAATTAAGCCCCTTTACCCACATCAATACCACAAGACGGTTGTTTCTGAGGCATTTGAACCCCAACCTTTTTCCTTTTAGCCTTACGATTATGTACCTAACTAAAACCATCATCCGTATTCTCCAAAGTAGTAGAAGCTTCCACAACCACATTAATGTCCCTACGAACTGCCTCCTTAACACATTTAGGACAACTGATACGGTCATGTTCAAACACTTTACACTCCTCACAATGAGGAGGCTTCCATTCATACTCAACCTTGATACATGCTGTAATAAAACCACTATCATCTTTTTTGGGGATAGCCATAGTAACTTCATGTTTTAATTCAGAATCCGATGATAATTCCACTAAAGCACGAGCAAAGCTAATACGTCCCCATGAATCAACACACATTGAGCTTGTAAAGGCATCTAACATAATCGATTTCCCAACTTATGTAGCTATCAAGCTCAAGCCATCTTCTGAATATGCAAGTAATGGCACATTATGTAATTTAATCCACACAGGAACGTTAGTTACCTCACTTTTGGTTAGCGACACATCCGGAGTCCATTTGTTAAGAATGAGAGGTGAGTTACGGATTAACCAAGGGCCCCGCTGAAGCACATTATCCATACCCTCTTCAGAATCGAACTTAAAGAGGAAAACACCCGCATCATTTTTCATAAGCTTCTTCAAACCAAACTTACGCCACGTATTTGTGACATAGTTTTGAATAATCGGGAAGGAAATATTCTTGCCAACAAAGAAACCAACAAAAGTAATATCATACCGATTTAAAACACTCTGCATAACAGCCTTTGGTAACAAAGTGTCATGATTTCAATACGATTCTCATTAACCAAATGTCTAAAGTTAACCTTCCTAGTGACATGTTCTAGACTTAAAACATTAGCAAAGGAAGGAGCACCCATGTGCACACTAGGGCTAGTTACAGAAGCTTTAGGAGTCGTTTGTACACCACTACAACTCGACATAGCATTCTCCATATTCTTTAATTCAACTTCACGCATTTTTTCCTCAAAAATCTTACAAGCATCCAATACCACCTGATCAATACCATTTGGTTGACTAGCCACATCATTAACCTTAATAGCTTCACTAGATGTATTAGTAGCAGCCAACGAAGGAACAACCTTGAGATCCTTAGCAACTGCATCATCACACGTCCCAATCGATGTGAATGAAGTAAAGGCTGGATCACCACCCAAACCTTTACCAGCAGCATTACGTGTAAACCCTAGATCTTTCGAACTAATCTGACCGGCCAAATTAGTTGAATTACCTACCTTCAGATCAACCTTATTAGGATCAACACTCGACAAAGTAGTTTGATCGGCCAAACTAGACGAGGAGCACTTATTCGCATCGCAAACATTCTTCGTAACCTTGCTCACACTATTATTATTCAAAAAACCTTTTTCCATCTCTCGAACCCACTAACAATAATATCAAACCAGTAGACCACAAACAATCAGTATCGAATAGTACTAGATAAAAAAAAACCCTAACGGGAAGTTAGGGTTCATACGATATGCCTATACCCTCTTTACATAGTAATACCAAGAACCAAATACAATGCATGCATGATTAACACCACCGACCAATTAATTAAAAATCAAGAGTACGAGGTGTAGGTAGATGACTGGTTAAATATTATAGTAAAAGAACATGCAATCGTGATGATTAATTTTTTTTTCCTAAAGAAGCATAATTGGTAAAGGACTTCTGAATAAACATATAGTTATGTTTAAAGTCAATCTTACCTATTATTATGCATTATGATAGTACAACTATGCTAACAATATCTTACCACTTGATAAAGACGTTCGCTAAGGACTTAGGGAATAAGTCGTTAGTGGGGATAAAAATTCCATTAGATTTTCTAATTGTGAGACATCTAATTCCCTTCTGATAGAACGTTAGAGGCTTGAATTCAATCTGAAAAACTCACACTTAGAGATTGGAACACATGTTTTAATATCCCAAGGTATGTGTCGGACCTACAAGATGAGGAGGTTGAAGTTTATCTTTTACATAGTTCTTTTAAAATAATTGCAATACAGGAGCAAAAGAACTACCTATGTGAGTATGGAGTTTTGCCGCTTCAATAAGGTTGGACTCGGCTTTGCATATACTCATGAATAGATAAGGACGCATGTCTTGAAAAGCATCAAGTAGCAAAATTGAAGAAATGTAGAAACTTTTTTTTGGGTAATTCCCCGGTAAATATATTACTCCAAAAAACATTTAAGTACAAAGGATATGAGTGAAGTCTCATATCTCAGCCTGTTATATAGGCGGTAAAGCTAACATAACAAGACACTTCCTATCCTTAAAACAGTAAAACGACCACTACTCACTAGATTACATTTGACACAAAACCAAGCATAACCTAACATCTAGATTGCTTACTACCACGACCTTGGAGCTTGATATCATACATGTCAGAAAAATCATCCAATTGCCCTGGTAAATCATAGACCTGATCCGAATAATCATCATAATAATCTTCAAGCTCATGACCGCCGCCATTTGATGCGAGAAATTTAGCCATAGGATTATCCGGCTCAAGCACCTCCTCATCATCACTGTCAGAAACAATCACATCCCCCACTTTAGAGAATGGGTTACCCACCATAGAATACGGAGAGGAAGAAGAACAAGGCTTAGTAGCTGTATCATGCGCCTTTTCTTTCAAATCAACCTTTTTAAGTGGTTTACCATCATCATCCACAAGAGTAACTTTCCCCTCAATAATTAACTTTTCAAGCTCCTCAATTTTTCCAACAATAGGAGTAATGCTACCATTTCCACCCTTAGCAGAGCTACCATCTTTGGTCAAGTCAACAGTAACACTAGGAATATCAGCCTCATCAGTATCAACCATATTAAGAGCATCAAACGGATTTGATGTAGCAATATTCGTCCCACTTGTACTAGCCACTTCAGTAATCTTCTTCTTTGTAGCATCCGACTTCTTCGACACAGGCTGATACACCTGCTTCTTATTTTTAGAAGGGTTAAATTTAGCCCCTTTTCCAACCTCAATACCATGAAACGCCTTCCTTTGAGGCATTTGGAACCCATCATTCTTTTGTGCTTGATGTTTAAGATCAGCAGACACACGTTTGGGACATTGGGTCTCATCATGGCCAAAAACCATACAAACACCACAACGAGGTGGTTTCCACTCATATTCCACTCTGACAGTATGCAATACCTCCCCTTCACCATCCCAACTTGGCACAGCAATAACCATTGTCCTCTTAAGCTCCCGATCCGCCTTGATGTCAATCAAAGCTCGAGCATAATCAAAACGCCCCCATGACTGCAAACACATAGAGCTCGTGTATGCATCAAGCATAATAGGGGTACCGAGTTTGGTAGCCATGGCACTCAATCCATCTTCAGTAAAAGCAGCAATAGGAATATCATGTAGTTTCACCCAGACAGGGATCGAACCTAAATCCTCTTTAATAAAACTCGTCCTAGGGGTCCACTTCTTCAAAATAATAGGAACGGATCGAATAAACCAAGGTCCATTCTCTAACACACCATTTAATCCCCCAATAGAGGTAAATTTGAAGAAAAATAAACCCTTAGAGCAGGAGGTACGGTGGTGCCAAACTTGGTGCCAACGAGTTTGGCGCGACGCCAAGTTTGGCGCACCGTTACCTCTGTCGCGCCAAGAGGCCTCGCGCCAAAACTAACAGCCCACTTTTTTTTTTTCTTTTTTTAAAAAAAAAAAAAAAAAATAGCCGTTGCATTTAAAAAATAGAAGTTGATTTCGAAAGTTTCGTAGATGTACTAAGCTTCTCGTGGTTAAAACTACTAAACTGACACTTTAGATTAATTGAAAACATGAAATACATAATAACCTTAAACATTAAAACTACAGATGGATCCCTAAAAACAACATAAAAACATAAAATACATAATAAAACTACTAAACACTTAAAAAAACGAGTCATCCGAGTCCAAACCATCATCACTTGTTGGCGGAGAATAAAACTCCCCATTAATGTATCGACTCTCCATTATGTCGAAAAAGTTGTCTTGGAGGTACTGAGCCTCCCGTGCTTCTTGCTCACGGCGAGCAGCCTCTTCACGTGCCTGCTCTTGCAGTATCTCCCTGACGTTTTCTTCATCTTGTTAAAACTGCCGGAGGGAAGCCTCACTTAACCCGCTTGGGTGGTTTTGAAAATCCACCTGTGGACTGTTCACAGGTGGACTTGGAACAATTGGGAGGTACGGGATGTTTTCAAACCCCACCGGGAAGACATTTTCTGGTGGTGTTGAGTAAACTTCAAACTCTGGCAGAGTTGGAAAGTTGGTTTCCGGCAAGTGATCTGGTGCCGGAAAGCTGGTTTCCGGCAACTTCTCTAGGCTGGGGAATTGCTGAGAAAAGTCTTTGCGAGACATTCTTTTTGTGTGTAAATTGTGTTATTTGTGTGTCAAACTAATGCTGGTATGATAGTATATATAGAAAACTTAACCGTTTAAATTTGAATTTAACCCGCCCAACAGTACCCGTTTTTTGAATTCGAATTTAACGTTTAAATTTGAATTACCCCGCCCAACAGTACCCGGTTTTTGAATTCGAATTTAACGTTGAAAACCACCTTTATAAATAACATCAACCACCATTTTATTTCACATCTACATCAATCCAAAAAACACACACACAAATGTCTCAAAATTTGAAGTGGAACAAGTCTGAAGAAATCTTGCTTGCGCAAGTTTGGATACAAATTTCGCAAGCTATGGATATGCAAAATAACCGTTCCGAAAATATTTTTTGGAATGACGTTATGCATATGTTCAATAATCAGACAACCGATGACCATCGTACAAAAAATTCAATCACGGGTAAATGGACGAGGATTAACGTCGATTTCAAAAGGTTCAAAGCAATTTACAAACAGTTGCAGCGTCGAAGTGCTCAAAATGACCAATCTCATCTCGAAAATGCGAAACTAAGCTTCCAGCAACAATTTGGTAGAAATGAGTTCAAATATGTTCACGTTTGGGAGATTTTGAAAAATTGCCCAAATTGGGATGTCGAAGATTAATTCCAGTAGTATGTTATGTTTTTTTAAGTTTATTGTTTTTTTTATTTCTTGTAATGTTTTTTTTTATGAATAAAGTAATTTTAGGATATATTGTTTTTAAATTTTATAAAAAAATAAAAAATAAAAAAATTGAGTTTGGCACCAGAGATTCTGGTGCCAACGGATACCCCAGAAATGTGGTGCCAAACGGTTTCTGGTGCCAAACTCAAAAACTGCTGACGTGGCAGTTTGGCACGAGCTTGGCACCACACTTTGGCACCACTGTACCCAGTGCTCTTAGAATTCATCATAGAACGTACAACACCAAATTTCTTCCATGCGTTCTTCACGTAGTTATCAACTACGGGAAATGCAACCCTCTTGCCAATAAAATACCCGAAAAGAGTATTATCAAACTTAGAATTAGCTTCCAAGACAGATGACAAAGGAATGTTTACCTCGGCCTTCTCATTAAGAGGCTTTCCTATATCAAGAACGCGGAAATTAACTTTGCGGGTAGCAGAAGTAGATCCCACCTTACTTGCAAATGTAGGAGCTTTCAATCCATCGTTGACCTGCTCATCCCCTTCCTTAGTCACATTCGGGTTACCAAACAAAGCCACCTTAGGCATAGAAGTTTTAAAGGATTTACTTCCAGCCATATCATCAAGATTACTAGCCAAAGTAGTACGATCGTAGGTGCGATTAACAGAATTAACACTAGTGTTGTTAGTGTCCATGCTAAGACTCTCAACTCCAAGATTAACGACACCTGGAGCCTTTTCCGGAGTAGTCTTATTCAATGATGCGTAGTTATCAGCACCACCAAAATCATGTTCCAACGTTCCCCCACCTTTATCCCTCTCTCTCGTAACCCCCATCATGAATAAATCACATCAATAAGACCCTCAAAACCGCATACAGACCAACGCCAAGATCACAAACAAAAAAACCTTAATTGCTTAGGGTTACCAGCGTTTTAATAATCTCCACCACAATCGATCCACAACAAATTAGCTTGTTGGTGTTCTGTTATTTGATTGCTTAGACTAAAATTATATTATTTTTAGTCTATGAGAGAGAGCAACGTATCTCTTTCAACTCATGAGAAGAAAAAAAATTCAAACTTCCACAAATCATAGAGATAGACGATTATGATACTATTGACGATGAAAACGACCACGGTGATGACGGTTTAATGAAAATTAAACTATCTTCATCAACAACAAGGTAGCAAATTTCACGTTTGATTAAAAGAGGTATAAAACTAATAACTTGTCTCAATGTTGCTTTTGAATTGTTTAAATGTTTCGTCAGATTTATGTATAATTTGTTGCATCATTTTTTGGGTAAAAGGTCAAAAAACCCGGTAAATATATTATTCCAAAAAATGTTTAAGTACAAAGGATATGGGTGAATTCCATATCTCAGCCCGTTACATAGACGGAAAAGCTTACATAACAAGATACTTCCTATTCTCTAAATAAGAAAATAAACCACTACTCAAAAGATAACATTAGACTCCTATGAAAAAAAAATTACTTCCTACCAAGGCCTTGGAGCTTTGTACCATACATGTAGTAAAAAGCATCCAAACTCCCTGGAAGATCGTAGACCTCATCCGCATAGTCATCATAATCATCTTCACGATCGTGACCACCACCAAATAGGTTCATTGACTCATCAAAAGTGTTCATAACCTCCTCTTCATCACATTCGGAATCAACAATCTCCCACCTTAGAGAATGGGTTAACCCTCTTCGTAGAAGAAGTAAACGGAGAAAAAGTAGAGCTAGACTTACTAACCGCGGCCTACACCTTCTAGGTTCATTTATTGCATCATCCACATTAGCTTATTGGATTGGTAAGTTGTGTTTTGTTGCTTCAGGTTTGTTTTAGCTCAAAAAAGTATAAACATTTCAATAGTTTAACGTTTAATTTATGCTTAAACATGCTAAATAATGGCTATTTAAACTGAATTTGAATTTTAGTTAGTTTCTGTTTGTCACAGGAAGCAGGGCACCTCCTCCATCTCAAGGTCTTAAGGAACCAGGGATGCCGATATGTGACAATGGTTTTCTACTCATTGTTTATTAAGTCAGAGTATAGGAACCGAGAATGTGGCAACAAATTGAATTGGTCAACTCTTATTGATTTTTATCTATAACAAACATCAATAATTAGCCTCCAACTCCACTACTTGAGAAAAAAGAATCCAAAGCTCCATTGATCATTGACGTTAATGATTATGATGCTGATGGTGCTGCCGAAGACTAAGTCGACTATGATTTGATGAGGGCTAGAATATGTTCATAAAAACGAAAGCGATTTTTAGAACAAGTTAAAAGAGGTAAAAACGATGACGTTGGTGCTAAATGTATTTTGATAGTGAGAAGAAAAGGACAAAGACACTTATAGCCAAACTCTCTCCCACCCCTAAGGCGATTTTGGTGACTAAATCAAAACCCTAAACTTCGATTCCAAAACTTGATCAATTTAGCTTAATCTTTCATCTTTCCTCTGATTGGTGTATGATCCTACTCTCGAGGTAATCATATACCATTACTCGATCACTTATGTGTTAAGTTAATTCGTTTGGGCTCTTGATCCATTTTTTAGGATGCATTATTCTGATTTTTTTTAGGTATTCAAAACATTAACTGATCCATCTTATCTTGTGTTCGGTATTCCATTTCGGTTACACTTCTCTTAAAAGGGAGAGGGAGAGGTAGTGGTGTAAAGGAGAAACAAATTTTGGTGGTAGATAATTCTTATATGATAGCGAGCTTTAGTGTGGATGTTTCAGGGAGTCCAACCAATTATGGGCATGTTAATTTGAGTGAGGAAGCAGTGAAGTCTGGTAGTGCACCATGTGGAAATCTTGATGGACGTGCTTTGTGTGGTACCAATAAGGAATCTAACGGTCCTAAAGGCCATGTGTTAAATAAAAATACTAAGGTACCTGATTCTTATGCTCAGTTTTTAAGGGTGAAACGAGTAGAAAACGAGCAAATTTTGTACATTGCTAGCACCGGCAGGCAGGGGGGACGATGTCGCAATTTTGATGGATTCGGTTCATGTGGTTAATGATAGTTTTAGTAGTATGGTATACGATTTCTTTTTGGGTAATCGTGTAGCGTACCCGGTTATTGAAACCATGTTAAGATTACTTGGAGAAAGTCTAGACTTGTTAAAGCGATGATGAATTCTAATGCATTTTTTTCTTCAATTTTAATTCTAATGATGGTATGGACGCAATGCTTGCGAGTGGTCCGTGGTTAATTCGCAACGTGCCATTAACCTTAAAAAAGTGGTCACCGAATGCGAATATTATGAAGAAGGATGTGTTTAATGTTCAGGTTTGGGAGAAGCTTCAAGAAATTCCTATTACTGCATTCACAGAAGATGGTTTAAGTGCTATTGCAAATAAATTAGGCACCCCATTGTTGCTAGATTCATACACTTCCACTATGTGCATGGAGTCTTGGGATAGGTCGAGTTATGCACGAGCCATGATTGAGGTAAGAACTGATGTGGAGTTGAAACATTCCCTTGTGGTGGTTGTTCTAAAATTCGTGGGTGATGGGTACATTGTACACACTATTCATATTGAGTACGAGTGGACACCTCCACGATGCTCAAGTTGCAAATTATTTGGTCATATTCTTAATGAGTGTCCTAAGAAACTTGCTACGGATGCTATTAATAACATGAAAACACCAAGGAAAGTTGTTCATGGGGTTTATATTGGCTCAAAGTCATAGTTCGTTTAAAAACATAAGGCATCAAGAAAACCAAAGGAAACTAATGATAAAAATGATAATGCAGTTGTCCTTCTACATCGAACGCGTTTTATGTGTTGAGCTTTATGGTAGATGAGGAGGAAGGCGAGGTCGTAAAACCTCCAGTTTGCATTAAAAGAGTCAAGAGGAAGGTAATGGGAACAGGGATAAACATGAGAGTGCACCTATTGATTCATTTGGCAGTCCAAGTACTATATCTCTGGTTGAAAAAATTAATAATCTAGAAAGTCAAATACTTGATGGGAAGCTTGTGCCATTGGGTGATGATGGGAAACCGATTCCTCTAAAAAAGGAGGCTAATGTGACATCGGTCAATGCTACTATGAAAATGCAAGGGGAAGATTCGAATAGTGATGAAGTTGAGGATATTGATGATGATATGACTCGATATATAGCTAACCCGAATCATGCTGGTGGAGGAACTAATGATGCAAGTCTCCGAGAGTATGATAATCATGTAGGTTATGATGATTTCGATTACGATATTGACTATTTAAATGAAGAACAACTTGCTTTCAGTGATGTGTGGGACATCCGTATCCACGGTAGAGCTGGGAAGTAGTTTTAGTTTTGTCTTTGGCATTTTATTTCGGTAGATTCATAAGATAGGTTTGTCTCTATTATGATACCTTTTGTGTGAAGCATAATAGATGCGTTTGTGTTGCCTGTAATGGGCTGAGATGTGGGATTCACCCACATCCTATGTATTTTAAAGTTTTTGGAGCAATATATTTATCGGGGAAACACTTCACCCAAAAAAAGAACAACGAACATTATTTTATAGTTGTTCAGATTATGAGAAAACGAATATCACTGATAAAACGAATTTACCTAAAGAAAGATGGGTAACAGAAGATGATGTGGTGAAAGAATTTGATGAAAATTCTTTATGTGCATTCTCTTTTGTCCATTTTATCATCGATATTGTCTTTTACATAATATGCATCTGAACTGCGATAAAAAAAGTGAACTAGCTCCCTTTGTTCTAAAAATGAAATACATTTACCATTGCCATTACCATTACCATCATCACTATCAACTCTATCTATTTGATATGAAACATGCTTTCTTTTTTAGTATGATATTTTCATTAGATCACAGTCACCGTGCTCATTGTCGTTGTCATCATCTTCATCATTATTATCATTTGTCTCAATGATCTCTTGAACTTTGGGTTCTTAGGAGGTCTACCGCTTTTTGTCACAGGTAAGAATTCATAAAACTAAAGTTGAACTATCTTGGCAGAGCAACTTATTATGTTTGCGAGCATGAGTCATTCAACCGCCTTTTTATTTTGCCAATCTATATGTGGCATTGTACTTATAGATATACGGTTATTGCTTATATTTTGTAATTACGCTTGCGCTTGGGAATTTTCATATCGTTCAAGATGTAGCTAATAACTCTTTTCGATGTTCGATTGTCTTTAAAGGTTTTGAGAACTATGTGTCCATGAGTGCTTATATTTTGTGTTTATATTCTTCAAATGTCCGAGATGTAGCATATAGCCTCAGTACCATCTTCTGCGATTTTATATATTATTTTTATATTCTTCAGTTTTTTGAAGGCAGATGTGAAGATGCGAATTCACAATTGATAAATTATTTGATTTTATACATATTACACATATCTATATCTATATACTCTACTACATATGTAGTGCATTTATCACCATCTCTTCAAAATTTTAAGAGAAATTAATTAAAAATTGGGACCATTGCGACGAGCCGTGGCTTGAGCCACATCAAGCTGATCTTAATATAGAAATATTAAATCTTCCAATCCATACAATACTATTGTATACAAACGCACTACCACAACACGTGGGTTAAAATTCTCGTTTATTACATTTTTTAAACCATCAACTTTCATACAAATGACATAACCTACCGACTAATTTCTACCATTATCCATTTCTTGTCTATATGGAATTCACAAAACATTCAACAAATACCCATGTGGTTGCTTATTTCTAGCCTAAACCTGACATCTGATTATGACTACCTATGTGATCAGTTGATGATCGTTTTTTAATCACCGATCACCGCATGACTGTGATGAGACATTGGTTCCCAAAATCCTTCTGAAAATACCATATGTGCTTCATTCAGATGATTAAAAACTGTTTTTAATGAAAATTTGGGAATAGGAATCTAGTGTGAGGTTATCCATTGCAACTCCACATGAAGCTGACCGTTCGTAGAATCGGTAAGGTCGTAGAGTTTGTCGATATGGCCATCATTCACAACATCCGTCAGGTTTATATCTACATACCCCAGAGATTCCTAATGAAACAAATGACACATTCATGTTAGAAACCTTAATTAAATCTTGTAGTGAAGGTTAAGGATAAGTTGTACCTCCGGAACCGTCCAAGAAGTACTAATGACTTCCATAAGCAATATTTCGTTAATAGGTGGCTTTTCTAAGCTGAACACAAACACGGATCCCCATTCTGGAGACTGGTTATTCTTCTCAGACTGAAAAAATAGTCCCAAACAAAAAATAAAAGTTAAGAAACACAGCTCTAGAAACGAATGATATAACCACTAAAATTCATACCAATTCTAAAACAAACCTCCGTTTTTCTTTCTTCACCATGGTAAAGCACACGAACTAATAGATTCGTGTGATTTTTTAGTTTAAATTTTCCGCCTTTGTGGATTATAACCTTGAGTGTACCTTCATCATAAAGACCGGTAGGGATTTGGTGAAGTGGGAATGGTTTGTACACCATTTCGATCAAGACTGTCCCAGGCAACTTCTCACGTATTTGCCGTTGAGTAAAAGGAGATCAACAATTACAGTCTTTGGCTCTTCAGGTATAATATCTTTCAATCGAACAATATTCTTCCCAAGACATTTATGATGACGCTCCTCGGTCTACAAAATAAATATATGCTATAATTTCCTTGGCTTCTAAAAATCAGTACTCTTATTGTTCGAGAATAACCATCATGGTCCGTTACGGTCTTTTGAAAGTATACTATCATGTCCCTAAATCATACCTTTTCCCCATTGTGAACGAAGATTCCAGAGATTCTTCATCAACATGCTTAACAGCTAGATTGAATTCTTCATACCATTTAGGATTCAAGTTATTACGTTTTACAGTCGTTTTCTTGAATGATGGCCAACCTTCAGTTACTCTCAATATGACGTAAGGGTCACAAGCACCGGAACTACTTTTAGCCATAAGATCCATTGCTCTAAGAACTTTCACGTTCAGGATTCCCTGCTTCATTGTTCTGCAAGTTAATTTGATATGTTTATACTTCAATACATATTTATTTATGCATACTAGGAAATAACAGAGACTGATAATTACTTGGTAGGATCCAATTCTGGTTCCTCAAACATATCCGGTGATATATGTCTCTCTTCAACCTATGGTAAAAACCAATGTTAGCAAGTATATATGTTTCTTGGGTTCGGTTGAGTCACAAACATATCATTCTAAAAAAGTGATGCACGGAAAGGCCGAGCCAATAAAACCAAAGAGCACCGAGAACGGAGAATACTTTTTAACAGTGGCGTAGCCAAGAATTCTTTTCAAGGGGGGCCAAGAGATTTTAAAAGACACAGGAAAGTTAGAAAAGAATACAAAAGATTACAGAGTATAATATAGGGAAAATGATAAAAAAATGCATCGAACTTGACACTTGTTGTCATTGTGTGTAGTCAACTATTTTTTTTTTATTGTAACACAAACCTTTTGAATTTTTGTCATTTTATGTAGCCAGTTAGGTGAATTTGTGTTATTGTATGTACCCAGTCAGGCTTAGCGTTACATCGTTAGTCCTTATTTACTAACGGTCGTTAGTAAATAACTTAAAATTTCGTTCTCTTACGTTTTTATTCGTTTTTATCCGTTATTATACGTTTTCGTCCGTTTTTATACTTTTTCGTCCGTTTTATACATTTTGGTCCAATGCTTTCATCCGTTTTTTACATTTTCGTTTGTTTACTTACGTTTTCGTACGTTTTCTTACGTTTTAGTCCGTTATTATACGTTTTCGTCCGTTTTTATACGTTTTCGTCTGTTTTCTTACGTTTTCATCCGTTTTTATGCGTTTTGTCCGTTTTTTTTACGTTTTCATTCTTATTTATACGTTTTTCATCCGTTTTCTTACGTTTTCAACTGTTTTTTATACATTTTCGTCCGTTTTTTTAAAGTTTTTCGTCTGTTTTCTAACATTTTAATCTTTTTTTATACGCTTTCGTTGGTTTTCTTACTTTTTCGTTCACTTTCTTACTTTTTCGGACGAAAATGTACAAAACTTAAGAATACGGACAAAAACGTATAAAAATGGATGAAGGTGTAAGAAAACAGATCAAAACTTAAAAAAAAGACGAAAACGTATAAAACAGATAAAACAGACGAAAACATATAAAAACAGACGAAAACGTTAGAAAATCGACGAAGACATTTAAAAACTGACGAAAACGTATAAAAACGGACGAAAAAATATAAAACGGATGAAAAACGATTGAAAACGTATAAAAACATATGAAAACGGATGAAAACTTATAAAAACGGACTAAAACGTATAAAAGCGAATGAAAACGTATAAAAGCGGACGAAAATGTAAGAAAACGGACGAGAATGTAAGAAAACGTAAAAACGGGAAAAAGCAACGGACGAAAAAGTATAAAAAAACGGACAAAAAACGTATAATAACGGATGAAAACGAATAAAACGTAAGAGAACGAAATTTTAAGTTATTTACTAACAACCGTTAATATAAAAGGACTAACGATGTAACGCTAAGCCTGACTGGGTACATACAACAACACAAATTCACCTAACTGGCTACATACAATGACAAAAATTCAAAAGGTTTGTGTTACAATGAAAAAAAAATAGTTGGCTACACACAATGACAACAAGTGTCAAGTTCGATGCATTTTTTTGTCATTTTCCCTATAATATATAACTATGTAAAAAGCTTGCAGTATATTTGTTCATTTAGCGCTTTAGTTGCACACGAAACTTATTTGCATCATTAAAATCATTTAAAAATGAATCTAAACCAAAAGTCTTAGCTATAGGACTTAATATATATGGAGTGATGGATATGATGGATCAGTTGGGATTAAGTACATGGACTAATAGAAAGATATCAAGTTTGTAGATGTACCAAATGTTAATACATGATTGTAAATTGGGCTTTTGACTACAACACATATGCATAACAAATTTAGGCAAAGTGACAGAACATATCCATAAATTTATTTTCAGACCGGAATTACCAGAATTAGTCTTGAGGAATGAAAAGCATACAACTTTAGAATAACCTCACTGCATACATTTTTGAAGATCTAGAGAACCCTAAATGCATGCTCTTTAAAGTTTAAACTATTGTTATAAATGGTGGGAAAATTGGTACTCTAAAAAACTAATTAAATACATCTCATATGGTGACAAAATCGGTGTGAAATGTACTCCGCCTAATTTTAGGTCACGAAGTACAATTTACTGTATGAAAGTGTTATTTTATAAGTGTAAAATCTGATTTTTTTTTTCTTTTTTGTTGACTTCTTTCTTTATCGTGCAACTTTTGTGATGTAAAAAAGAAAAAAAAGAGAAAATTATCAGATTTTACATGTATAAGGTAACACTTTCATACGATAAATTATACTTCATGACCTAAAATTAGGTGGAGTCCATTTCACGCCAATCACTGTTTGGACACGGGGTTAATTTGTCACCGTTCACATGCATAATGCATTTAAAGTTTGCCCACAACTTTTTATAGGGAGAAAAAAAAATATATTCGGTTATAGCTAGGAGTTTAGATTGTCATGGGGATCCTATAACTCTAGCGAAAGAAGCAAGCAATTAACCAGCAACATGGTTAATTTACAATGTAAGATTATTAGTTCAGCCAAAGAAATTAAACTTGCCTGGCTTTTAAGTGCAATTTCAAGTGATTTCACAATCTCGGTCATTAAAGGACGTTCCTCGCGGTCTCTTTTCAAACAGTTGTAAGCAATTGTTGCAAACACCTTAAGAGAATCAGGATATATCTCATCCTTTATATTAGCATAAATAATAGCATTTAATGTCTTTTCTTCATAGGACTGCCGTGCCAATCCTACTAATGACCGATGCTTGTCTTTGTTGTCCATACACAACCTCCCACACAATATTTCAAATAGCACGACGCCGAAGGAGTAAACATCCGACTCCTTTGTTAAAAACCCTATCTCTGCATATAGCGGATCACAATAACCAAGTGTGCCTACAGCATGGGAGACAAGAAATGTGATTTGTTGATTAGCTGGACCAAATTTGGAAAGGCCAAAATCTGAGATCTTGGCATCCCAATTTTCATCTAATAATATATTGGAACTTTTAATATCGCGATGTAATACTCTTTGTTGAGTTCCATTTGCATCATGAAGGCATGCCAGTCCACGAGCCGCCCCAATGCATATCTCGAGGCGTCGAACCCATGTTAGTTCACTGCTCTTGAGATACTGGTCCAGACTTTTCTTAGGTAGATACTCATACATGAGGATCTTCTCGCCACAATCGTCACAATACCCTAAGAGAGAGACAATATTTTTATGCTTGTAAAGAGATCGAAAGCATCATGATCTCCTTCCAAAACTCGGGATCCCCTTGCCCAAATTCACGATCTAAACGCTTGAAAGCGACTAGCATCTTCCTTTCGGAATGGAAGATTTCTCCCTTGTACACTTTCCCGAATCCTCCTCTCCCGATGCAGTTTTCGTCCGCGAAGTTGTTTGTTGCTGAATTTATATCTTCTAGTGGTATTTTTAGATGTTCAAATTGTTTCATGCGAGGCATTGTTTAGATGGTGAAACAAAAGTAGGAAATAAAACTAATAAGACCCCCACAGACTTGCAATGGCCAGTGGAAATGGAATGATACGCAACCCTTATCTTCTCTCAAGGGGACCACCAATCAAAAGTCAAAACCAATGATAGTAGAAAATGTAATATTTCGTTATTTTAAACGAAAGCCCAAGTGGCCTTTTGTTACTAGACAAAAGTGTTTTTTTTTTTTTTTTTTTTTTTTTTTTCATCCAATTATCTCATGATATAAAACTACAAGCTATCTCACATGTATTTAGCAAAACTTGAACCAACAACCATTTAGTTAGAAAGCTTCTCACACAGTTAAAAAATGCCAGTAAAACATAAGCCCTTCGATACTAGACAAAAACTTCAGTTTTTCTGCACTAATTTCAAATAGGGTAAAAGCAATTAATGTTTCATATACTTTATCCACGTTCTCATTATGCAGCCTAAATGGAGGAAAAATCTCATTATGTATATTTTAGTGTCCACTTTGAACAATTATAAACTATGCTTTTGACCGGTTACCATTTTAGCCGGTTCATTGACTTTTTAATATTACCACCTCAACAAATATTGTACATGTCACATTTAGGTGAGATTTTCACTATTTCTATTTTATGTTATAAAAATTCTTTTCTTTTCCCACTTAACTAAGTTAAATATGTACTTCCTCTCTCACCTCTGTCATAACTTTAAAACCTTAATTTGCTCGCATGTTGTTTAGATTGAAGTAATCATAGGACATCGAGGTACATGCACATTTGTTCTGTACCGGGAGATAAGCATAAAAAGTCTAATATTCTGGACCGGTAGAAGGCGTCTAAAAATTGGATGACGATGTAAACCTAGGAATCAATATGAGCTCAATTATCCGTACAAGTGATTGCTGTGATGGCTTTTAATTCACAGTGAGTTGGTAAGGTGTGAATTGTTGCAATAGTAAACATGGAGGGACCCATCATACTTACAGGTACACATGATAGTTTATTCATATGATAACGCTCAAATTGAGTATGATTTTAGGAGCGTTATCATTATTTCTATACATGCTATTTGGTTAATTTTACAAACTTTTGGTTCTTATTTGCACAAAGTTATCTCTTCGTATTCGTAGTTAGCCAAGACAAAGAAACCGAAGATAAAGACGTAGAAATAATGTCAAATCAAGATAATGTGCACAAGAGAAGATTCCGCCCAAAGATACGACCTCGGGAAGACCTTCAAAAGATAAAAGATTCAAAGAACAATAGTTCCCGAGCATAAAGAAATGAAGGAAAAATTATTAGAAGGAATAATGAAGCAAACCATACAACAAACGAAGTTAAAGGGGAAGAAAATATGAACACAGTTATCAACCTCGGGTTCATGTACCCAGCCTCGAGGTTGGCGCCAACCGCAGTCTTCGTGTGCCCAACCACGTAGTTGGAGGCGTCAGGTGCTCCAAAGTTGCCTTTAATTGGTGAATTAAGTACCATTAACCTCAAGTACGATCATGTACTTGTCATAACTCATTTTTCCATCACTGTTTTTTTGTTGAAAATAGGTGAACATACGTTAATATCAAGAAACATATTACATCAATAAAGAGTAACAAGGAATGGACATGCCCATACCTTCCATACAAAACTAACTAGCCAACTAGTAGAGATACAAAACTGAATTAGATACATTCTGACCATCTACTGAAAACTACAACACAGAAACAAAAGTTGCATACAAACAGCTAAGCAACATCATACAAACAAAACATGCCATGTTCACCTTAATTCACCAAAACCATAACCCCATGACTACATTTCCCATATAAGTGATCATTATAAACCATCCAACCATCATCCACAATGATTCATAAAGTCAAGAACTGGGCTTCATCACGAAGGTTATGGTACCCATACTCCCAATGAGGGGCTATACCCAACTAGCTACATTTTCTAGCCATACACCATCAAGGACCAAACAGCGGCCCACCTCACCATTCTGTCCCAAACATCATAAAGGACAGGCATTACTAGCCAGGGAACACACACCCTTGTTAAGAATCCAACCTATCCTCCTTTGGCAATGTATTGATAGGACCAAGAAGGTTCATCTTGCACACATCTCTATTCCTATCAATATACATTCCCCATCATGTTTATTTACCGTTCTTAGTGAGAAACCTACTTTATGCCATACTTTAATTCTAAATAATTGATTAGAGCAGTCAAGACTAATAATTACATTACTACGGCCAATTAAGAGCATGACTGACTAACCAAGAACTAGAAAACAAAGTAGACAATATACAAGGGCATTCCCTGAAATAGACTTTTATAGCAGCAAAATAGCACTGAAAACCAATTAATTGCATAAAACATGAAAATCACCTCTGCGGGTCATCTCAGCTGAGATAGACTAATAAGCATCCTTAGACAGTTTTAGATACTTGAAAACAACCCATGTTCAAAGCAGGGTGCTACATTATGAACGTTTACTTTCCGTTTACATGGATTTCAATCCCATGGTACTAGCAATCTGCTCAAAAACCACTAAACCCAAACACCTTTATCCAATTCTTCTAAAACAGGATTTAGAACAGGTTATGCTTCTTTAGACTGAAAGAGTTACACTCTGTTCATCTTGATATGCCATTCTCCTCCACTTTCTGAATATGTTTAGAGTCCCTGACTTTGAGACTTAGGAGTTGCAGCCTTACATTCTCAGTAATCAGGTCAACCGCCACTGTCTTCTCATTCCTCCTCTCCTAAGTAAACACTCTTTTGTTTCTCTCTTGCCAAGTAGAGTAAAAAGTAGTAGCAAGAATGATCCTGTTGAGAACACTACTTATACTATATTTACTCTACTAGAAAATATATCACTGATAATGCTTCTCCATGAATTTCTTAAATTGCAACCAATCATTTTCCCCTTCATTGCAGTCCATACAGTCTTAGCATAATCACAATTGAAGAACAAATGATCATGGGAATCATTACTCTGCTTGCATAAAGAACACAACATATTGCTCAGCCCATCCACCACATCATTCTATCTTGTGTAGGAAGCCTTTCTTTGACGGCTAACCAAAGAATAAATGCATATCTTGGGTAAGTTTACATCTAAGCTTATATACTACCCTTGGAATATCATTTTGGCATCACCAACTATCACCACACATCAGGGACGGACCCATATGGGAGCCGTGCCACACCCCATTTTAGGTCATGAAGTGTAAATTTTTAATAAAATGTGTCATTTTTTGCACGTGCAACCCCCCAATTTTTCTGATAAATTCTTCGTCTCGCAACTTAGTACTCATAATCATAAAAGAAAAAAATTGTGCAACACCTCTCAAAAATCATGGGTCCGTCTCTGCCACACATAGCAAACACACAGAAACTCACCCTTACACCCCAAAGGACTATTTCTACCATCTTTCACTCCCAAAAGACCTCAAACATTCTGCCAATTCCAAAGGATCACTCAACCACAATTGAAGAAGGTGTTGGGTATACTTTTACTGGTTAGGAGCTTGTAGGTTATTGGGGGCTTGAAGATTGCTCTAAATCTTCACCATTGCCCATTGTTATCATACTTTTGGTAATCTACTTTTATAATTCAAGATGTTTGTGAGTACCATGATTGTTGAAACATTGAAGTTGGTTGAAAACAATATGGAGGAGTTTGTTTTACTTGTTCGGAATGATGTGAACTATGGATGTGGATTGTTTGGACTTTTTAGTGACGTTGAAATGTTGATTTTTCTTATGAGTTTGTGTTAATTGAAATATGTCTAATTTTCTTCTTGATAGATCATAATTAGATGATTAGATCTATAGGTGAATGGATTTATTCTTTCGATTTGTTTCAGTATATTGGTGCACAAATATGTTGGTTCTTCATACTTGACAAATATAAGTATACAAGTTAAAAAGACTAGTAACAATGGATTCAAAAGTATAGGCCGAAATGGATTTTATGAACAAATGAGTTGAATCATATTTCTCACAAATAGTGCATAATGACTTGGTTTTATGAAAATATTCACAGGTCGAAAGGGTGTTTTGGCATGAACAATTTTATATGCAATTTCATGATATTACCATTTGATTGCAATTGCATGACTTAAATTTTGTGTGCTATTACTATTTGTTTATCCAAACCTTTCAAACAATCCATTGAAATAGGGATCTAGTTCCGAACAAGTGTTTTTAATTATTGATTGCAAGTTTGTTTATTTTATTCATATTATATGTTTTATAGTATTTTAGGATCATGACAACCAATTTAATTTGTGCTCATACATATTACACTTGGTTTTTCAAATCGAAAATACTCAAATCCTAGTGAACGACCCCGGCTAATCAACCCCAACTAGCTACACACGATAGGGTATATTTGCCTAAATGTGTTCTTAGAATAACCCGATAATCCTTGTTATAAATTTAAAACTTCGTGTAGAATGCATCATCATATTTTTAATTGAATCATGATATACGTTAGTTTAAATTGCACATGGTAAAATTATGTGTTTAACATGCATGATTATATATGTGTACTATATAAGAACTCTTTGAATTGATAATTCATAACCATAAAATATTATAATAACAATATCTTATGTTATTGAAGAACATGTAGGCTTGCATGAATTTTGATAATCGTTAATTTAGAATCATGCATGTGGATATATGAATGCAAATTTACACGGTTGCTTTGCATGATGAAATTTGTGTCTATCATTGGTTTGCTTGTAACATTGAATTGGTGTTTGTTTATAAAAATGCATGCGTGGAAATTTGATTCATTCTACAATTGTCAAATTAATTGCATGCATGTATGGTTTTTAAGAAACAAGAAGTTTATGGCTTGTTTTATGCCAATAAAGTGACGGTTAATATTCCCACAATCCACATGGCCATGCCTCTTTAAGTGATATAGATGGTGAACAACATATTTAATCTATCTAATATAATAAGCAAGAGTTTTGTATCACTATTTGAAACAGCCTAAAAAATTAATGCGCTGATGTGTCTGTGTAATATGATTGGCCGAATACTTTGGAATATACAACCATGATGCATACTCATTCTATTCAACACACACAATAAATGCATACTCTTAAATCTTCCTCTCTACGCTCCCATTCCAAACTGAATCTTCCTCTATACAATTCAATTTCAATTGTACAATTTAATTCCACAATTAATGTCAAGCGATTCAAAAAAATATACAAAAATAAGTTACGATTTTTGATTATATCTTGAGTCAATAAGAGTTTCATCTCAAACGCACCACGATTCAAAAATCAAACTCACCGGTTTCATCTCAAATCAGTTCATGGTTCTAAGATAAAAATGGGCAATGATTCCACAGATTCAAAAATCAGGCAATGAAAGAATTGGTAAGTATCGATTTAATTTATAATATTAGGGTTTCGAATTATTATTTCAACATCAAAAACACCAATTATCAATTCAATTCATTATGTGACTATGCCCGATTCAAAATCACTACACAAAACATTTTCACACGCTGCATGTGCCAGTGATTTCTATGCAATCCACATCGAACAATTAGTAAGTAGCGCATAATTCCATTTTTGTTTAGGGTTTCGATTTAGTAGTTACCTATTATAGCTATTTTGTTTTGATTTAGTTATAATATATTTCCTTTGATTGTGTTACATTTAATAGTGTTGTAGCAAAACCCTAGAAAAAAATTGGAGGAAATCACATTCTTGAATTACTTTTTATAATTTGTGATTTATGAATATGAGTGTGGTTAGGTATTGTAGATCTAAAGATTGGTGTAAAAATTTAAATTGAAAATAAGAGGTTTTTTTGTTTTTTTTTTTTGGGTCAGAGGGCAAGGTGTTTGATGAAATTTTTGAAAGGAATTTTAGTGACATGAAATGAAATCTTTTAAACCCTTTTTAAAAAAAAATTATTTTGTTTGTTATAAATTATGTTTGTTTCTTTGGGTTGTTTTCAACAATTGCTTAATTATACTTGTATGTCTGAGCGGTCAGAATGGTAGCCATTTGAACGTAAGTCTGTTGTTCATTCTTTTTTGTTGTTAACCTGATATTGTTGATAATGAAGTTGTTTACTAATCGATTGCTCCTTCGATTTGGTTTTTAGGAAAGCGGTCGAGCAGGACGTGATGGGCCTCCTTCCGAATGTCTGTTGTACTTTAGACCCGCTGATGTATTATTGGATGATATTTCTTGTATTATTCGTGTATTATTGGATGGTATTTCTTTCATGTATCTGTTTACTCATAGCATACCTTGCTACCACTGTCACTTTAAAGGTTGAGCCAGTTGAAGTAATATATTATGTTGAGAAATCCTACATTTTCCTGGAATTACCTCCCTACGATATGAAGGCGTCTTTAGCAGATATAAATCATACAACAAGGCTTTCATTGGAGGCAAATGATGTACAATTTTTCCTTTTATTAGACTTTTAATAAGCCGTTTACCGTCTTAAATAGAATTATGAAAATTATATTATAACGTATTGGTTTTAATTCTGTTTCGTATTGACCCTCAAATGACTCTTCAAGCACGTATTAGGACAACAATTACTTTACAACGTCAACCTCCCAAATTAACTTGCATTTTTCATGTATGTATTAGGACAACACTTTTTATCTATCATGTCCATTTTATCAATGAACGACTTACGACATCAGATATATACTTCCCAAGTTCACTCACAGTCTTTAAAGAAAGGGAAAATGGGTCAAATAGACCGCGCGCCCTGAGGCATATCACTTTATGGACCACGCCCTTTTAAAATTCGAAATTAGACAGGTTGCCCACCGCTTTTTTTGGACCCAACCAGTGGCTGCCATGTGTCCGACAACTTATGACACAAGTACGTATTTTTAAGGTATATGTCATGTATTGTAACGTATTGTTTTTTGGGCAACTTGTATTGTTTTTTGGGCATCTTTATGTTTTTTGGGCAACTTGTATTTATACACGAGGATATTTTTGTCATTTCACTTTTATATGTTGAAAAAAAAAACAAAAATACAAACGCCCACAAAACATAGATTTATGGTACATGTCCTTTAATGTCTTGTGTTCCCAATCACTTTCTTCTTTCTTCAATACAATTTGTTTAACAAAATCTTTCTTTCTTCTTTTGGTCTATTGACTTCATATCTTTATCCCAATCTTTCTGCTTTTATTTAGAAAATATGTCTGACAATATCCCACTGGATGTTCAACTAGATATCATCCGTAGGCTACCTCCTAAGTGTATACTCCAGCAACGTAGTGTTTGCAAGTTATGGAAGGCTAGTATAGTTTGTGGAAGCTTCATCTTTAATTACGGTGTTCGTCGTAATGATCAGTGTTTATTTACGCTAACATTCGATATGGGTGACCAAGGTTTTGTGTTATCTTTAGATGAACAGCTAATCGCTACGCCACTTAATATAGATTTAATGCTTTCATCTATGATTACAGTTGGCAATTCTAATGGTCTTTGGTGTTTTGTCTATGGTTCTAATCTAATGACTGTTATTTGGAACCCGGCAATCAAAAAATCACTTGCAGTATTTGTCCCGGTTTACACGCATCAAATCGAACGTCAAAAGATTTGTTTTGGTTTTGCCATCCGTCCGGACACTCTTGACCTGACCATCGTGAAGGTCTCCTATCCTGTTTTCGAAAGTGGTTTCTGGTATGTCTCTGTCTTTTCTTTGAACTCGTTAAGGTGGACAATCCTTGAAAATTTCCACCCCCTCGTGAAACTATCAAATTGAAACGTAAAAGTCATGCAGTTGTAGGTCGTTTTCTCTATTGGACTGGGAGTGAAACGTTAACTAATGAGGACGGTGTTATTTATAAGATTTATATGTTGATTTCTTTTGATTTGGTAACCAACCAATTTAAAGTTATAGACCTACCACAGATTTTAAAAAATGAACTCCCAGTTCCATTCAATGTTTTCGATCTTGGAACCTCTCTAGTGATTTATGGGACAATCATTGGTGAAGATATTCCATTGTTTTGCGGATGGTTGTTGGACGTCAATGGTTCTTCCATAACATCATTTAGAAGCCTATTCTCCATCCCTACCCAATATTCGGTTCGTTTGCTCGGGTTTACAAAGGATCAAGCTCCAATAGTGGAAGCGTACACCGGCAATCATTTGGGTCAGTCGGTATTTGTGTACAACAAAGAACTTGAATTATTTGTCTGCATGGGAATGTTAGGAGATGCGGGATCTTTCTACATCGCCCCATACAAAGAATCTCTTCTTTTGTTAAATCAGCCAGACCATGCTGTTTATAGTATGTTTTATTTTTAACTTACCATTCTATTAATGTTTTATTTTTAACTTACACCATTATATTCATGTTCAACAGGTTTGTTCGGCAGAAGTTATGGATCATGCTTAATGGGAATGAAGCTTTGTGGTTTTAGTACGATGTCTGTATGTGAAGGAAGCATGGAGTGGTTAGCGTTTTCTGCGTACTTGCTGAATTTTATAAATCAAGTGGTTATATATTATGTAACCATTAAACTCATAATTATGTAGTAATCGGAATATGTAGTAGGTTGTCTATATGAAACGTTGTATGTCAAGAAGTTGTTTCCAATAAACAATGTGGCAACTAACTGTTCTACGTAGGGCAACTTCTTTTCCTTATTGACTACTCTATCACAAACAGTGGTTAAAATAGCTAGCAGTAGTAACCTGTTGACTAGCAGTTGTAAGTCTACAACCACTTCAGTTTTACTAGCGGTAGTAAAATTAACTATAGCGGTAGTAAAAATAACTAGCAGTTGTAAGTATACAACCAATTCATTTTCAATGTTTGGCGTTGCTTTCATGATTCAATGTTTTCAATTTTTACGTAGTTATTTCATTTGTTGTATCATCAAAATACATACCTAACATTGAACTTAGTTTGCAGACACATTAAACTGAAATATTGAATAAGCCAAATATGTATCACAGAACAAACGTAATAACAGCCATCTCTTTATCTTGATTAGTAGGTTTTCTTGTATCACTAGTACAAAAATGGGATTTGGTCACGCATGGTCAAAATGGAACGGCCACACATTCGCATATTTGTGTGGCTGAAGGTACGAAAATTGACAACATTTACTAATTAGTCACACATGAAAATTTTGATTGTGTGACCATTAGAACTGTATCGCCACATAATTGAACATTGTGTGGCTAAAGGTATCTGGTGATTTTGTTTCAGATCATTTAGCCACATATGAATTTGGAACGCGTGACAAATACAAGTAACCTTGATGCGTTAGTGACATGAAGTAATTTTTTGTGTGTCTAAATCATAGAGTCAAGTTTTGTCACACATTATTTAAGGGTGACTGATATGTTTTGCCAACTCTTTAGCCACATCTGAAATTGGAACAAGTGACAAATGAAAAGTAAGGTTGAAGCATTAGTCACGATATACATATAAACAGTGACAAATATATGTCACACGCTTGAACACTGTGACCAAAATCCATATATGGTCACACTAAATGTTTTGTCACACATTCGTTAAGTGTAGCCAAAATCCAGTACATATGTTCACGTAAGTTAATATGTGTGTTTAAAGTTTAGTTTGTGTTAGCTTGCCGAAAGCTAATCTATAAAGTCACATTTGCTACTAACACCGTGACCAAATGCCATATATGGTCACGCTAAACGTTTTGTCACACATATTATTTAATTGTAGCCAAAATCCAGTACATATGGCCACGTAACTTAATATGTGGCCATTGGATGATCAATAGTCACTCAAAATACACGTTTCGTCACTTTAAACACCATATGGTCACACTTATTAACACTTTTAGCCACTTTATGATTAATTGTATGTGACTAAATACCCAAAACAAACATGCTTTGTGTGACTAAATGTTAGAAAAGGCCACACAAACATAAAATTCATGTGGCCATTGGATGATCAATAGTCACACAAAAGACACCTTTCTTCACTTGAAACACCATATGGTCACACTTATTAACACTTTTAGCCACTTTATGATTAATTGTATGTGATTAAATACCCAAAACAAACATGCTTTGTGTGACTAAATGTTAGCAAAGGCCACACAAACATAAAATTCAAGTGGCCATTGGATGATCAATAGTCACACAAAAGACATATTTCTTCACCTTAAACAACATATGGTCACACTTATTAACACTTTTTGCCACTTTATGCTTAATTGTATGTGATTAAATACCCAAAACAAACATGCTTTGTGTGACTATACAGTGTTTATGGTCACTAATACGGATTAATCCAACAAAATTTGTACCTAGTTAGTCACACATGTTACGGTTTTGGTTACTCTTTTGCAAAAGAGACTAAAAAAAAGTCAAACACGTGACCATAGGGTACCTATGGTCGCGCGACCTTTAGTCACACACGGCCGAAAAAACATGTGTGACTATATGTATATCGTCACACATATTCGGTGTGGCCAAATCCACTTTTTGTTCTGGTGTTAGTGATGTTGTTGGTATGAGCATGTGAAGAATCTGCACTGTCAGTCAGCTCCAGAGCTTCCATAAGAGAAAAAAAGCATAAAACAACGGTTAGTAATAAGCGGATTCCAGCACTTACAAGTTTGAATTTCGAGGGTGTTAACAGCATAGTGTGAAAACACATCTCTAATTCTCACAAAGGCCGTTCCTGAACTGTAGTCCCACAAGTGAGATAACGCGATGTACCGAAGTATATCTATAGTTCAGATGAGTCGTTGAGGTACACCGAAGCATCACCTCACGACTGTAGACCGTTTGAGACACACTAAGCGTAATCCACGGGGAGTTACCAAAGTGACCTGCTGTCAGGGCTTTTTGATGTTGACCCTGGCAGGAGTTTCCATTCAATCACTGAGAATCACATGTGTGAACCTCTCGTGAACATTCTTGACAGATTGCTAAGATCTGTGTAGGACTCGATAACGTACCACTGACATTCTTATTGTTGAACGAAAAGTGATGAAATATCAAGTGTACCTAAGAGATCTTTTGATGAATCTCGTGGCTCTAGACTTAATTGTGCGCTTTGGTTTTCCTGAGCGGAGACTAGGGAGAGGGTCTCCTTCTTCAATACCAACTATCTCTAAGAGAAAGCCGATAGTTTACGTAGGGTTCCCTATGAAAATGAAACAAGCTTCTGTTGAGAGAAACTTCAGTGGCTAAGAAGGTTTAGTGCATGCGTCACTGGGTCCATGATGACTTTGATCTTCAATACCGGTGTCATCAAGTGACAACCAATAGCATATGAATTGAACCCGGTGTCTGCCCTAAGTTGAATAATCTGGAGGGCTATTTGTTTTCACCCTTTTCTTTACTTTTCTTTTTAATTCTTCAACTCCTTCTTTCTCCGATTCTCATTTTCTCCTTTTTATAATCATGCCTAAGGACTTCTAATTCTAACTATTGGTGGTGTCCTTGGGTAGATTCCTCCAACTCTGGCGGATCATAGGACGGTTATTCCTAACGTTAGTCACCTTATAACACCATGACTAACCTATGTTGCCATAAAACCATTTTCATGAAAATCTCTCAAAGTGCTTGTGAATGAAAGCATTTTTGAACACTTCAAGAGTTTTAGATTTTCAGAAATACACCCCCTCCACATGTGCTTAAGAGTTTTGACAGAAATCTGCACAGTGAGGGAAGAGCTCGCACTTTTGAATTGATCGACTCTAGATAGACAATTCCCCGTGAGACACGGTTACGTTGCATAGTTAAAGAGTTATATTGTCAGCTTTTAGGTGACAACTAGCTCTAATAACTACCTTGAAGGTGTGGACAATCCTCGAAAGGTTGTCAAACCCGTCAAGGTTCATGTCTACCAAGAGTTTCTCGAATGGTACATTCTACTCGGACAAGTCCTTTGCGAGACACGTTTACATCACTAGCGAACTAGCTTGAAATTATTACCCGTCCCGGACAAGTCTTTTCGAGTTACTAACGATTAAGATCTCGTCAATTCACTGGTTAAGTCTGTAGCACAATGATTCATTTGCAATTTCACGACATATTTCTTATCACATATTTTTCTCCCCCTCAAAAATGGCATATAAATGTTATTTTTGAAGAAATGTTGAGAATAAATATGACCATTTTGAGTTTTGTGGGAAGATTACCACAAAGAACATTTGTTGAACAAAGTTTTTTAATCAAATACTCCCCCTCAACAAGTGATATTAATGGTTGAGGTTTTGAAAAAATAAGGGGAAGTACTTGTGCTTTTGAGCAAAACCTTTTAAAAGTGAAAGGTTTGATAAGTTTTACTCAAAAGTAAAAAGCTTTCGCTCCTTTTATAAGGATTGTGGCACTGAAGTGTACCACAGGGTCCGTTCTTGACAAGTACGGGTTGTACACTGTTATGTGTGCACAAGCCAGTATTATAAAACAGGCACACATCCAAATGTTAATGAAAAAGAAATAGATCAAGGGGTACCAGGTAGTCCAGTAATATCTCCAGGAATGCGAACAGGGCGTTGATAGCCTGTGAGAGAAATCCTGGGACGACCACCTACGAAGCTCTCCAGAGTTATGAACTGGTTCTTTCTGTACAACCTTTCATCGATCCGAGTGATGATCCTCTTAACATCTCGTCTTTCCTGAGAATTCCATCGCTTTGGTGATCCAATGCCTTCATGTATCGCCTTCAACCTATATGCTAAGCCGTCCCTGACACTCTTCAGTGTGTGATCTCCAAACTTATGAAGATCTCTACACGCCATCAAGCAGTTGCGATGTAGTTCACTACGGTAAACTACTCCAAACGGTTTGCTGATGAGAGTGTATTGTAGAAGATGGTTGATGTCAGGAAGTTCTAACTGAGGTCTGGCGAGGTTGACACGTGTCTGATACGATTCAACAGCAAGTTGTAAATCTTCTACACGTTCGTGGATCACTATGCTTCTGATGAAAATGAGCAAGGACTTGATGTATTCACGTTGGATTTCAGTCGAGAATTGTTGCATTCTTCCATGTACCTTGGCAAGATACAGATCTTCAATGTCGTTGAGAGACAAATTCTGAAAGTCCGCTTCATAGAACTCATAGTCCCTTTCATCTTGTCTTTTGACCACAATTTTCTTGAGGAAAGTGTAGTCCCATTTAGACGAAAGAGCTACATGCTTAACAGCAACGATCCCTTTATCACTGTGCACTTCATGTTCGAACCATCGCTACCATGTAGAAGAAATTCTAAGTCTTTGTTGAAGAAGTAGCGAAATGGAATCTTTGGTTGATCTAGATGGCCAATCGTTGGTAGAGGTCTGGACCAATCGGTGTAGTATGGAGCCTTGTCTTGTCGTGTGAAGTCAATGTTTGCTTTAGGATTGAGCCAATCGATGTTGTTAGACATGGCTCGTGCTATGTTTTCAAGATGGTATTCAACTTCAATAGCACTTTCTGAGCTGTCTTTGAGCAGTTGAAAAGCTTCATTCTTGATGCGTCTCAATTCTGATTTCGTCATCTTCTTCACCCGAAACTGTTCTTGAAGTAACTTAGCATGCTCCAATGTTTGACCTTCTATCATATCTTGACCTTCAGGTGGGTAGGGAGTAGCATCAACAAGTTTAGAAAACCAGTCATATTCAGTGTCATCATCGTCTAGCCATGATACAACGTCAGCCTTAGGCATCTTCTTCCTCTTCTTCTTTGGCCTAGATGAGGATGCTGATTTCTTTGCTGTATCGGGAGAGGTGGGTTGTTGTTGGGGCTCAGGGACTTCCTCATCGTCACCACCAGTGTATACGAAATGATCACCAGTTTTCTATGTCTGGGGTGGTAACTCAGAGTCCTGAGGCTTGTCAGCAAAAGAGCGTGGAGGAGATCGTCTTGGTGTTGGAGTCCTTCGGGGTGGTGGCATAGAGGATGAAGGTTCACCAGACTTCTTTGGACGTTTAGGTTTGTTATCCTTATTCTTATCCTTATCTTCATCGTCTCTTGGACGCTTAGGCCTTAAAACTTCTATTCTGCATGCTGATTTAAGTTGGTATTCCAACAATGCTTCAAACAGTTTACCTTCATAAAAGGTAAATGTTGCAGATCATTTAGACATTTGTGTTACCAGCCTGGAAACCAATTCAGCATCGAAGAATATAATAGGATCAGTTGGATTGATTGTTACTGTTAGAGGTGTTGATCTTATAGTTTGCTTAGCCAAATGCAGGAGATTTGGATAGAGTTGTCTGGAGAACATCTCTCTTATCACACCAGGAATGGTGTCGAGAAGGAATTTGTTAGTATATCCCTTAATCATATCATTCATTTCCCCTTGAAGATCACGTTTCATGAACTTCTGGGCAAACTCCCTTTCAATTGACATCTTTTCTATCTCGTCATGAAGAAATTTGATGTTGTCAGCGAGTAGGTTCAACTTTCTGTTGGTCACGTCTTTCTTCCTGACTTGCTTGACAGCTTGTACAATCCTTGTTTTAGCCCAAGATGTCCAAGAGTCGGTTGGTTTCTTCACTGACTTAGATGTGGATCTGGTTGTTCCTTTGGATGGTGGAAGTGAAGAGTGAGATGATGAGTCTGATGATGAGGAGACTCAGGGTCCTTTGGTGGCTCAGAAGTTTCCTCCTTGGGGCGTGCGGGACTGTCTAGAAGAAAAGCATTATAGTCAATGTCTTCATCATTTCTAGACTTAGTCGTTTCATCAGCCTTAGCAACATCATCAGGGGTTTTCTCAGTCTTTTCCCTGTCTGGATTCTCAAAGTCGAAGTTGATCGAATCCTCAATCTGCTTTTGTTGTTGTCGTGGGTGGTGGCACCAGTTACCTTATCGGGTTGATTAACCGCATCGGAAACAGGTGTGTCATGAGTTCCACCACTTGATCCTCCACGGCCACGAGTTTGATCCTTTACGAATTCATCGGCAAAATATTTGAGTCTGAGGTTCTTCAACTTCTTTTGATATTCTTTTTGCTCATCATATGGTTCTTCTTCAGAGCTTTCCTTATCATGCTCAAGCACTAGGGTTTTCCCTTTGCCTTTGTCAGTTGTTGGACTTGGAGGTTTAGCTACTGTTTGAGTGTCATCGATTATAGTTTCAGAGTAGGTGACCTCTTTGTCTGATTCATTTTCCTCAGAGCTTTCGTCCACTAGCTTTTGTTGCGGTTCAGGCTTGGGAATAGGGATGGCTTGAGATGGAGTTTTCCTTTTGAGAACATGTGACCTCTTGGGAAACTTTCTCTGACTCTCATCAAGAAAACCTACTTTGCCTTCATCAACTGCTACCAGATACCTTTTGTATGAATAAAGTTGTTTGACTGCATCAGTTAGAAGGTGATCTGGCAACACAACACCTTGTTTCAATCTGACTATGAGTGTAGGCTCATACAACACGGAGTGTTGTTTTGGGTCATTGAGTCTCAAGGGAATATCAGGATTATATCCTAGAGCTCTTTGGATCAACAGTTTGGTATATCTGATATATGGGATTTTGATGCCAAGCTTTTTGAGGAAAGACATCATGTCGTCCCATATCAGAGCTTCAATTTCAATGTGTTTCATGTTAACCAAAGCCCAAAAGATCTGTAGTTCCACGAGCTTGGGATGCTCATAACCACTATCACGTCCAGAAACAGATTTGGTGATGATGATGTAGAGGGTTCGCCATGGCTGAGGAATATTCTTAAGATCCACGAATGAATGCTTTGTGATTACTCCTGTAGCTTAGTCATAAACAATGTCGATCATGAATTGCAGAACGGTCTCTTCAGTTGGTGTGGCATTGTATACAGTTGGCTCGATGACAGGAATGAGAAGTATAGCCCTTGAGTCTGCATGTGTGATGGTGACTTGTTTGTGGTTAAGTGTCACCATCACATCGTTTTGACCTTTGATCTTTCGCATTGTATGCCAGAATTGGTGAATGTAGATCTCTGGCACTGTAGCAGAGTTGGTGAGTATGTTCTGATAAGGATGATTCTTCAGAATGTCTACAGCAATCAGAAAAGAAGACTCTCAGCAGGTGAGACTATCAAAATCAACTCTAAGGTTATTCTTTCCTATCTTCATCGGATAACCATGAGGGAAGATATCTTCAACAATGAGAACGTTTGGTGCTTCCATGTTTTGCATTTGAGCGTCCATCTCATGATCTGAAAGATATTTAGCCAAAAGAACCAACATATCGAAAGACATTATGTTAGTCAATAGTTGATTTTATTGTCTATTTATTGAATGTGATATGTCGATGAATGTTACGAGTCCAATGTCACTTGTTAGTCCAATAGTCCAAAGACGTCGTGATAAGCTTCGTGAGTTGATTAACTTTAAGTTTTAAAGTCCAAGTTTTCACTTATTTAACACAAATTATTAAACGTTTAAGCTTATTAGTGACATTATTGGTTTCGTGGCGTTATAATTTATTTATTTACAAGTTTGTATGCGTAACAATTCATAATAAAGGTTAAAACTAGGCTTAGGCGTAGATTTTGCAAGCTTATGCATAAACAGGAGTGGTATACGCTTAAACGCAAGCTTATGCATAGGTTCTTGACTTACGCGTAGGAAAAGAGGGCCTTATGCGTAGAGCTTACGCGTAAGCGTATATGGAACCTTACGCGTAAGGCTTACTCGTAAGAGTAAACCTTATGCGTAGAGGTTACTGTTTACGCATATCCTTCACAGGATACGCGTAGTCCCCAATGTAGAACCTTACGCGTAAACGTTACGCGTAAGATTTCTCTTACGCATAACATGCTACGCGTAAGGTGATCCTTATGCGTAGATGGCAAGTAACCTTGATTCTAAATTTTCACATGTAGAAAACCTGAAATAAGTTCATCATATCACCAATCTTAACACATACATTCAATCTTTATCCGTTCAAACCATGAATACTCATTACACAGTTATGGGTAGATAACATGTTACGCGTAAACCTAAACCCTAAAGCTTAAGAATTACGAGTAAGTAATTTAACCATGGGAAATGCACTAAACTTGTTCTGGTAAGTCTAAGAAGCCTAGAGAGTTGCTTTATCCAAGTTATAACATCAAAATCTAAGCAAATCAAAAATACCCAATTCTTATGAACATAAACCCTAATTTCCAATTTATAAGCAACTAGTGTTTCTGGGTAAATTTCAAGCATGGATATGGTCAATTAAACTTGTAAACAACATCATATGACTGTCTTTTTAACCAAAAACACTCAATATTGAAAATCCCCAAACATACGCGTATAAACCCTAAATTGAAAATCGTCCAATTCATGTTTCTGGGTGGATTTAAATGATGAAAACATTTATAATAAGAACATTTGAGCCTTTTAACATCATTTTTATAAGTCCAAACACATCAATGAAGCATTTGTGTTCACGGCTTACGCGTAGAACACAAATCTTCCTTAAACACAAAAATGAACCGTTGGATTCTCAAACAAATCAAAACCCATGTTTGTTTTAACCCAAAGATTGGGAAAACACTTACAAGTTGTTGATCAAGAACACAGATTTGAAGATCAGTTTTTACGTGTAGGATTTGGGTGGTTGGGAAGTAAATGAGGTGAATTAAATGTGAAGATATTTAGTTTAAAGGTTTGAGCTATTAACAGTTTTAGTCCCTCCATCTTAACCATTTACAATCAATACCCATAACTTCTATTTTGGTTACCAAACGAGAATATTTGGAAAAGAAATTTGACGACACTCCCCCTCGACTTAAGAAATAATGAAATTTTATAAATTTTAGTCCGAGGAGTGTTAGTAAACCAGAAATGTGACCACCATTAATAAAGAAACAACCGGGATAAGATAACATGCAAGTACAAGGTTTTAAGAAACCGAAAATAATATTTGTTTTCTCCCCCTCAACACTTGATCGAAGAAATACTGAATTTTGAAAGATTAGAGTGTTGATGGAAGAATTGTACTTGCCATGTGAAAATAATTCTAGATAGAAGAATATTTTTGTTGTTTTATCAGATTTTATATTTTTGTATTTTGTTTTTGAAAAATATTTACAAAAGAGGTTTTGGTGTTTGACTAGTTTTAATACTGTTTTAAAAGTTCATCTAGTTCCTCTGGAGTCAAACACCTCATACCAATCCAGTGGAACAACTCATTAAACCTAGCAGGAGTTAAGGCTTTGGTGAGAAGATCTGCCAATTGGTATTCAGTATCCACGAAGTATAATTCAACTGTACCCTGTTCCACGTGGTCCTTGATGAAATGATATCGAAGATCGACGTGCTTTGATTTCGAATGTTGAACAGAGTTGCACGAGATCGCAATAGCACTCCAATTGTCGCAGTACATCGGGATTCTGTCAAATACGTAACCATAATCTTTGAGTTGTGTTCTCATCCAAATGACTTGAGCACAACAGGCCGACATGGCTACATATTCTGGTTCGGTTGATGACAGCGATGTACAATCCTGTTTCTTCAATTGCCATGACACCAGTTTGTCACCAAGAAATTGTAATGCTCCTGAAGTACTTTTCCGTGAATCTAAGCATCCTGCGTGATCAGCGTCTGAAAAAGCGATTTGTTCAAAACCAGAATCCTTCGGATACCAGAGCCCCAAATTAATGGTTCCCTTAATGTATCGGATGATTCTTTTTGCCTCAGAGAGGTGGGTTTCAGTTGGTCTCGACTGATAGCGGGAGAAAAGATATACGACAAAAACAATATCAGGCCTGCTAGCTATTGAATACATGAGAGACCCAATGATACTTCGGTATTTGGTAGGGTCTACCAATTTCCCATGTAAATCAGCTTCTAGCTTCTTGGTATGTGCTATTGGTGTGGCATAGGTATCACAGGTTTGCATTCCAAATTTGTTTAACAATTCAAGGGCATATTTGGACTGACTCAAGAAAATACCACGGGGTGATTGATGAACTTGCAGTCCTAGAAAGAACGTAAGTTCACCCATCATGGACATTTCAATATGTTTTTTTATTAGTTTTGCAAAAGTGATTCAGTACTTTTTATGTGTTGACCCAAAAATAATGTCATCCACGTAAATTTGAACAATTAGAATGTGTGCCCCGTGATATTGTATGAAAAGAGTTGGGTCAACCGAACCTTTAGTGAAATTATTGCCAATGAGGAAGGATGATAACTTATCGTACCACGCCCGAGGAGCTTGTTTGAGTCCGTACAGAGCTTTGTTCAGTTTGTAGACATGGTTCGGGAACTCGGGATCAACGAATCCTTCTGGCTGGCTGACATAAACCATTTCTTTCAGTTGCCCATTCAGAAAAGCAGTTTTCATTTGAAAGACCGTTATATTCAAGTGTGCCACGAACGCTAGAAATATCCGAACAGCTTCAAGACGAGCAACCGGAGCAAATGATTCTTCAAAGTCAATACCTCTTCCTGTCTATAACCCATATGCCACCAGGCGTGACTTGTTTCTGATTACGTTCCCTTCAGCATCCAATTTGTTCTTCCAAATCCATTTGAGACCAATGACGTAGACCCCTGTTGGACTTTCAACCAGTTCCCATACTTCAAGACGTTTGAATTGGTTGAGTTCTTCTTGCATGGATTCAATCCAGTTGTCTTTTGTCATTGCATCTTTAATGTTTTTAGGCTCAGATTGGCAGACAGTGAGTGCATAAATGCAATGTTCACCATCTGTGTGAAGACGTTGTCTCGTAACGACTGGTTGATTTGGGGTTACCAAAAATATTCTCCAGAGGATGGTCTTTTGTCCAACGATGTGTAGAGGGTTGATGTTGGTATACATTGTGCAGATTATGAGGATTCAAATGGCTTGTTGATGATTCAGCAACATCAGATGCAGCAGTTTCATTGGCAAATGGGTTAAAGAACGCATTTGGATCAAAATCTGCAGGTGGGGGTACTTCGTTGTTAAGAACATCATCAGCTGGTTCATCGTTGTTGGAAGCAGTTTGTTCAACTGTTGTGGTAGAGTCAACTGGTGGTGCTTCTTCAACAGTAGTTGTTGTAGCAGGTGTATCAGGTATTGAAATATGATCAGGTTGAGCAGCGGAAACATCGGATACACCTGGAGCACGTTCATCAATATCGACACTGAACAGTGGAGCAAATAGCTTTTCCATTTATTGACGAGTAAGCTGGGGGCTTTGTTCAGCTGATGATGGGGTTTGAGGGAAGTTTAAGTGGTTGTGACCGGGTTCCAAGCTGTTATGCTCAGAAGCCATTTCAGTAAGCTCATCGAAATGTGCATGAATCGTTTCCATAACCTGCTTTGTCTGGCGATTCCAGATCCGGTAACCTTTAGAATTATCACAATATCCAATAAAGACTCCAATGTCAGCTTTGGCTTTGAGCTTTCCAAAGTCATCACGATCATTATTTGGGTAGCAAAGAGATCCAAATACATGAAAGTGTTTGTGATTCGGTTTTCTGTTGTGGATCAGCTCAAAAGGTGTTTTGTTATGGCGTTTTGTAATCATTGACCGGTTTTAAGTGTAGCATGCAGTTGATACAGCTTCTTCCCACACTAATCTGAAAGGTTAGCATTGATTAACATTGTTCTTGCAGCTTCCACTAACGTACGGTTTCGTATTTCAACAACTCCGTTTTGTTCTGGTGTGCGTGCAATAGAAGTTTGATGCTCTATTCCCACTTTCTCACAAAATTCTCGAAGAGTTTGGTTCACAAATTCAGTTCCTTTGTCTGTTCTGATTTGTCGAACTGTGTTCCGGAGCTGAAATTGAATTTTCGTGAGAAAGGTGATGATCATCTGTGGAGCTTGATCTTTACTTCAAAGAAAGTAGACCCAAGTCCATCTTGAGTAGTCATCAACAATTACCAAGATGTAGCGTTTGCCATTAATCATTTGCACGCGCATCGGGTCACACAAATCCATGTGAATAAGATGAAGCACATGCTGAGAGTTGTGTTCCACTTTAGAAGGAAAATGAGCACGAGTGCTTTTTCCTTGTTCACAAGCTGAGCATAAGTGGTCTTTAGAATATCGGAATCTCGGTAGGCCTTCAACTAGTTTGTATCGAGCAAGGTTGGTGATGGTTTGAAAGTTTAAATGTGAGAGACGACGGTGCCATAGCCAGGATTTTGTTGATGTTGCCTTTGAAAGTAGACAGATGGGAGATGAAGCAACCATGTCTTGCATTGAGATTGTGTACAGACTAGAATTGAGAGAGCCAAACATAAGATCATTTCCTTGTAGATCACGAATGAAACAAGTTTTCTCCCGAAAAGCAACCTCCAAATCACCATCACAGAATTGACCGACTGAAAAGAGATTGTGACCGAGGCCTTCCACATAATAAACCCTGCTAATTTTGATGTTGCCATTGATATAATCTCCGTAGCCCATGATAGCTGCGAAGTGATCATTCCCGAATCTGACAGTGCCAATGAACTTTGCAATAAAGTTTGATAACAGTTTAAGATTTCCTGTCATGTGCCGGGAACATCCGCTATCAACAATCCATAGGATGATTTGTATCACCTGCATTATATACAGACGACACAGATGGAATAGAAGTAGATGTGGAACCCGAAAAGTTAGAGGGTTCCAAAGCAGTTATAGTAGAAATACACACATCAATTATTTTAGGCATCCATTTAAATCCTAGTGTGTTATGTATCCATTTCTGCCATCTCCAACTAGTATTTGCTTTAGTCTTAGTGAATGCACTAGGTGGTACTACATTCCTTGGAGGTGATACTGGAACTATAGGGACATCAATGCGTTTTTTAGAATCTAAGGATGGCGGTTTACCAAGCACAGACTTAGAAGCTTTAGTGGGCCTAGAGGTATTCCGATTCTTAGGATTCCGTAAACGAGAAATGATAGCTTTAGCAACACATTTGTCATGACAATCAGAAAGCATACATTTACGACAAATAACACAAGAGGCATCAGACTGAATATCAAAAGTACTTAAAGGTTCAGCATTCGTTACATCACTTTTTCTATTACATTTGTCAGACGCAATATCTAAAGTGTGTGCAACTAGAGTCTTATTCAAAATCCTAGGGTGTTCTTCTACTGCAGCATTCTTTGTTGTTCTTTTCTTAGGTCGCAACTTCCTATTCTTCCTTTTATTGCTCCTAGGCTGTGAAGTGCGGACGTTTGGAAAAGAGGCAACTATTCCTGTTTCAGTAGAGGGAAGCACATTAGTATCTTGTGGTTTGTCAGTAGGCATTAGTATCTTGTGGTTTGTCAGTAGGCATTCTGGGGTCTCTTAATGATGGTAGGCTAAAGTTGTTCATACTTTCCTAACATCTCTCTTAACTTAATGATAGTGTGAATCAAATCTTGATTTTCAAAACGAAGATTTCCAGCAAAATTTAGGTCTTCTTTAGTGTGTGCAAGGTAATGATCAAGTTCGTTTGATGCTTCATCACGAGTCTGTTTGAGTAAATCAAATATGACTCCATATTCCTTTTTAACTTTTACAAGTTCTTGTTCATATTTTGAGATTTGACATTTCAAAGACGCGTTTTGATCATCCAGTTGCTCAAATTTTGGATTAAAAGTTTTGGAATGCAACTGGGTGATTTTGTTTTGCAAAGCAAGTTCACGATTTTGACAATCTTTTTGACACCATTGAAGACGACGTTTTGCATTTGAAAGCTCGTTTAGCAATCGTTCATTTTCAACTTTTAAAGACTCGATCTGAAGCACATTATCAGTATTCTCAACAATTTCAACAGAATCAGCAGAGATATGATCAGATGCATATGACAAAGATTACAATAACACAACATTATGGATATCAGCACAGATAACATCGTTCAAGAGTCGATCAACATCTTTGCGTAACATTTTTTTTTACGTTTTGTATTTGAAATAGATGTTTCTGTTTTCTCGAAAATGATTTTCGTCAATCCAAGCTCCTTATGAAAGTCCCTTTCCCAATACAATGCACAATTTTTCAAAATTTTAACATGGGGTAAAATTCTTTTCTGAAAAATGTCTCATTGTTCTCGCGCCTGAGGTGATTGAAAATTTTCAACTTTTATTTCAGAATAAAATGTTCAACTTTTGTTTGAGGTCAGAAGTGAAAATGTCAAAATATCTAAGAATTTGACGATTTTCGGGTTTAGAATTTACTTCACTGAGTGAAGGTAAAGGACCATAAATTTGTGCATAATTTGGTTGGGGAGCAACATCAGAAGACTCAGGCGTTTTTGTGATAATCCTAGGTGTGTTAGAAGAATCCTTTGGTTCGACGAAAGTGACAGCTTTTGAATAGTTAAATGGTTTGTTATAAACAACATTTTCTAATTTTGATCGAGTCTCATCTTCTGCATCTAATTCCTCTTGACGATGATATTCAACAACACTCATAACAGAATCATCAATTTTGTATTCTGCACTGGAAACTTCAGGATTTGGTTTGAATGCTTTGGTTGAAAGCTTTGGTTTGTAATCAGCAAGATTCGGTCCATATCCATTTGGATCGGGTTTTAAAGTAAACTTTTGAATAGTTGTGATTGACTCACCATGTTTATAAACAACATTTCGAAACTCTTTGAGTTTTTTTGGTAAGCCGACAATTTCTTCAAGTTGGTCATCTATTCGTTTCGTTGAATGCTTTTTGTATGCAGAGAACTGTTTTTGACAAGTTAACAACTCAGCCTTGGCTTTTTGAGTTTCCAAGGTAAGAGTGTTAAGTTGTTTTTTATGTTCATGTTTCAGTTGTTCTATTTGAGACAACAAAGCATTCTTCGATGCGGCTAGATCACGAATCTGTCATTCTAAAGATTTTTCGTTTTGGTGTGATTTAGCAAAAGCGGCTTCAAAACCTTTTTCACGTTTTTCTTGAGTTTTGAAAAAATTGAGTTGCCGGTTTAAGCATTCAATATCCTTGGTTAACAGTGCATTTTTACTATGTAATTGTTGATTTAATGAACGACATGCATCCATTTGGGATTGATAATCATTAAGTAAGAGAGCAATATCTGGATTAGGCAAAGGTTCAGCTTGTTCAACGTGAGTCACAACCTGATCACTATTCAGATCCTCAAGTATAACCACGGAGTCAATTTGAGTATCAAAGGTAACCATAAGGTCATCTTGATCATCGAATGTAACTACGGGGTCTAGTTAAGAATCGTCAGAGTGAGATGTGGACGACTTATGTTGAACATTCTGATCCTCGTCGGATTCAGATGTTGGCTTAGATATTAAATCAGATATGATTATGGTTTGTTCGGGTACCTGAGACAAGCCATCAGTGTCATACACTGGGCCTGTGTCACTCATGTGGAGTTCATGCATATTAGCCATCAACATAACTTTTGCATTAGCCTGCAAGTCCTCCATATCATCATCTGAATCTGCATCTGCCATAAAGCTTTGTTCTTTGTTTGTGAGAGTTCCCCCAGCTTCATCCTTAAGAGCCAAAAGTAAAGCCTCCTTGTGATAAGCACTGCCTCTAGTCCTCGACTTAGGGCATGGATTAGCCAGGTGTCCCTTCTCATTACAGTTGTAGCAACGAAGACCATTTATCCCATTCTGAGCATTCCCCTATTCAACCACTTGAGCTCTCTGTTGTTGTGGAGCACCCATGGTATTCCTACCCATAGCATTAAAACCTTGACCACCTCCTATCTGACGACCATAACCACGATTCTGAACTTCAATTCGTCCATTGTTCACAACAACCTGATTCCTTGTGTTTGATGAGGAACGAATGCGATTGTTGGATGTGTTTGTATAACAGCCAAAAGCTTTAGCAATCATAACAAATCCTTGTTACAATGCATCGAAAGCATCTGAGTCCTCATTAGCTTCACTGTAAAGTGCTTGATCATTGTTGTTGTTGTATGGAACCAATTGAGTTTGTTGAGATTTTTTCTGTGACGGATCATATGGTGTAATTATGGCAGTTGGTTGAGGAGCTGGTTGAGGAGGATAACTAGTTTGAGCCCACAAAGCAAGTTGTTGATTATCTGGAAGTGAAGATGAAACAGTCTGTCCACGGATAATCCTTTCCTTATCAACTTATTTTTTATGAGGCTTCAAATAGTCGTACAACAATCCGTATGTAGCATGATGAAGATTCTTCGCTTGATGGATGAAAATAACTTACTTCTCCCAATCAGGACCAAGACTACCTAGGAACTTAGTATTGATTACAATTCTTGGCATATTGATATTATGTTTTTCCAAGTCATTGATGATGTCTGAGAATCGATGATGATAGGACTCTAATGTCTCTCCGGGTTCAATCATGAAGTGTTCATAAGACAAGTAAATTTTGGATTCCATATCCTCTTGATTGAGTTCAGTGCCTTCCATGAGAAGATGAATGTGTTCCCACATAGCTTTTGCAGTCTTTTGAGCATCAACACTGCGAAGGATTAGATTTGGTAGTCCTAAAAGGATGCATTGCATTGCTAGCTCATCAGCTTCGTAGTGTAGAAGTTCATCACCAGAAAGGTCAGCAAGAGTTGCAATGTTAGTGAGATCATCTCTTGGTGGAACAGCAGTTGGATCTCCGGGTGTAACGAGAATAGGCATCTAAAATGGACCTTCCAAGATGACTTTCTTTAAGAACTTTCCATGTGGCTTCTTTAGATCACAAAACCTAAAGAACCTAATCACCCATTGATCATAGTTACCGGGAGTGAGCATTGGAGGTCTATCAAGTGATCCAGACTCATGAATAGATTGCTGGCTACTTAAAGCTTCGCACATCTTTGCAAACCATGACGGTTCCTTCATAGTATTCCTGGATGGATGTTGATTGTAAACGTTTGTGTAAGGTTGTACTTGAATACTGGGTGGTGGTTGAACCATTATTGGTTGAATTGCTCCTAGTTGTGGATAATGTTGTTGATTAAATTGTTGTTGTTGATTGAATTGTTGATGTTGTGGACTTAGTTGTTGTTGTTGTTGATTATACATGTAAGGAAAGTAGTTAGAGTATGGTGGTTGAGACATGTTGAAAACTTGAGTTGTAAAATGGATCTTTGTAGTCGAATGAAACGTTGTTGATGAAATATCCTTAGGCGTAGAAATCACATAAAGGCAAAGTAACACTTATGCGTAAAAACACCAAACTTACGCGTAAAATAGATATTTACGCGTAGGATTAGCTTACGCATAAGAATTGAGAAACACTAAAGTTATGCGTAGAAAACTTAGGCGTAGGATTAGCTTATGCGTAAGACAAGGCTTAGGCGTAAGAATAATCTTATGCGTAAAGAGTTCTACGCATAAGTTTGAGCTTATGCGTAAGATTATGGTTTTGCCCAAAAAATCTTTTACACTATCATAGTGTAAAGGATCTCCAAAGTCAAAGTGTTTTCAGGCTTATCCAAGAAAGAAAACACTGAGTAAACCACGAAAACTGAAGATCGAACCAAGGAAAAGTTACGCGTGAGATTAGGGTTTTCTTACGCGTAGAAATTAACCAAAATTGATTTCTGCCCAACGATGTTTCTAAACCAGATTTTTGTGATGAAACAGCTTCAATATCATCAAAATAACACAAAAGTGTGAAACTTGATGATCCAAAACTTCTAAACACCTTAAGCGTAGAAATACTCCCACGTATAAAACCAAGCATAAAAACAATGATCCACACGTAAAGTTTGAAACTTTTTGCTCAAAATAGATATTTTAACACCTAAAAATGTTGAAAGTACAAGAATCTTGGATTGAAAAGTGTAAAAAATAAGTTTTTAAGTGTGACAAAGTTGTGAAACCGTATTACGCGTAAGACCAAAAACTAACTTCAAAAACAAAAACCTTTTCACCCAACTATTTGGCGATTGATACCACTGTTAGGTCACCATATATGTAACACAAGCATCAATATAAGAAAGAGATAAGAAGAGATCGGATGAACACAATCACAAACACACGTATAAGAATAATGGAAAGGTTATGCGTAAGGTGAAGTGATAAAATGAACAACCAACCCTCAAATGAGGGTTATACAAGAGTATTTATAGGGCAAGGAGCTAGGGCAACACATCTAGAAACCTTCCCTTCTTATGGGCTTGGGCCAAGGCTCATGGGCTTTCTACATAAGCCTTGGTATGATTACTAACATAAAAGCCATATTAAGCTAACTATTACATATTAATTACTAACACTTGAAATATAGTTTAGGAGTGATTCCAACATCATTTAATCCATAAATTGACACATTTTATATCCGTTACTACTTAAAATCACTCCTTTTCACATTTTAGGTCTTTTGGAAGCAAAATGCTGGAATGAAGCATATTTGGACAAAAGGAGCGAAAACATGAAGAAAATGGCAAAGTCAAGATCAAAGGCCATCGAGAAGACCTCATAAAGAGTTTTGATCAAAATACACATGACGGCTCTGAACAAATTCTAGTTCTACGACCTAACGGCGTCACGCCTAAACTCTGGAAGGCGTCTCCCCTATTTTTCACACCCTACGCCCAAGAACCGATCTCAGACGACGTCCTTCATGAAGACTGATGACGTCACACACATCAACTGACGCCCTCCTAACGATGACTTGGCCCAAACGAAACCCTAATGACGGCGACCTGACGGCGTCACTAGTAAAAGGTGACGTCGTCTCATTTGTAAATCTATATATATAATTTGATTTTTCTATATTTTAGGACATAGAACTTTTGAGAGCAAACCCTAATTCAGTTGTAGTCCGACTTGGACAGTATTTTAGTGTTCCATCCCTACTTTACATCATAAGATAAGTTTTTAATCCATATTATCATTATGTTTACCCCATGTTTAATTGTATGTGTGTATGCTTGCTTGTTTACCATGAGTAGCTAAATTATCCTTCTCTTTGCTCAGATCTATGAAACCTAGTTATTGATTATTGTTAGGTTGTCTCTTGTCCTAATTGGTAGACGCCAGAGTAAGGAAATTGGCTTCTTCTTTAATTGTTGCGAGCTCGAACATCCTAAATAGCAAAAACAATTAGGAGTACACCTTTCATTGTGTTTATTACGTGAGTTTTAGCTTGTTGATAGTAGAGTATTCAGGGAGATACTTATGTACTTGCCGATCTGGGATAGTCTATAGAAAAGTTACAATTCATAGAACTAGGGAATTAGGCACCCCCAAGACCAAACGGAATACAACACACCAATTAAGATGAGGATGTGACAATTCAACCGACCAATAAGAGATAACTAGGGAGTAAGAACATCTAAGTAAACACATTTTTAATTATCATACGAGCACACCTACATTAGCATAATCTATCCGTAGTTCAAGTAGTTAATTAGTAAGTAGTTATAAAAAGTAGTTAAAATTGGTAGACGTACCACCCCTCACTCCTATACCTCGAGATATTTACTTTTCTTTCTAAAAAATATAAAAAGAATCTCCCTCAACCTTACCTTCTCGTCATACATCTCTTTCTAGCATCTCTATTCCCCTAGAGAACGAATCAATCCCCTAGGCTTACCCATACTACACTACAACGATTAGGTACACTGCCTAGAGGGTTGAAAAACTTGCTCGTAGAAAAGGAAGTCTTTTCGACCCCGAACCTACTATCAATACGTTAATGATTAAGTACTCCAAGTGTTTTGAACCTAGCAATTCGGGTCATTATTAGCTTATGTTTATGCAAAAGTGCAAGTGTAGGATGCAATTATAGATCCCGTGTTATCTGTGTTATTTTTTTCAGCAGTTCAAAAGATAGTAGAGTAAAAGTGTATAAAAATAGAAAAGAAGAAAAAACATATAGACTGTCCTCATACTTATATTTAAGTCAAGAAAATGTCGAAAAAAACAACATAAGAGTTAGAGTTTGTTTATCGAGTCTTGGCTTAGCAATGTCACTTTGTTCATGTAATTAATTTAGATGATTAATTTGCCACCAATAAAATTCCCCCATATCCCATAGTCATATTTTTCCTTACCCTATACCTAACATTACAACCCTTTAAAATATCTTTTTAAAGCGATGGACGTTTGATCATTTATCAAGCTTATAGTAATCTATGTGCTATGATATGTACAAAGTGTTTATTTTTAATTTTCATATTGTTATGTTAATTATACACCCGAGAGATGAGAGAATCCAAACACTTTTTGTGAGGTGCTAATATATATTTTACGTGCTTGTTATGACTATTGTAGAACGAGTTATGATATAAATTACCTTTAGCCTAATTCTAAATGCCCCCGAGCTTGTAAATTGATTAGGATAAAAGCACATTTTCTTGAGGATAAACAAATCCAAAGTGTAGTGATATTTGATAAGGTGTAGTTTTATATATTTTAAAGGGTCATTTAGCATCATAATTCGTATATATTTGATCATTTATTGCCCTAAACATTTCTGTTTGCATTTTATATACTTGGGAAGGTGATGCCGGAAAATGAAGTGTCTTAAGCTTAATTGTACAAAAAAACGAAGAAAATGACAACATTGAGAAAAACATCACAAGAAGGGGCTGCGACGACGTCACAAGCACCACTTGACGCCGTCACTTGAAGAACGATATGGCTAAAGAGTGACCACTCAGGCGCTGGAGACGACCTCCTTCTGATTGTGTCAAGACCAAAAATATTTAGGCTAACGGCGTCACAATCCCAACCTGGCGCCGTCACAACTAAGTCGGTGCAATTGTTAAACCCTAAAAGATGGCTAGTTGACAGCGTAACACTAAACAAGTGACGTCATCACAATTGTAAATCTATATATATTTTCATATTGTTTTCATTGAAAGGTGTGCAACTTTGGTATTACCTAGAAGACCGAACCTTAAGTAATTTTCAGTGGTTTTTTTTTTTGGCCTTTTTGTCCCCCAAGGACTTCTATGATTGAGAATATAAGTTATTTAATCAATAATTCAATTATGATTATGCGTGATTGTTTGATGTCTTTATTTGCTTTTCTTTCATTACTATACTAGGCTAAATTTAATAGTATTTGCTTAGGATTAAATGAAACCTAGTCGTTGATTATTGTGTCGTCTCTTGTTGATTAGTGATTAGCGTTAGGAGTTAGAAACTGACTAGGTCAAATATTACTAGGTTGAATGTCCACTAAAACGCTTAGTTATTATATTGACTTGCTTTTCGTTGTATTTAACGCGTAAACTTTGCTCGTATTGTGGAAATTAAGATAAAACTGAATTTCATAGGCGTCACTCAATTAAAACATAGTTCATAGGAGTTAGGGCTTGACCCCCTCGATTGGTATTAAGGAATACAACGCTCTAATTAGATAAGGACGTGACAATCGACTAATCAGTAAAAGATAACTAGAGAGTAATGAAATTATAAGTAAATACACTTTTATCATATAAGAAGCTCGCCAATTTACTTTTTCGCATAATTAGTTTAGATTTAGTTGTGATTAGTTTAATTAGTTTTGAAAACCAATTCTTCCAAATACCAATGATTTTACTTGCATTCTAAAAAACATAAAAATAATAAAAATAATCTTCTCTCAACCCTTATACTTAATTCAACTTACAATCGAACTTACCACACTATTCCCCTAGAGAACGATCAAGCTCCCGGACTTAACTATACTACACTACAACGGTTAGGTATACTGCCTAAGAGGGTTATAAAACTTAGATGTTTTGCATTCCTACGAACCACACACATCAGGAGGCTTATAGTAATGTCTTCATATTAGGATTAAACGTGAAATATGCATATATCACTGGAGCCCAATGGTGTAATTTACTCTTAAATCAAATATTATAATATATAATAAATTTTACAATATGCATGGGGCTGTTAGATAAAGATTTCTAAATAACTTTTGTTTTATATATTTATATAGTTACAATATTTTTTCATGCGCGAGTTTCACATAAATTTCTTGTTGTATATTAATATAGAATAATAATGAGCATATAGTGAGGTTCTTTACAGAACCAAATAAATTGCGATAACCAACATCAACAAATCAGATTTTTTTAGATATTGATTTTTATTATTTAATTCAGAAATGTATAATGGTAAAATTACTTTTTTATTTTCATTTTTATTTTTTTGAATAAAAAAAGTTTTTTTAGTTCCTAAATTTTAGGGTATATATATATATATATATATATATATATATATATATATATATATATATATATATATATATATATATATATATATATATAGATTAGATCATTTAAAAAATTGATCTCAAGATAAAAGTAAGAAAAGTGATCTCAACTGTTAGATCACCCCCTTCCCTTCCTTTTTTTTCCTCCCAACTCAAGGGGTATATTTGTTAATTTCGTTACTTTTCAGGGTAAGTTTTGTAAATTCGTCTCTAGTTTTAACTCTATCATTTAAAATACCTAAATTGTTCATTTTTTCTTTTTTTCCCTCTTGTTCATTTCTCTGGTTCTTTATAATCACGCTTCTCAAAAATTTTCCCAGTGATTATTGCTTACAATCTCTATACAATCAACACAATAAACACGATCTGCTATCAGATTCACTAAATCATCTTGTTCTAAGGTCATAAATCGCCGATCAAAGTATGTTTTAAACCTTTTTCGATTATAATTTTGTTAGTTTTGTTATCAAAGATCAAAAAATAGTGCTGATATACGTGTTTTTTTAGATATTTGTACCGATTATTTGTTTATTATTAGTTAGGATTTTGTTTTATGAATTTTGATTCGGTAATCATCATGTTTGTTCATTGATGTATCGTTTTAAGTGTTTTTGTGACATGAAGATATTTGAAGCAAATTTGAAAAGAAAAAAAAAAGACTTAGAATCATGTTTACAAAAACTACACACAAGGTGTTTGATAAAATGCCTAAATGAAATTTTGTAACTGTGATGCACTGATTTTACACTGCGATGCATCAACTTTTTATCTAATTGTTTTTGTCAATTTTTTAGTGGAGAGGTATTTCTATGTTTGATAAAATGCTTAAATGATATTTTATAAATGTGATGCACCAATTTTTCACCATTGACTTTATTGAATTATTCAATAGAACATTTTTACTGACTTTTTAAGATTATGTTGATATTGATATGCGCCGATTAATATAACAGTTATGTACTAGCTGATAACAAACAGATGCCGTAAATTAGACATTATGATTCACTTATATTAGTTGAATTATAAGTTACTTGTATCTTATATAATCATTTGTTACATGAGTACATCAAACTTGTGAATAAGTTAAAAAAATCATGATTATTGTTGTATGAAGTTGGTCTATATATTTGTAGCGTGACTTGCGATTATATACTAAATGTGCGTTATTCATAGTTATAACCAAGACTTAAATAACTATACATAGATTAGTGATGAAGAAATGCACTGTTGTTGGTTTTTAAAATATTATTTTTCTTTTTTGTAAGACATGAAATGCACTGTTATAAGACATGAAATGCACTGTTAGTTGTTGTAAATATGTCTGTTACGGAACATAGATGTGTTTGGGACTGCATATGCAAGTGCTTATCGACTTACTTTTTTAGTGACCCAGAAATGTGAGTGTTTGGATTTTAAAGAGGTTTACAAACCTAAGACTTATCTTCCACCTTAGGATTAACCAAGGCATCAACTGACCAAACACTAGTTGTAACAACATCATCTGAAACAAAGCCAAAAAAATCTGTTGTGCGTGTCCCGACACTAAGCAGCCGAGGGATGAATGCATTGTGGAGCATGGTGATTATCGAACACAGGGATTCAATTGACATGAAAGTGTTCATATTTTCACTTTTTAGTTCAGGATTTACATGAACTATAGACTATTTTGAAAATAAATGAGTTTTGACTGATTACATTGTTTATTTACAGAGGGTGATCCTCATTTCGATATGTATTTTCCTAGTTTCTTTTACAATATTGATGGGATCTAATCAATAACATCATGGCTCATGATTAGTGATTTTGAATTGGTATCGCAATATCTCAATTTAGTCACTTATCATGATCAGAATACTTACTTTTACTATTTAGCTATCAAAATTTGTGTTGTGTCTGCTCCGATTGCCTCTAAGTAGCCATGGGTAACAATTATAAAAAGAGGAAACATGACAATTAAATGTCTACTTATCTCAAGAGGCGTTTGCATTAACCATAAGATATTGTTCTTTCCTAAATGACTGCATTTGTAGATGGTGTCGACATCTTCCTCATCTTCATCTTCTTCTTCACCGGCCGAGGAGTCCGAGAGAGCTTTAGGTTTCTTTCCATTGACCTTGAAGCGTTTAGAGGGTATTTTGGTAAGAGGTACCATTACATGATCGGCAAGGAAATGATCATTGTTGATAGGGGATGGTTGCAATGCACTAACATACTTACAAAGTTGTGTTAGGAGCATACCATACGGAAGTACCATGTTGGAAGCTTTGAATACCCCAGCCATTCTCCTTACAATGTAATAGGCAATATTAAATGGCCTTTGGTGGGCAAGACAATAGATCATTTGCACAAGACATGCGTTTGGATGATCTTTGTTTCCAACTCGGCTAATGACATTTTCCCTAAGGATTTCTTCCCATTTTCTAAACATGGGATGCATTTCGAAAAGTTCCATTTGAAAGGGATCACGGTGAATGAGCTTTTTGTTACGGTCGTAACGAGATTGGTTGGTCCTAACTTCGAAGATAGTATCTCTAATAGTTTCGGGATCGTCGAGAGGATTGTTATAGAGAGGCTTAGGATCAAGTGCAAGGTTTTGAGCGTTAATTTCCCAATCTTGAGAGTACATGCAAATTCCTTCACAAGGAATGCGAAGAATTTGAGCAAAGGTGTCGAGAGGAAGGAAAAATTTTTGTTTGTTGATGATGAAGGCGATTGAGATGCTATTGTCGGTGTTTCTAATGATCCTAAAGCTTTTGTAAAATTCAAAAATGAAAACCGGACAAATTTGTTCATCTATGTCAAGGAGACAATCAAAGTTGATTATCGAGAAAACTTGACGAATGTCGGTATCTTCAAGGAAACATTCCTTGACTACACGACCTTCGTGGATAAGTCATTTTTTGAGTTTTTTGAAGACCTTGCGGTCGGTTTTTGGGAATTCCTCATTACGATAATAATGAGTAAGGTAGTGAACGGTATCATGATGATCTTGTTGAGTAGCTTTAGGCATGGTTGGTCCTAAAAATACAAAATTTTCAATTAGGTAAAATTAGTTGTGGTGGGTTTATGGTTTTGATTTGTATTAACAATGTTGTGAACACAATGTGATCTTAGTTATGTTAAAAGCCCCTTTTCATGATTAATTTTGAAAACCATAATTAAAATAATTGACTAGAGATTTGTGAAACCATAAACCCTAGAATTAGGATGATGAGAATTAGAACAAGTTAATGTAACTACTTACAATGGTGTTCTAGGAAGGAATACTTGAGATAATGGAATCCAATGAGGATGAAATCAATGGTATATTCATTTTTGTGTTATGTGAGTAGAGGGAAAAGATCAATGGTTAATTTTTGAAAGCGTATAACTGAGTTATGTTCCATGGTTCCCCCCGGATCCTTTGTATTTGGGATCCGGCTAGTACAACTAGAGGGATCCGGCTACTGTGAACAGAAAAAGAGTTGTTTGGCATTATTTTTGTAGTAGGCTTATAAATTAGCTTACCAAAAAATAGTTCGGAGGTATTAGATGACGATTGTTTTTGGATGACGGCTTTTGATGAATCTCATATCGAGGGTTCAAATGTGATGACGGCATTAGTTTGACAAATCAAAAAGGAATATCATTCCCGATGATGAAAAGGACTGAAAAGTGACGAAAGAGACTTCTAACGATGTTAGTGATTAATAAAAAGAGAACTTATGAAAATAAATGAACTCATGTAACCTATCTAATGAAAATTAAAACATACCTCTATGCTTCTTGGTTTGGCATAATACCAAAGATACTTCATGAGCTTTTAAAGTAATCCTTTGTACTTGGTGTACGTAAGTTGTGATTACTTTTTAGATCCTTCCTTGAATGTTGACTTCATTATTCTTTGAATGAAGATTTTGGAGAGATTCTAGCATGAAGATTTCTTGAAAGCAAAAGTTGTTAGAATCATCTATCAATGTCCAACAAAATGATTTAAAAGAAAACATGACCTTAAAAAAATCCTTCTTTGTAGTTTTCAAACATACACGGATCGTATCAAGTTTTTAAAGTAAAACATACTTTAAGAAACTTGGTAACGAAGCTCTGATGCCAATTGTAGAAAACTAGAAGGGGGGGTTGAATAGTTTTACCAATTTAAAACTTCCTTTTAAATATTTAGATTGACTTATGTCAATCTATTTGGTTGTTTATGTTGGACGTTGATAGATAGATATATAAACGTGTAATGAAAGATAAAGAGTAAGAAGCACATCACCACGACACAAGTTATTTATAGTGGTTCGGCTACAAGGACACCTTCCTTGCCCTACTCCACTCCTCGAGTCACCTACTCGAGAGTTCGTAAGCACTACACCAACTCCTTATGGCGGAGAAGCCTTCACAACGTCGCTTAACCTTTTTCTGGTACAACGCTAAATACCGAGTTCTTTCACACCAAGGCGAACCACACCTAACACAACGTCGCCTACCCTTTATACGGTGCTAGGCTAACCACCGAGTTCTTTCACACCTTAGGAGAACTAATCCTATCACAACGTCGCCTACCCTTCATTAGGTACTAGGCTAAGCACCTAGTTCCATTACTATGGAGGAACTACTACCCTTCACGACACTACACCTAATCTCAAGGAGATCTACTCCTTGTTACAACACCATCAAGGATATCACCATCCTTGTAAATAAACAAATACTTATATGTATAACGATGCACCTCATCGATTATACGACCTAGGCATTCTTCCCAAATGCTACTTGATTTGATTCATCGGCATCCTTCACTAATGCCTTTGACACAACGCTTGGCACACTTCACTAATGCCTTCATCTTGACACCTTTACCACTCTTCACTAATGCTTTGACACGGATGATGAGCACCTTTCACTAATGTTTTCATATTGACACTTTCGGCATTCTTCACTAATGCCTTCAACCCAACATCTATGGAGAAAGGAAGAACAATCAACAAGAGAACCTTCGTTGTCTTGATGATGACGAAGCATGGAAACTCATGGACTTGAGCTTGCACGTCGAAGTAGTGATCTTTCCTTTAAGAGGAACCTAGAAGATCACACAAAAACAAAAGACAAAACTACATAGATCACTTGGATCTGAGGTTAGAGGGTTAGAATATTTGGGGAAAGTATGTGTGTAAAAGGATGCATAGAGAGGAAGAAATGGCTCTCTATTTATAGAGAAAATTCTCTACTGTTCCCCGGATCCCACGGATCCCTTCCATTTGGGTTCCGGCTAGCACAAAGCTAGGGATCCGTGGAATGCTCCTCTTTGCCCATGGATATTTTTGGTTATGGGTCATGGGTCATGGGTTATGGGTTGATCCATGTTTTTCTTTCTACATACAATGTATCTTAAGGATACAATGAACTTGGTTAAGTGGTATATATAAAACCATGGATTATGGGTCAATACCATTTGCTAGTTTTTACCCATTTTAGTATTTACATGTTTTTACCCATTTTAGTATACTTAGTTTAAGTATGTGCTAACCCAAAATATAAACATTAGTTGTTGTACATATATATGTAAATCATAAAATCACTTAAACTTGTTATAGTGTTTTATGTGAAAGCGTAAGTGCGTTAGAAAACTATTAACTCAAACTATTTACGTACTTTATTTGTTTTGTTAAAATGATTTTACGTTTGTTATCGACAAAACATTAGAAGATCGTAAAATATAAATAAACGTTTTTACGGCTTATTTGTATTAACACAGAGGTCGATCCTGATTATGATATGTTTTTTTTAATGGTTTGCTTTTACATTGTTGATGAGATCTTAATATCAATCGTATGGTTCATGATTAGTGATTGTTAATTAGCATTATTGTTTTACAAATTCTCAATTTTGTGTTGTAGCTCATCAAGTTTTGATGGCCACTTATCATACTATGATTTTGGTATAATTCGTGTCCACTCTCATTGACTCCAATAAACCGCAGTTGACTACGCTTCTAACAAAGAGGAAACTTGACTGTTGAATGTCAACTTATATCAAGTGACGTTTATGATAACCATAGGATAACACATAAATCTAGACGCCCCCTTGAATTGAAGGTTATAGTTGTTTTAAATAACGATTATGTAAAAGACTTTGTTTGCATGCAGTGATAGCTTGATTCAAACTTAAGGCATACTTAAGAAAACATATATACATTTACACTCAATACTAACTCAAACCAATAGTCATAATTCACAAGGTAACATTATACCGTTTGTTCATATATTCAAAATTGTATCAAAGCATTCAAATGATTAAATCATGAAGATCTAATAACTGATTCATTTTGTCACACTAGTTCTTGAACTTGTAGCCCATTCCAACCCTTCTACCGCTTGTCTTTTCCATTCGCTAGTAGACGCCTTCTTCTCCTGATTCATATATGAGGAATATCTAGATAAGGATGATTTTGATGGAGAATCTATTAATTCTATCATATCATTTCCATCCCCAAGGAAGTAAGAGCAGTAACCATGTTACTAATGAATGGCCAAACTGATGCAACATCGTTTAGTCACATGGCTACAACCACCATTGCTTGGTTCAGACTTTTCTCCGCATAGTCTTCTTTTAGTAGCGGATCAACTAGTTCTGGGAACCATCTATAAAATTTGACCTTCAAAGTGTAGTAATAAAGACCTGAAATTTAAATTGTTGGTAAAGTAACAAGGAAATATTACCGAATATATGATCTTCTAGTGAACCAGCAAACATGTATGCATATACAAGAAGTATTTGATCTTCAATTTAAGTGGTCATATGCATCAAAATATTAATAATTAAAAATAATTGTAGGTAATTTGATTATGACAAAAATCATTAATAGGGTGTTTGGAATTGGTTTTTGAATGTGATTAATATGGTGTCTTGGATAACCAGTTTCTAGCGACGGAATACGGTGAAACGATTATTGTTTCTAATCCCATGAATGTGTCTAAACAGATGCTCTAAATATGCAAATGGATGCACTAATATCTACCTTTTCAATATACTAATCATAATCATAGATGCCCTAATATCTACCTTTTCGGTGCACTAATCATACTCATAGATGCCCTAATATGTTCATCGATGCACTAAATATACAAATAGATGCACAAGTAGTTCCAACGATGCACTAAACATATGAACAGATGCCCAAGTATTTCCAATGATGCACTAAACATATACATTGATGCCTTAATATGTTTGACGATACACTACACTAATCATACTCAATAATGCTCGAATATGTTCATCGATGCACTAAACATACAATCAGATGCCCAAGTAGTTCCTACGATGTACTAAACATATAAATGGATTCCATACTATCGACCTGCACTAAGATTACCTATTTGACCAATTACCCAACCCACCAGACACGCCCTTCTTAAGGAGAAGACTATATATAGTAAATACTTATTGTTCTTTTAGGAGAAAGTGATAAAAAAATAATCTATCTTTCACACTTTGTCATAATTCACATCTTCTAGTAGTTGATGCCTGGTTTATGGTAAAAGAATCAACATATTCACAAGCTAGCAAGAACTCTTGGAGCTCAATTGAAGAAGTAAAACAATATCAAGCATTTGACTCAAAAGATGCTAAATTTGTTCTAAAAACTAAGAATACCAAGATAAGTTCAATGATAACCAATTTCCATGCAAATTAAAGTTTCAATTTCAGTAGCATAGTGCAAATACCTTATGTGGACTAATTTTCTGTATCAAAGTCGTTGTCGACCATAACCAACAACACCTGACGAGACCACGATAACCTCAAATCCTTGAGAATTTAGTACTTGAATCTGCAATTAGGACATAAGTTGATCATCACAAGAATTTAAAGACATGCCATATATATTTTTATAAAAAAAATGATTCAACAAAAACGAAAACATGACAAAAAATTAAGATAATCCTGAAATGTAGATTTACTCAATTAGTAATAAATAATACTTGCATACAAAGAGCTCCAAGTCTTCCAATTGCAATTCGTCCATCATCTCAGGTGATAAAGACATCACCAGGTTATAAATATTAACAAGTTTAGAAGCACAATTAGAATATCAGTATGCGTAATTGTATATTTCAACAAATCTTGTCCATCTTCATAACTTTGTTTTGCTTTTGGCACAAACTTATTTTCTAAAAGTCGTGGTTTTGATGCAAAAGTGTTCAGGACCTCTGTCAACGAGTCAAATTATTGACTTCCATTCTCTAAGCCCCTTCTTGAAAACTTAGCTACACCAGGAGGAAGAAAACCAAATAATTCTTTAACTTTTGCAAGGTATAGTTTGTGTGTTGCTCATAGTGCCATCCTTTGGCCTTAAGACGAGGCCACACACCATCCCAGAAGACCTCACTTCTGCATGGAACCAACTTGAACGACCATTTTTCTTGGTGTCACTACATTAGTTGCGTACCCACTTCAAGGTAGAGTTGTGATAGGGATCTTGTGTCCTGCACGATGAGTCATTTTACATTGTTTTTCTTCTCTATATTATTAAAAATTGAAATACGATAACCATACACGTTAATGCCTTAAAATATGTAACAACGTAAATGGATGCACTAAACATACACGTTGATACCTTAATAAGTCCAACGATGCACTAATCATATCACTGATTCCCTAATATGTTCAGCGTTGCACTAAACATACAAATGGATGCCCTAGTATGAATAAAGATGCACTAATCATACAAATCAATACACTAAACATACACACTGATGCACTACATTAGTCATATTTACTCATGCCCTAATGTTTCGATGCACTAAACATCCAGACAGAGGCCTAAGTATTTCTAACGATGCACTGAACTTACAAATAGATGCCCTACAGACGCCTTCATATGTCTAACAATGCACTAATCATACTTACTAATGCCCTAATCATACTCGTTGATGCTCTAATATGTTCAACGATTCACTAAACATACAAACATTCAATCTGATGCAATAACCACAAACACAAATGCAATAATACAATCTGGTGCCCTAATGTGTAATATGATGCTACAAACATACACACAGATGCCCCAATATGTGATATCATTCAATATTGAAACACATATGCTGCAAATTAGTCCATCGCAAGTATAAAATCGTATTTAGACATTTTATCAAACACCTTGTGAGCAATTTTAATAAACACATTTTATCTACACAGATGCCCTAATTTTACACATATTCATAAAAATACTAATTATGATATAATTTACCCAATGATGCACAAAATAACATAAATATTGAACAATTAATAATTATAGACTCACTATTGTTCGATTTCATTGCTCTTTTTCTTTGTTCGTGTACTTTATTCGTGTTGCTGAGATTGAAAATTATACATAAATATAAAGTGTTTAATAAAAAATAATGGTGAATCTGAAAAATTAGGTCAGGTACGATTGATTCAAAAATTCCTTTTTCTTCATCTTTCTGATAGTATATTGCGAGTAAGTCACATAATCATTGGATTTAAATCCGAAACTAGGTTTTTTTTATCGGTTTTAATGACGGTGGTGTGATGTTGACAGCGGTGACGGTGGTGGTTGTGACTGTGAGTGTGTTTGTGTGTTTGAATCAGTGTGTGTGTGTGTGTGTGTTTGTATCAGTATCAAAAAAAGACCAATCATTCTTTTCCTTTTTATTGTGTTTTTCTTTTTCTACCCTAAACTTTCATGTGTTTACAGAATCTACCCTGTAACTTTTTTTTCTCACTTTTCTCTCTAATTACACTTTTCTCTAGAACCGGACTCTATCTATACTAGTAGGGTACCCGCGCGTTGCAGCGGCGGGTACCCTGAAATGAAATTTTTCGATGAATAATGTATTATAGTTTATTATGTTCTTTTTAACAATAAATTTACGGATATCAAGAATTTCGTATAGCCCATGCCCGTTCGGGCTCGAACCCGTTGGCCCGTGTCTGCTCAGGCTCGAGCCCGTTTAGTCCGCGCCCGTTTGGGGCTCAAGCCCATTTGGCCCGTTGCCCGTTCGGGCTTGAATATTTGTATAATGTGCTTTATTATTTGTAGTAGTGAAATTTAATGCAGGAATTGTGTTTAATTTGGTTGTACAATATGCTTGATACTTTGTATTTCTTATGTAAGGGGTGTTTTAATAACTATATTAATTGTATTTATTGACCATTTAAATAATTGACTATATTAAATAGCATTAATGTGGTGTTTTATTGTACACTATGCTTCTTGTCTTGTACGTTTGAAAATTATGTGCATTAAAGTGTTGTACACTATGTTTCTTTTCTTGTAAGTAGTAGTTATTATAGTCATTAATAACATTGACCACTTTAATAGCATTAATTTTGTAAGTCTGAAAATTACATCATGTTTATTTTGTTGTACACTATGCTTATTTTATTGTAAATCTGAAAATTGGTTGCGGCTATTGTACATTGTGCTTAAATGGTTGTAATTTTTGGTGAAGGGGTGTTTTTAATAGCATTAATGTTTTTTGATAGAACTTTGATCTTAAAATGACACCACGCTTTATTTGTCGTACAATATGCTTACTTTGTTGTATTTCTGAAAATTAGGTGCATTAAAGTGTTGTAAACCATGCTTAATTTCTTGTACGTCTTAAAATTAAGAGTGTGGTGCGTTCGCGCATTATAAGTAATATAGATATAGATATAGATATATAGGGCCTTTATTTTTAGAACCATGTTAAGTGTAAGAACTGCGAGAACCATCTTTCTACCATTGGATTAACTTGATCTACGGTTCAGATTATACAATGGCATTTTTGTAAATACTTGATACTTGATTTCCTGGAAATACTAATAAAAGGGTATAAAAGGTATTTTACTTATAAAATCCCAATAACTGCATGCTTGATATTCGGGATATGAACATGAATGTAGCGATATAATTTATAAATACCTAAATTAAACATAAAAAACACACACGATCATCAACACACATAAAAACTCACACGATCATCACATTCTAACCTAAACCCCCAAATCTTAAAACGGCTGTGATTTTATAATTAACATAAAATGAAGACTCATTTCTTTAACAAAAAACCGCCAACTGACAATAAAGGTATGTTTCGAATGCATAATTAATGTATTTTGAAAGTTCTTATTCGGATTTGTTAATTTTTTTTATTTAAGAAACTGTTTGATCGGGCCAACATTCATGTTTTCTTTAATTGTATTCAATTATTTTAGGTTTTTTCTTAGTTAATCAAAGATGGTAGGTTGTTAGGTTGTACAAGGATGGTGTATATTGACTGTAATTTGTATTTGGTAGGAAGAAGATGAAAGAACCCGTTTTTTCGATTTAACACATATGAACAAGGTTGTTTTTTCGATTTAACACATATAAAAGTAGCTTTAGAAAACATACATATGGTGGGTGCCTGTTATTTGCATAGTGTAAGCAAGTTTATCAAAGTTACAGGGGTGTTTTGATATGTGTTTAGGAATACAAGTAGTTACAGGGGTGTTTGATGTGCCTGATGTATCATATAGAGTAGGTTGGGTATGTATGTGTCGATACTACTTGTATAAGTAAACCCTTTTTCTTTTTGTTTTACCAATAATCACAAACACCACTTTATAAGTTTGGAAAATAAGCTATAAAACAAGCTGGAACTTAAGTTGATAACTAAACTCAAATAAATAGGCTCAAATGCACCCTTATGCGACTGGGAACAACACTCAGCACAAACAAGCACCAATAATACTTACGACACAATATATGCTACAGGATTAGACACACCCTATGTGGGTGGTGTCGTGGTCAAACTATGAACAAAATCAAACACCATACGTGAGTGTTTTCGTTGAGCCGAGAACCAAAATAAAACAACACCATCACAACCACCCTTGTGGTTGCCTCGTTAAATCAAGCAAAACAAAACAAATGCATCCTCTTAGTATCAAAAGAAGATATAAAATGGGTTTAAGTTATTGACATACCACAAGGTCGAGAAAAAGATTACGAGAGAAAGATGGTGGTAGTGGTGTTAACTCGAACCAAAACATACCTGTAACAACACCTAGGCGCGACCGTTGCTCTAAACCTTTAAATAAACACCTCTTTGATCTTCCTTAAATGACGGCAGACAGTGGTGTACGACAGCAAGGAGGCGGCGGTTGGCCGAAATAGTGGCTAGAGTGGCGTCGGCGTTTGAGGGAGAGGAGGTGTGATAGCTTTTATGAGAGAAAACCCAATAGGGTAGTATTTATACTAGAATACCACAGGGACTGAAAATGTAAACTTCCAAAACTCAGGGGCGGAAAAGTGTTTATCTCAACAGGGACCATTTGTATAATTTTTGATATCTTTTGTAAAATTGTGGTTCGGGACATATTAGGCTCGATAACGATCGATTCAAGACACGAAACTTATGCCATTGCGCTTCAAATGATTTTTTTCAATAAAAATGAGAATTCACATGGCAAGTTTCTCGTAAATATTATAACGATCAAATTAAATTGCTCAACAAGTTTACGGTTGTGCCGGCACGTGTTATGTGCGGTTTTCACGTTTCTCGAGATAACTTCTCGTTTTCAAGTCAAATAAGCTCGGGAAAGTTCGTAAATGAAATATAAGGATAATTCATTGTAAAAATGTGTCTGGGAAATTACGGGTTGTTACATATTAGTTACCCCATCATTTTTATAATTGTTTTTTGTGGAGAGTTATTTTGCATACCAGACATTTCTTTCATACTATAGGCCTTATCTTTACTATCCATCTAAAAATAAATCAATGGCTGAGGCTAAAAGCATTTTAATGTTTCACATATTTTTTATAATTTAATTATCTCATAAACCGTTAATCGTTAGACAAAAAAAATTATACCGACATGACCAGCATTTAATTGTCTATCTATAGACTCGCACTTTGATAGACTTTTGACAAACTTTTTTCTTCCTTTTTTCACATTTATTTACATTTTTTTGTCGTTTTTTCTTTCTTTTTTCTTCGTATTTGAAAATAGCATGAGAAATCATATGTGATTAAATACTAATTTGAATATTCTAATAAAACTACATGTAATTTTATAGATTATAGTAGTTTATTGTGAAAATCACATGTGATTGAGATTACGTGTGATTGAGATACGCGTTTGAAAAATCATATGTGGTTTTATTAGAAATATTCAAATTAATATTTAATAGCTTGTGATTTCTCTTGAAAGTTGTTGACTTGTTGGGTTTAATCTAATCCATTGTAAATGAAGATGGTGGACGAAGATTGATCCCTTAATATGTAAATAAAGTTTCATATGCAAATGATCTTAAATCTTGTTTTATTTATAAAACCTACACATGTTTTCTATGCATATTAAAAAAAATAAAAAAATTACATGCGTTTGTCCAAATTAAAACAATTTTACTCTACTTTTATTTGTCGATCAAAAGACTCGATATCAAATTCTTCCTTAGTTAATAGAAAAATCCATCTTCCCATCTTCCTTAGTTAATAAAAGGGCAAATGATTGAAAAAAGTATCATACTTGTCATCATTTCTTTTTGTGGGTAGCAAACAATTTTTTTTGCTTTTGTGGGTACTTTTCTTTCAAATTTATCTTTTTTGAGGTATTTTGCGAAATTTTTTGACTTTTTTGCCCCTCTTAGCTAATAGAAAATCTTTTTTCCCGAAGGGCAAAAATGTCACATAATACCCTAAAAAGGATAAATTTGAAAGAAAAGTACCCACAAAAGCAAAAAAAATTGTTCGCTACCCAAAAAAGAAAATAGTGGCAAGTATGATACTTTTTTCAATCATTTTCCCTTAATAAAACGAGATTTTAACTTAGAACATGTATCGTTATACTTCATTCGTCCTAATATTATTGTTCACCTTTATTTTTTTATTTGTCCAAAAATAATTGTTCCTCCCAATATCGCAATATAGAATTGAATATAGTATAAGTTTATCTTACTACGCTTAATTAAAGTTATTATTTACAAAGTAAAATGAAATCATTAATTAATAGTCAAAAAGTAAAATAGTTTTTTGTGGCTTTTACAAAAATTAGTAATAAATGTATATTCCATATTTAAGTTATCCTTTGCCGACAAAGTAAAAAATACATGTTACATCTGTCATTATTTCGTCCTCTTAACTTGTCACATGGCCACCTTTAATGCTTGATTTATATATAACCACATTCCTGGTTGTTGATAGACATCTTGTGTTCAACAAACTTGCTTTGCTCAATTAGCACTACAAGCTTGAGAGTTCGTGTGATCTTTGGAACCTGTCTTGGTTTTCAAGGTAATTTTACATGTTTATAGCATGCATGCATGTTTCGTATAAGTTACTAACTGTAGACCAAATGAGATTTTATTTGCCCACGCTCATTAATAAGGCTTGACAAAGCGCCAGGTGAATTAGGCTCGATGTTTTCATTTTCGTTTTTGTTATTATCCTAATACTGCGTAGATCCATTTGCGTAATAGAAAAGTCACTAAAAAAAATTTACTTTTTTAGTCACCGGTTCTAATGACACAAAAAAGTGTCATCAAATATAACTTTTTAAAGACATTTTTAAAAAAATATGAACAAAAAATAAATTTTTTGAGATTCAATGACATATTTTATGAAAATCATGTGTCATGAAATAAAAAAAATATATTCTTACACCTTTTTTGTGTCATTATAAGTATACTTTTACCAACTTCACTTTTACTTACACATTTTAAAGTGTAAGAAAAACACCCAAAAAATCAAGTAACATCAATTTTTAACTTTTTTTTTGACATTTCTATACTTTTCGCGACACTTTTGTTACTTTTAATGGCACTTTTCATTGTGTTACTACAGGACAGTTTTTTTATGTGAGATCAATTTTACTCTACTTTTATTTGCCGATAAAATGCTCAATTTAAAAATGATAAAAATCCTCGCAAGTTTGCTTTCAACATAGTTGATCATGTTTTATGTATTGTGAGAAGTGGAAAAACAAGTGGGCATTTAATTTTGATTAAGAGAAAAACATTTTTCAATTTAACTTGCATCTGATTGGTCCGCATGACAAATCACATATCATATACAAAACAAGAGGATCATAATCCATTAAAAATCAAACTCTTCCTTAATAGAAAAATCCATCTTCCCATTTTATATCCTATCTTATATATCATAGACGAGTACTCGTTCATGATAACGAGATTTTATAGCGGCAAATAATTGTAATAAAAAAAAGTTTATTTGCTATAAACGAAAAATATTAAAAGATCAAGAATTTGAGGATTAAACACGATTTTGAATAAACTGTATGAAAATAATATTAGTTATGAGTTATAAACTAAAATAACAATAAAAGAGATTTTAACTCAAAACATGAGTATTATTTACCCCTTGGACACCTTGCAAATAATTCTCCATGTGTTCACTTTTAAGAATATGAGTTTTCCCAAGAGATACATATACGATATAACCTTATTATATAAGAGATTTTAACCCAAAACATGAGTATTATATACTCCTCTTAACTTGTCACATGGATACCTTTAATGCTTGATTTATATATGACCACATTCCTGGTTGTTGACAGACATCTGGTGTTCAACAAACTTGCTTTGCTCAATTAGCACTACAACCTTGAGAGTTCGTGTGATATTTGGAATCTGTCTTGGTTTTCAAGGTAATTTTACGTATGTAGCATGCATGCATGTTTCTTATAAGTTACTAATTGTAGGCTAAACAAGATTTTATTTGCCCACGCTCTATGTCTGATTAATAAGGCTTGACAAAGCGCCAGGTGAATTAGGCTCGATGTTTTCATTTTCGTTTTTGTTATTATCCTAATACTGCGTAGATCCATTTGCGTTAATAGAAAAGTCACTAAAAAAATTGACTTTTTTAATGACCGGTTCTAATGACACAAAAAAGTGTCATCAGATATAACTTTTTAAAGACACTTTTAAAAAAATGTGAGCAAAAGATCAAACTTTTGAGATTCAATGACATATTCTATGAAAATCATGTGTCATGAAATAAAAAGAAAAATTATTCTTACACCTTTTATGTGTTATTATAAGTATACTTTTACCAACTTCACTTTTACTTACACATTTTAAGTGTGGGAAAAACACCCAAAAAATCAAGTAACATCAATTTTTAACTTTTTTTCGATATTTCTATACTTTTCCGACACTTTTGTTACTTTTAATGACATTTTTCATTGTGTTACTATAGGACAATTTTTTTATGTGAGATCAATTTTACTCTACTTTTATTTGCCGATAAAATACTCAATTTAAAAATGATAAAAATCCTCGATAGTGTGCTTTCAGCTTAGTTGATCATGTTCTATGTATTGTGAGAAGTGGAAAAACAAGTAGGCATTTAATTTTGATTAAAAGAAAAACATTTATCAATTTAACTTGCATCTGATTGGTTCGCATGACAAATCACATATCATATACAAAACAAGAGGATCATAATAACATTAAAAATCAAACTCTTCCTTAATAGAAAAATCCATCTTCCCATTTTATATCCTATCTTATATATCATAGACGAGTACTCATGCATGATAACGAGATTTTATAGCGGCAAATAGTTGTAATAAAAAAAAATTATTTGCTATAAAAGAAAAATAATAAAAGATAAAAAATTTGAGGATTAAACACGATTTTAAATAAACTATATGAAAATAATATCAGTTATGAGTTATAAACTAAAATAACAATAAAAGTTCATACTTTCTATATTTTTTATTTTTTATTTTTTATTTTTTTTTTAAGTTGTAGGAGGATTTGTTTGGGGAGTAAGGTTCTTTTTTTTTCCCTTTAGCTAAGGAAGTGGGTCCACATAACATTTAATAATATTTCTTTTAAGTATGACCCACTAATATTCTCTTACTTTTTCTATGGGAGGTGATACTCACACCATATTTTTTGATGATTGCACAATAATTTATGCATTACATTATTGAACGGTACAAATTGTAATGCATAAATTGTGGTGCATTTATCAAAAAATGTGGTGTGAATATCAATTCCCTTTTTTTATATACACAAGCTAAAATATAATAACCTCTCTCTATTAAGAAGCTAATATAAATATGGACCCCGCTATTTTTTCCCCATATGAAAAAAGAAACAGCCCTAAGAAGCCCCTTGGACACCTTGCAAATCATTCTCCATGTGTTCACTTTTAAGAATATGAGTTTTCCCAAGAGATATATATTATATGAGAATATATTAGCTACGATTTATTGTAGCCAATTGGCTACAATTTTGTGCTAAATAATATGGGTCCCTGATTTTTTTGGTGGGTCCTGATTCTTTTCTGTGGGTCCCAGATTCATTACTAGTGTATTTTTTATGAAGGATTGTAGCCAATTGGCTACAAAAATTATATATATATAACCTTATTATATTAAGAGATTTTAACTCAAAACATGAGTATTATTTACTCCTCTTAACTTGTCACATGGCTACCTTTAATGCTTGATTTATATATGACCACATTCTTGGTTGTTGACAGACATCTGGTGTTCAATAAACTTGCTTTGCTCAATTAGCACTACAACCTTGAGAGTTCGTGTGATCTTTGGAATCTGTCTTGGTTTTCAAGGTAATTTTACGTATGTAGCATGCATGCATGTTTCTTATAAGTTACTAATTGTAGGCTAAATGAGATTTTATTTGCCAAGAGATATATATTATATATATATATATATATATATATATATATATATATATATATATATATATATATATATATATATATATATATATAACCTTATTATATTAAGAGATTTTAACTCAAAACATGAGTATTATTTACTCCTCTTAACTTGTCACATGGCTACCTTTAATGCTTCATTTATATATGACCACATTCCTGGTTGTTGACAGACATCTGGTGTTCAACAAACTTGCTTTGCTCAATTAGCACTACAACCTTGAGAGTTCGTGTGATCTTTGGAATCTGTCTTGGTTTTCAAGGTAATTTTACGTATGTAGCATGCATGCATGTTTCTTATAAGTTACTAATTGTAGGCTAAATGAGATTTTATTTGCCCACGCTCTATGTCTGATTAATAAGCAGGGCCGTCCCATGAATCGGCGAAATTTTTGAGGGCCCTGTACGAAATTATATAATGAGGTCTTTCATTAGGCAATATTATATATAAAATGTCACAATTTATAAGATATAATGCAATTAGTTATTTAAACGTTTTAACATATTACTCATTTAAGACATTTTCCCATCTAAATTTTGTTTCCTTGTAAAAATATGTCTACACATGTATATAATTATTAACGGGACAAATTTTGAGGCCTTAAAAATTCTGGGGCTCTGAGCGGTCGCTCACCTTGCACACCCTCAAAGACGGCCCTGATAATAAGGCTTAACAAAGCGCCAGGTGAATTAGGCTCGATGTTTTCGTTTTCGTTTTTGTTATTATCCTAATACTGCGTAGATCCATCTATTTTGGTTATGACCATTTTAACGTTTAAGTATCGCCAAATATGATACTAATGTTATTCTTATCCATAGTCTTGTAACAACAGATTTATCTTTACCGAAATATAAAAATACCTTAAAATTAAGGGTTTATAACCTTTTAAAGCACTATATTTGTCAAAAATGACAGTTCTGCGTAGCGTACTAAAAAAATAACTCTTTTAGACATTAATGTTGACATTTTTGTCTTTCTTTAAGTATTATGACCATTTTACCCTCTCTGAAATTTTTTCGAAATACTTTTTTTCCGATTTTTTTTCCAAAATATTTTTTTTGATTTTTTTTTTCGAAATACTTTTTTTTCGAAATACTTTTTTTCGAAACTTTTGTTCCAAACTTTTTTTTTTAATTTTTTTTCGAAACACCTTTTTTTCAATTTTTTTTCGAAATGTGTTTTTTTAGATTTTTTTTGTGAAATGTATTTTTATTTTCTAGATTAAAAAAATTTTCTAAACTTTTTTTCGATTTTTTTTTCTGATATATTTTTCGAAGGGTAAAATGATCATAATATTTAAAGAAAGACAAAAATGTCAACATTAATGTCTAAAAAAGTTATTTTTTTTAATTCGCTACGCAGAACTGTCATTTTTTACAAATATAGTACTTTAATAGGTTATTAGCCCTAAATTTAAATTAGCATCGCGAAGTAAACATGAAAGTTGAAATCATACTAGGTGGTGGTGAATAGTTTGAAAAAGAAGCAAACTATGATTTTTTATTTTTTATTTTTGAACAAGCAGAGTGTAATTTCAAAGAGGGAAATAAAGTTAAGACACCGTTGGAAAACTTATATTGATATTCTTTAAACTTTTACCATTTACGAGTGTTGTCCTATTTCTTTTTACCTATAAATCGTTTATATAGTGATTGAAACATGGAGTAATAGATCTGATCATGTTGGGGTTTACTAATCATAACAATTACAGTAAACATATAAACATTGTCAAAGCATGCAACAGAAGTAATAGAAATAATACTTGTAAATTAATTAACCTAATTAAAAGAACATGCGTATCTTTTAGCAAATCAAGAACACATGATATCAAGAACAATGAACAAACCCTAAACCCTAAAATTAGGGTTTATAAAAATTCGACCCTTTAACAGTCGAATACCAAGATTACCCACAAACACAAACGTATTTGTTCTTCATTCTTGTACACACGTACTAATATCGAATTAATGTGAAAAGCTATGTTCTTGAATCACAAATAAACCAAACACTTGTTTCTTGTAGTTGGAAAATCGAATCCCTTGGGTGGGGATGGTATAAGATCGGCCAAGGACAAGAGGAGAAGAAGTTAGTGTTGTTTGGTGATCCAAGATTAGATTTAATGAATACAAGGGGTTTGTATTTATACACATCTAAACTTGATGACCAAGTTAAGCCTCCCTTGGGCTTTGGGAAACCCACGACCAACCACACATAGCACAAAGGGGTTCTAGATCCTTCTCGTCTACTATTTCCACCTTTAGTCCTTTAATGTTACATTTAACGACCGTTAGTCCGAACTCGTTAAATATTAACATTCGTTAAGTGTTTATTTCGTGACTAAATAATTAATAATAACATTTATATATTAATTATTCTAAACATTAATTCTCATACGTAATATGTGCAATCCAAAATCTCGAGTTCGAATCCGGTCATACGTATATAAAAAATATCCATAAACCTTTCGGTTCATACCTACCAATCAATTTGATGGAAGAGTGTAGATTAAAATTAGTGTTTATTTAAAAAGTAACTATATTGAAACAGTTATTATCGGGGATCATATTGCTTTTACGCGTGACTCACCTAACACCCTACCATACATTCAAGTAATATGCAATACTTTTAGTTAATCACACATGATTCTGAATATAATCACGTGATTTCACTATTCAAACTAATTATAAATGTCACAACATATGTGTAATCACATGTGATTTAGTATTTGTAAATCACGTGTGATTTCTATTTTTTTAGAATCAAACATCATTACATGTGGTTTTATTTGTACTGGCAGTTGCATCTTCTTCTAGATCTAACCTCCATCTATTTCATCCACAACCTGATTTTCTTCTTTCATAACCTGATTTTCGTCAACGATAACATGATTTCATTATCCATAAGCTGATATTCATCTTCCATAATCTAATTATCCTCCATATCTAACCAATTGTTTGTTAGTTGATAAATTCAGCTCCAAAATCCAAGGAAAAAAACAAAAAATGATCCCTAAATTTGAAAAATTATATTAGTGAAAAAGTTTTTTTACAATGAAGTTGATAATTATAAATTCTTTTGGAGTTTATTTGATGATTAAATTAATAAAATGTTTATGCGTGTGTTTGTGTAAGTCAAAAGCCTAATTTTCATGGAGAATGAAAAAAGGATTGGAGAATTGGCTTTTCTATATGACGACATTTCCTCTCAACTTCAAAATCATATTTGTTTAGAGCCTTTAAAATAAAATTGGAACGAAATGCGAGGATGTAATATTTCGATCTTTAGAAGAAAAAAATGATATATAATGATCTCGCCTTCGGAGTAATTTATTTATGGAGGAATTACATATACCCATTTAAACACTATTAATTACATATTTCCTCACTAAAGTTTCAAAATAAGAATATACCCAATCTCCATTAATATTTATTTTAATCCGATTATGCCCTTAACTTTTGTACTCAGTTTGTCCTTACACTCTTTTTCAAACTTGGGTATGATATCTTTTTATTCTTCTACCGTGAACACTACCTAGTTAAGTCTTTGATATTGACAATGTATATATTCATTTTTAAGTTGCATCGAAGTTTTATTGATAAAATGACACAACATTTATAATAAAATTCGTCAAATCATGTGGTTGTAATTTTTGGAGAAGAATATAAAATTAGTCAAATGATGTAACCATTTTTTTTTAACTTTGAAATAAGTTTTAATTTTGTTCCATACTTGTCATTATTTGTTGGAAAAAGTATTTGGGATCCGGAAAGATTTTTGTAGTACTAATGAGTGGAAATAAGGATGGATACAAGAAAGGGTATAATTGTCATATGTTAAATTATTTTTAAAACGATTGGTAAATATGAAAGTTTAATATGTAAAAGTGGGTGTATTTGTTGTTTTTAGTGTTTTAATGTGGATATATGTAATTGCCCATTTATTTATCGGAGATTTCTATAACCATAGTGTATGAACTTGAAAATTTTCATTTATCATGCATATAATTTCTTCTTCTAAGTTAATTTCTATAACCATAGTGTCTACCTGTATAATTAAAAGTCTAAGTTAATTTATTTTGAATGCTATGTTTTTTAAAATTGCATTTTGGAATTACAAAAGTATTTATATATAAAAAAAAGTTTTAGTTATTCGATTAAGATTATGAAATCAATTAGAGGTTATTGTTTATTTTGTCTAATCTGCTTTGTATTCTAACGAGTTAGATTTCTTCTATGCGCTATGACAAGTTTCTAAGTAATTTGTTAGCAATGATAAAAGATGTTTAAACATTTAGTAATTTTTTGCGCAAATTTAAGGTATTTTCGACATTTTAACTTTTAACTTTGTCATAGTAGCCACGTGTATACATACTTTTTTAATAGATGTTTTAGGCTTTAACCGTATATTATCTTCACTAAACTTTATAGGTTGTATTAAATCACAGTAAGAAAATAACACTATCCAATTCTAATATAAAAGATGAAAGAAACCTTGTATCATGCTCAGAGGGGGCTCGGATGGGTGTGCAACAGGTGCCGTCGCACAGGGCCTCCACTTAAATGGGGCCACATTTTTAGATGTTTTGCATATAAATACGCATATTATCAAACATATATGATTCGTATAGTTCAAGTTTATATGCTATTTCACTTTAGGTTATTAGTGTAATAAGGCCACTTTATTGTTATTGCCTAGAGCCACCGAAGAGTACAAGACGACCCTGATCATGCTATTTCCTAAGAAAATCTGGGTGGATCTGTAGTTACACGTTATCGTAATTACAATTCAAAAAAAAAATAATAATAATAAAAATAAAATAAAATAAAATAAATGATGCAATACGTTGATAACATAACTTAAATCCATTAAAAAAAAAATCCGTTTAGAGATTAATATTTTTATTGCATATTGAGGGGCAAATCTCAGCAGCGAATTTTACAAAGAAAAAAAAATGGAGTAATTGATATTTTTATAGGAATAATACCTATAAAAAATATCATACTTGTCCAAAATATTTTTTTGAGTAGCGAACAAAACAAAAAACTCTTGCGGGTATTAATGTTGACATCTTGTCTTTATATGAAAAGTCTGACCATTTTACCCTTCCAAATTACATAAAATGATCCTTGTGGTTTGCGAAATTGCAGCCACCGCCATAGGGTAAATTACATAAATGGTCCCTTAAAAAAATCAAAATTTTTTTTGAACTTTTTTTCCAATTTTTTTTCGAAATTCTTTTTCAAATTTATTTTGAAATCTTTTTCAATTTTTTTTTTCAGAATTTTTTTCGAAACCGTTTTTCCTAAGTTTTTTTTCGTCACATGTGAAAATGTTAAAATCGGATGAAACATATATAAAAACACGTAGACAAAAACGTATATAAAAACACGTATATAAAAACGTATATAAAAAATAGTGAGTAAAACTATAAGGAGTGGATTAAAAAAAGTACGGTAATGCAATTTTCGCTAACCCACAGGGACCATTTATGTAACTTACCCTAAGACGGTGGATGTAATTTTCGCAAATTTATAAAGTAAAATAGTCATCGCAGGTTTTTTACTACAAACATAAAGACAAAAGATTATTTTTGAACAAGTATAATATTTTTTAAAAGTATTATCCATTTTTAATAAAACCCACTTCTGCCTACTAAAAAAGTAACAAAAATATAAAAATAAATAACCAAGAACCATAACTTGAATTCCAAGCCCGCAACAGACCCATAGCAGTAACAGCAGAGTCCATACTCTAATATTGTAACAAATAACTACAAAAGATGAATATCAAATAACACCGATGCACGCATCTTTGAAAATAAAATTATATACGACTTTCTAATAAAAAGTTAAACTTTAGGTATGTATATCTACTAAAAAATTTATTGTGCATATTTTTCTAAAAGTAATTGAAAACAAAATGAATTTTTTGAAAGAATCTATTATATCAAAAACTCAAATTTAAACTCAATATTTATCAAAACACATCTTTATATGACAAACACTGTTTTTCCTTTCATAGTTTACATATTATAAACCTTTCTTAATGTAAATTGGACTGATGGATCACATTAAACTTTTTTATATTCCACAAAAGAGATGCAAAGAGGATTGATGACTAGGATTTTAGAAGTGAAGAGCATATGATAGATGTAATTAATTAGGTGTAAATGAAAGCAAATGAAGCCCAAATCAGATCAAACCAACTTAGAGAAACACATCTGCATTTAGATTATACAAATTTAGTGGTATATGCCTTGTACTCTGGGTCGTAGCGTATCAACCAACATAATATGGCCAAAGTGAGCTCAATCAGCTTACATAAAAGGTCGAGCAATGGTACCTGAAAGAACAATGTAGTTTTTAATTTCTTGGCTATTTTGTGAAACAAGGTATAAAAAGGTTTAAATGCACATTAGAATGAACCAAATAATTACAAAGTGTTATGGAGATTTAACATTTAATTGAATGGCAGTAGTTTAGCTCTCTAAACAAGCAAACTTAAACAAAGGTATAAGTTAGCAACTGAACTCTAAGGTAGCTGATGTGATTAGAGACCAAGACGAATTCAAGTGAAAGTAAATGCTCTTTTAGTGATACAATTTAATATAGAAAATATAACATTTACCACGATCAACATTCTCTTTATATAGGGGAATGTGAGAATCTGTGAAGGTTGTTGAAACGTGTCAAACATTAATTGGAGAAGTACCACTTCCATTAAATGCTTCAATTCTTGAAAGCACAACAACCTTATTTTATTGAATAGTGTTGCAACTGTTTACTCGCTTTTTACCAACTCATACTTGTCTAGACTTTCTCAATTATGCACTTTATCCCGTTCTTTTGCAATCTTGAAATGTCCCCCTAAATATCTAAGAGATATTTCAAGTTTAACTGATAAGCTCATCAGGGCATTGTCGATCCATGATGAACATTTATCCCACATTTTCTAGTTCTTATACAATTTAGCCGACTTCGCATCAGCTAGAGAGTATATTTTCAAGTTATCATCGACTTCTTTACGATGACTTTTTCTTCGCCTATTTTTGTTAATAATATCTTTTAGGCCCATCCAGAAAAAGATCATTGCTCCACGTGGTCCATATAGTAACTTGCGTGATATTGGGGTTCATGTGTTAATGATATCAATCTTTCAAAAAAAAAAAAAAAAAAAAATGAGAGGAAACGAGCAAAAAGGAAAAAGAAAATACCGCGCAAAAATAAAAGGACCTACGTGTGCAACTAGATTCTAAAAGGCATAAGACAAAAGGGCACTCTACCTAAAATAAAAGTAAAGGCGAAAAAGTACACGTGGGGCTACTATAACATGCCTAAAAAGTAAAAAAGGCATTAGCTATACAACTTTCTTTCAAATCTTGCTTCAGTTTGTCCTCCGACCTAAGTTTTGGTATACCATTTCTCTTCAAGCCGTCAACTACAAAAGATTCCACTTTCCTAGCTGGTGCTGATTGTGGTCTTCTCCTAACATGTCCGAACCACCTCAACCATTTTTCCTTCGTTTTGTTGATGATACTTTCACCATCAAGCTCCACTATATAGACTCCATTCGGAATCATATCCAACATGGTCTTACCACAAGTCAACATTAGCATTCTCAACTCCGCCATTTACACCCTATTTGCTTGGGCTTTCGTAATTGGCCAACACTCTTGTACAACATGACAGGTCTAATTGTCAATCTACAGAATTTTCCCTTTAGCTTAAGAGGGACATTTCTATCACATAGGACTCATGTGGCCATTCTCCACTTCAACCAGGATGCTTAAATACGATAGAGTACGTATTCGTCAATCTTCCCGGATTTTGGTTGTAAAATCTTGTCTTCGATACAAATTCCCACTTCTTCATTGTAAGCGATCTCAATGCTACTAAAGTCACACCTTAGATATTATGTCTTCTAGTGCCTCTCTTCAGTTCTCAAGTCTGTTGTTTAATCCTTTCGCCATTTCGACACTAGCACAATATCATCATCGAATATCAAGCACCATGGGGTGTCCTATTGAGTCCCTCTTGATAGCTCGTTAAGGATCAAGGCAAAAAAGTATGGGTTAATGGTCAATCCCCGGTGAAGCCCTACTTCCATAGGGTTGATTGTTGTCGTGCTAAGCAATAAAAAAGATTAGGATCGTCAATGACACAAAAATACAAACAATAAGAACCACAAAAGCTTCCATTAAATAAGCAACCCCTCTACAAAATCACACCAATCCAACTAAGATTGCTCAATTTTGCTCGTGAAAGAAAACAGACAGTGAGTAGAATTGTTTGATGGCCATTAGTTTGTGCCGATTAACGTTCATATCGTTATTGTTTTAGAGAAACTAAACAAAAAATTATGGTTAAAATTCTTATTAGACAGTAAGGGTGTACTTGGTTCAAACTACGTAATGGAAAAGAAAAAGACAAAAGGAATACTAAGGAAATGAAAATAGTAAGAAAACAATTTCCTCCAATTTATTTGGTAATGACCCATTACTCACTATTGAATAATGAGTCATTGCATTAGAGTCAACCAACATCATTAATAATTATTTTTGCTATTACTTACCATCAATATCCTTAACCAAACACACCCTAACACTTTTGATACGTCAAGATTAATGGTGCATCCTATTGTTTTTAGAATTAAACAATGGTTAAAAGTGTTACCGAAGAATTAGACTTTTGATACTTTAAAATTAAAGAGGCAATCTATTTTACGAAATAAACAGGTATTCTAATATCATGAATTAATTTGTAGAGTTTCTTCTTTATTTCAATAATAAGTAAAGTTCGAAAAATAATTATCTTCAAATAATTTTAGAATTATGTTGTTTAAGTCAAATGATAACTTTATAAAGTCAAGTGGGACAGAATTTTTAATACGCCTTACTAAAATTTGTTTTATAAGACGATTAGTATATGAGGTGTTTCTTTTTCACAAACCTTTATTTTCTCTTCCGATCGAGGTCCCTCAATTCAAAGGCTAAAATAGTTTTCTCTCCAAACCACTAAATTTAGTAACAGCCCCAAAGTGTGAGTGTAGATTAAAATATTTGTTGCAAATTAATAAACAAGAATATTTTTCATGTTTTATTAAAGGTTTTAACACTTCAAGGTTTAAAAATGGGTCCTAACGTGTCATCAACATGAGTAATGACGTGTTCTAATTATACATGAACAATTTTGAAGGCTTTCTTCTTATAACATACCTTTTTTGGTTGCGAAATTATTTTCTAAGACAAAAGCACACAATTTAAAAATAAAATATTATTACACTCTTCAATCAATTAAATATCATTTTTATATATTAAAAAAAATATGTATTATAACAACTTTAAAAGTATATGATTGGTTAACATAAAAAGAATACTATTATTGTAAGACATCTCAAAATAAAAATGAGAATTATAATTTGAGAAGTAAGGAGTAATAACTAATAAGGTACAAGATTGCGCATATGCACAGCCCTCGCCGAACGATAGGAACTTCGTAAGATCAAATTTAGTAGAGGGAATATTGTTTTAGGTGAAACTTAAAGATACGCAACATATTTTTTTTTAAATAAACATGTATACACAATATACTTTGTAAATTATCAAAGATACGTAACATATTTTCAAATAATCTTTAATCTAACTAATATAATCGGTTACTAGCAGGTTTACAGGTTACACTTGATTAAAAGTTAAAGTAGGGTTGGATCAGTTGGAAAACCCCTTGCCTCTCAACCGAGAGGTCAGGGGTTCGATCCTCACTCCCTACAAAAGGCCGGAGGTCCTTTCTACCTTTGGTAGAACTGGAAGCAGCCTCTCTACCTTAGGTAGGGGTAAGGCTGTCTACATCTTAACCTCCCCCATACACCGGAAACGGTATTGGGTACCCATAACTCGTGGAAGACGGCATTGTGCGTTACTTTACTTTTGTTACTTTACTTTACTTGATTAAAAGTTAAACAACTAGTCTTCAAACTGGAATAAATTCGCGCATTTGATTCTTTTTTGGTAACGCTCGTTAATTTAAATAAAAATCATAAAATAAATAAAAAACTTTAATTTTTTTTTCTTAAATTTAGAAAATATATATATATATATATATATATATATATATATATATTTAAATTTTAAAAGAAAAACTGGATAGATTTTTTTATATATTATTTATTTATTTTTTATTTTTTTTTAACCTGAATAAATTTTTTATATTTTTTTAAAATTCTTGAAAATTATAATTATTTTAAAAAATTTTATCTAGATTTTTCAGATAAACTAAAAAAATATATCATATTTTCAAAAAAAGTTTTCCATTTTTTTTTCTTAAAAGACTGTTAGGTTTTTGTAACTGCATTTATAAAATAAAAGTTATTAAAATAATTTTTTTAAAGAAAAGAGTGATCGGAATGAAAGGTTTTTTTTTTATACTCCCTCCGTCTCAAATTTATTGTCCATATTTCCATTTTTGGATGTCTCAAATAATTGTCCACATTCTATTTTTAGTAATAAAAATGTTACTTTTTGAGGGAATATTCTATTTGTATGGCTAAAAGTTATAATGGATCCACTTTTATTAAACTTTGTGCTTTTTGTCTCCTGACAATAATTTTGAGACGGAGGGAGTAATTTATTTAGGAAGCCCTTAACCATTCGTATAAAAAAATGAGGTTAAGTGTGCTGGTTATGAAGGACAAATAAGTTAAGATAGTTTAAAACTACTATCTAGATACTCGTGCGTTGTGACGATGAATATCTTATATATAAATATATTATCGAAAAATTGTATACAAAAAATTAGTATAATATAATATTAAAATATAACAACCAAATAAAAATCATTAGACAAAACAAGTATTACTGTGACGCTCGCGTAATGCTTGGACGAAAGACCACGCAATAATTGATAATTTTATTAATAGTGGTTGCGTACTTCATAACATAAAAAAATATAATGCAATTATAGTAACAAAATTTAAACGTAACATATAATTTATCATACACAATCACAAATTATTACAGATAATATATATCATTCAATAAACTACATTAAAATTTTGTATGTTAAAAACATTAAATAAAAGAGTAATTTTGATTTTAGAACCTTTTTTTTTTTGTTAAATTACATTGTAGTTTATTTTTTGTAAAAATGGTTATAGAATATGCTTTAAAATGTTGCAATCAATGTTTCTATGTTGTACCTAACATAATTACATAATAAGTAAGTGTGTTGGCTAAAAATTTAAAATGAATAGTTTGTGTTTAGTGACTAGTATGTATAAATTGATAATGGGTGATGTGTCAACTTAAGATATGTATACGTGTACTTCAAATAAAGCCTTTTAAGAGAGTTAAAGTGTTGCTTTATGCATTTAACAATAGATATTAAGCCTTATTAAAGTTTGTTTTATAAAACAAGAATATTTTTCATGTTTTATTAAAAGTCTTAATACTTTAAGGTTTAATTATAGATGAACAATTTTGAAAGCTTTCTCCTTTTAATAGTATGACAAGGTGAATTATAAGTTGTGCTTACCACAGCTCGTTGCAACTTTCAATAGATGGGTGACGTGCAAAGGTGGAAAAGATCGTTACGAAGTTGAGGTCTTTTCCCTTCATTGGAACATGTTGTTTCTTAGTCGTAGACGTATAGTAGTTATACGTACCCGCAATGACGCATTTATAATTTCTTATCTAAATTTGTTTACACATTTATAATTTCTTATCTAAATTTGTTTACATTAAACTGTACGTTATCGATGTATTCATCATTTTTCATCGCAAACGTTCAATTAATTATTAATGAGAGTTTTGAGTAAATAGGTGACGAGTTTAGTTTCAACTTCTAGTTATAGATCAAATAAAAAATGTATTTATTGTTTTGGGGTAGCGTATTGAGGAAGAAGTTAGTCGGCACAAAAAAGATCTACCATGTCAAGACTTTCATGCTAATGTAAGGGTGCATTTGGTATGATACTATGAATGACAATGAGCATGAGTTTGATAGTAGTGGTGAGTCTCTCACCTATAAAAGATCCATACTTAGCTCTTTTGATGTATATGAAGTATGAATTATATTTATCTTTATTATCATAGTATGAATACTAAACGCACCCTAAACCTTTTGAGAGATTTGTTAATATCAAAATTTTCATTTGAATTATTATTATTATTATTATTATTATTATTTTTATTATTATTATTATATGACGACCAATTATCATAAAGATGTGTGTAACATGTTTAACAAATGCATGTGTTTTTGACTTTGTATTTGTAATTATATAAAACATTACTCTTTCCGTCTTAAAATAATTGGTCACAGACAAAAACACATAATTAAGAAAAAAATATATTATTATAGTTTTTTTTTTTTTTTTTTTTTTTTTTTTTTTTTTTTTTTGGTGCGCGCATAATAACAGTTTTATCTTTAAGTAACTAATTTTTAACTTTTTTAAAATTTGTAATAATAAGTAATATAATAAATTTAATTTAAATTTCTTATGTATTTTTGAAAATGGATAAATACAAACAACAAAATGAGCCACGTAATTAACACCTTCCTTACACAATCTAGTTTTGTCTTCTCCGTCAGATAACCAAGTCAGACGTTTCCTCACAGTAAGCTGATTTTGTATAAATAATATATAAAATAAAAAAAAGAAATACATCTTCGGTTACAAACAGTACGATGTAATCTGTTTATGCAAACAATAATTGGTCAACCCTGCTGAAACATGTTTGACCTGTTTATTTTCATGTCATTATAGGAAAATGGCCGAGTTTGTATCTCTAATCGTTGGTCCTGTTGTGAAGCTCTTGGAGGAGCATATTACGCAAAAACTGCGTAACCTCACTTCCTCCGCCGATCGTGTGAAGGAAATGAAAGAAAAAATGAAGGTTTTAGACGGTCAAAGAATTGATAACGAAAATCATTTGAGAAGAAACCGTGAAAACAATAAAGAGATACCTGCTCGTTTACGGGGGTGGTTAAAAGAAGCTAAAAAGATCAAGGAAGATGTCGAGAACGATGGATGTTTTGATTTAGAAAAGGAGACGAGAAGAAACAGTGAAAACAATCGAGAGATACCTGATCGTGTACCAGAGTCACTGGAAGAAGTTGAAAAGATCAAGGATGATGCTGACAAGATTCCAACTAACAACGTTGGATGCTTCAATATAAAAAAGAAGTATCTAGCAGGAAGAAATGCTTTGAGGCATATCAAGGAAATTGAACGTCTTATTGAAGAGAGTTCTGAAATGATTTGGAGTGATGCCCACATGGGTTTTGGAAGAGTCGATTCCAAACGCCTGGCATCAACATCAGGTGGAGGTACCCAAAATCTGTTCAAGTCAAGAGAAAAGACGTACAATGAAGCATTGAAGCTCCTTCAACAAGATGATGATGAAAATCGAGTGATAGCCTTGTGTGGAATGGGTGGTGTGGGGAAAACCACGCTGATGAATGACCTGAAAAAGGTTGCAACAGATAAAAAGATGTTTAATTGCATTGTGAAAGCAGTTATTGGGAATACTCCCAACTTGCTTGACATTCAGAAGGTCATAGCAGCAGACACAGGCGCACCTCTAACTGAAAATAATGAAACGCTAATGGCAACTTATCTTTCCAAAAGATTTGAAGAATTTTCAGAGCGTAAAGAAAAGATTCTGGTAATATTGGACGATGTTTGGAAGAAGATCAAACTCGAAGATATCGGATTAGCGAGTCCTTTGCCAAAGGGGGTCAAGTTGTTGCTCACATCACGATATGCAGATATTTGCCACCAGATTGCAGTTGATGCTGGTTGTGTTCTTCAAGCTGTTAGCGTTGATGTCTTGGAGGAAGAGGAAGCACGGAATTTCTTTTGTCAAATCACAAAGATTTCAGCCGAAGATGATCGCGATCTTTATGAAAAAGGATGTAAAATTGTAAAAAAATGTGGTTATTTGCCGCTTGCCATCAAACTCATTGCCGCAACTCTTAACAGCAAAGATGAATATTTATGGAGGCGTACACTCAAGCGTTTGAAGAAAAATGATCTTGACGAGAACGTGCAAAAAATAATTAACATAAGCTACGAGAGTCTAGTGCATGATGATAAAGCGATTTTTTTGCTCTGTGGCTTGTTCCCGGAGGACTCCAATATCCCGATAGAAGATCTCACAAGATATGCATGGGGACTAGAACTTTTAAAGGAAGATTCTTCCATGGAAGATGCGAGAGACAGCACACGTACAAGTGTGAGCAATCTCAAGAATGCATATTTGTTGATGAATGGTGATAGTCGTCATAGTGATTGTGTGAAAATGCATGATCTTGTGCTTGCCTTTGTGGTAGGTACTATTTCTAAAGGTGGTAAGGATGGATGTCGGATCATGCAACACGATGATTTCTCAAAGTTGAGAGAAGCTAATAATATGAGCCAGTCTTGCAAGCAACTTTCGTTAACATGCAAGGGCATGTCTGAGTTTCCTAGTGAATTTCAGTTTCCAAACCTTTCACTTTTGAAACTTATGCACGGAGATGAGTCACTAAAGTTCCCTCAAGACTTTTACGAAGGAATGGAAAAGCTTCAAGTTATAGCTTTTGAGAAATTGGAGTATCCACTAGTTCCCACATCCTTTCAGTGCGCCAACCTTCGAACACTTTGTCTCCATGAATGCTCGTTGATATTTGATTTAACTTGTATTGGAAATCTTTCGAATCTGGAAGTGCTTAGCTTTGCTAACTCTGGCATTACAATCCTACCTTCCACGTTCGGGAATTTGAAGGAGCTAAGGCTACTGGATGTAACAGGTTGTTACAATCTTGTTATAGATGATGGTGTCATGGGAAGCTTAGTGAAACTTGAAGAGGTTTATATGAGAAGTTTTAATGGACATGCAGTCTCCTTCACAGACAACAACTGTAGTGAACTTGCAGAGCGCTCAAAGAAACTTTGTGCATTAGAATTTGAATTTATTGGTAACAATGCTCATATGAAGAACATGTCTTATGTGAAACTTAAAAGATTCAAGCTCTCAGTGGGACGTTATATTACAGAAGGTCGCTGGTGGCACAGATCTCAAGGTGAAACGCACTCATATCAAAACAGCTTGAAGTTGGTCACCAACAAAGAAGAAATACTGAAATCCAAAATCAACGAGCTGTTTAAAATCACACATGCACTTTATCTACAAGTGAATGATATGAATACTCTTGAAGATGTTGATGTGGAATTCCCGCGTCCCCCGCATCCTTCTCGAAACTGTTCGTTTTACAAGTTGAGAATCCTTGTAGTTTCAGAATGTGCAGAGTTGAAATACCTTTTCACGCCGAGTGTTGCAACAAGTTTGTCAAAGCTCGAGTATCTGGAAATATCCGGATGCCTTAAAATGGAAGCAGTCATACATACTGAGAATTACGTTGATGTCTTTTCCAACTTAAAGTATCTCAGGTTGGCTAAGCTACCAGAGTTATTGCATTTCTGCAATAAAGTTGATGTAATTGAGCTGCCACGTCTCATGGAGTTGCAACTTGAAGGCCTTCCAAAAATTACAAGCATTTATTGGTCGAGTGATATTTCCAGCATGCAATCTCTCTTTAACAAAGAGGTAAGTATATACTTTATGTAAATATAATAATTCCAACAAGCTTTTCAACTAAAAGTATTTAATGGATGACAGATCATAATTAATTTGCAGGATACGACTCCTAAACTGGAGAAATTGGTTCTTGTTGATATGGAGATTTTGAAGGAGATATGGCCTCCTCAGTTTAGTATTAGTAATCTTTGCCAATTGAGAAAGCTTACGGTCGAGGGTTGTGCTTCCATTGAAGTCTTGTTCAACATGGATTTTGGTGAAACTGAACAACCTACCAGCAGCTTGCTAAGCATTGAAGTGAAGAGATGTGATAGTCTTGTGAAGCTTTTTTCATGCAATCCGTTTCCTTTCTTCATTAATTTACAAGAGCTTAAAGTTGAAAGGTGTGTTTCTGTTGAAGTGATATTCGACATCGACATGGGATGTGTTGGTGAAATGGATAAAGTTAGCAGCAGCAGGTTGAGAAGCATTCGGTTGGATCAGTTAGGGAAGCTTAGAGAGGTGTGGAGGATAAAAGATGCTGGAAATAACAACTTGATTCATGGATTTGAAGCTGTTGAAAGCATACGTATTAGTTCTTGTGAGAGGTTTGAAGATTTAATCACACCTGCCACAACCACTTTTGATATGAGAGCACTCAAACAAGTTAGAATTATTGAATGCGGCAAAGAAAGAGAGAGAAGCAATGAATTTGTTGAGAGTAACCAAGATCAAGAGGTATGGCTCTTAACAAAACTGATTGTGACCTATTTTGATTACTTGAATGTTATTTATTCTTTTTAAATAAATAAAATACTAATATCAGGTTACTTATTATTTTTAAAATAAATAGAAAAATATTATTAGAACTATAATTGTGGCTTTCTTTTCATGATTTTTTTGGCCTTCTCATGTCTTAAATAGTGTTACGAATAATATATTGAAAATCATTTATATATAAGAAAAGAAAAGAAATCCAACTATTTCTATGTTGTTTCTTCTTTCTCATATCCAGATATTCCTTGGATTTGTTTTTTTTTTTTTTTTTTTTTTTTTATTATTATTATTATTTTTTTCAAAAATTATAACATTTGCGGTTGTAATATGCAGATTAATGTTATAGCCACATCGAGGGAGGAAGTGAATGGTGGTATTTCTAAAGTTGCACTCCCATCCTATCTATTACCCACTTTCCATCACATTCATGAACTTGTATTGGACGACTATAAAGGTGTGGAGGTGGTCTTTGAGATATCGACTCCAAGTAGTAGAGAATCACCTCACAATACTCAACAACCACCAATACTCCCCTATCTTGAAAATTTGGAGTTAAGTGGTTTGGAGAGGATGAGTCATGTGTGGAAGTGCGATTGGAATGAATCCTTAATTCTTCAAAAACCACAGTCACAGTCCTCATTCCATAACCTCACAACCATAACAATGTACAAGTGCAACAACATCAAGTACTTGTTTTCACCTCTCATGGCGAAACTTCTTTCCAACCTAAAGGAAGTTGATATAAGGCATTGTGATGGTATTAAAGAGATTGTTTCAAACATAGATGATGAAGATGCGTCTATATATTCCCACACAACCACCACTTTCTTCCCTCATTTAGACCTTCTTTTCTTTAGAAACCTTGAAAAGTTCAAGTGTATTGGTGGTGGTGCCAATGGTATATCTACTTATATTCATGACCAGCTAAAGGTTAGTTTCCTATATATTCAGCGACTAAAATAAATATTGGTTAATTTTGTTGATTATATAACTAAATTCTCTCTTTTTTTTTATCAGTTATCTCAAGCTTCTTGGTCCTGGTCCTTATGCCAATACGCTAGAGAGATACTTATAGTGGATTGTGATGCATTGTCAAGTGTGATTCCATGGCATGCTATAGGACAAATGCAAAAGCTTCAGGTGCTGGAAATAATAAAGTGCAAATCAATGGCAGAGGTGTTTGAAACTCAAGAGATCAACAACAAGAGTGGTACTGATACTGGAGAGTCACTTCCAAGGCTAGAATACATTACAATGCTCAAACTTCCAAAACTAAAGATCTTGAAAATTCAAGGGTGTAACCTTTTGAAACATATATTCACATTTTGCACTCTTGAAAGCCTCACGCAACTCGAAGAGCTAGAGGTAGAGGATTGCAAGGCAATGGAAGTCATTGTTATGGAAAAAAATGGAGAGCAGACGACTCCATCTGTTCGGGTGGTCTTTCCTCATTTGAAGTCCCTTATACTAGTCAATCTACCAAACTTTGTGGGTTTCTTCTTGGGGAAGAATGAATTCAGATGGCCATCATTGGAAAAGGTTGTGATCGGTGAATGCCCACAAATAACGGTGTTCACTTATGGTCAATCTACAGCTCCGAAGCTTAACTTCATAAATACAAGCTTAGGCAAGCATAGTGTTGAATGTGGCCTTAACTTTCATGTGACGACCACCTCGCATCAGGTATTATTTTTATTTTAAATAAAAAAAGAAAAAACCTTCACATGTCAGGTACTTTTCTAGACTCTGGCCTTGTGTGTATAACTTAATTTTTGAAACCGTGCATAAACTTCTAGTATTAGAGTCAATTAGTCTTATTAATAATTGTATTCTTCAACAAAATTACTTGGATCGAATGTAATATGATTAGAAAATATCAACGGTTTGGTTATGTATGTGATCCCCAAAACCCAACGGTTGTACAATCATGTAGAGCCTTTTGGCTTATTTTACTAACATCCGATGTTTTTTTTATCATTGAACCAACTTATATGTACAATTATCTAGCTCTGACATAAGCTTGTGTGTTTTTTTTACCTTGTAGGCCCGATTACCGAGTTATGGAAGTAAAAGCTCATACCGCCCTACTATTATGGAACGGTTGCCTTGGTCTTATCATAATTTGATCGAAGTGGATATGGATATGGATTATAACCCCAGTGGTGGACATACTCTTTTTTCATCCGATAAGTTGCTACAACTGCAAAAGCTTGAAACTGTCGATTGTAGTGAATGTCGGGACATTGAGGAGATATTTGATTCACAAACTGTTGCTGAAATTCCAAACTTGAGACAAGTGGACTTGGAGATGTTAAAAAGTCTTAAGTATATATGGAAGAGCAATCATGGGACAATATTAAAGTTTCCAAACCTAACACGACTGTCTATTGATAATTGTGATAGTTTAGAATATGTATTTACATGTCCCATGGTTGGTAGTCTATTGCAACTCCAAGAACTAAATATAAGTTGGTGCGATAGTATGAAGGTAATTGTGAAGGGAGAAGAAGAAGAAGAATGTGATGCCATAGAGAATGCTAGTGTGGTGTTCCCCGGTCTAAAGTCCTTGAAACTTGGATATCTTAGAAGTCTCGAGGGATTTTGGTTAGGAAATGAAGCTTTTGAATTTCCATCATTGGATACCTTGCAAATTGATTGGTGTCGACAAATGACGGTTTTCACCAATGGAGATTTGTATGCTCCAAAACTATATGCAATTACTAGTAATTGGGGTAGGAAGTATAATATATACAACAGGGGGCTGAACTCTGTTATAAAAAACTTTATAGAGTAAAAGGTAAAAATATGTGTTACCATAAGAAAGAGGGACTGAATCTGTAAAAGTTATTGTTCTTATGCTTCACAACTCCTTCATTTTTGAAACCAACGAATCACTGAAACATGTGATCTGCTTTCAGGCAAGTTAATGTTCGTTTCTGCATAATGAACTCAATTTATATTAATTTGAAGTTAATTAATTTAGGGTTTATGTTAATTGGTGTGTATTAGATTAATAGGTGTACTCCGGCAGAATCAGGATCTCAGGCCAACTGCCACTGCTACGGATGATGTTCTCTCAAACACGTGATCTGTTTTGAGGCAAGCTGTTCAGGTTTTGTTTGTATTTGAATAATGAACTCAATTTTTATAGGATTAAAGGTAATTAGGAATTTTGAATTTGAAGTTATTAATTAAGGGTTTATGTTATAGATTAATTGGTGTTACCTGAATGTTTTTATTAAAGGTGGCAAAATAGGTAGGTCTGGATGGTTCGGGTATTCTAGAAACAGGGTCTAAATGGGTTTTGGTCCACTTTGATAAAAGTCAAACCCACATCAACAACAAGTTTGATGAGAATTGGCAGTATTTTCTTGTAATAGTGTTAAAAGTTGAAGATATTTTGTAGTATATGATGGATATTATCAAGTAAAAAATGAAAAAGATTATCGTGCACAAAAGATGTTTGAGGAAATGTCAATTAAGAAATTTGAGGTTGATGGTGTTGCTTCTTGTTGATGTGGGTTTCACTTTTATTGTTGACTTCCTTATTTTGACCCATGACAATTGATTTCTGTGTTTGTCTATTTATTGCAAGTATAAATTGTAATAAGCCGAAGGTATAATATGATTCGTAAAATGTTTAAACACTAGAACTACAGAGATGTATGATGCAGTAGGTGCGACGATTAATTGGATCACTTTTGGTGTGGTTCATAGCCTATACCGTGTGTTTTTATTGGCTACATAGTTACATGTGTTTGAAAATAGTTATGAGATATTGTATTTAGTTGAACTCTGCAATTGGTAAAAGAAGAAATTAAGAAGTATTGATGGTTTGAAAAGGCACATTTGATTTAGGGTAACTTGGCAATGGTTGATCTTTTATGATAGTTTAAAACATATAGGCTTGAAACTACACTTATAGAAACAAGATAACTGGAACAGGGAAGGAGGGGACTCACCAAAGTAAGTCAACAAAATTCAAAGAAAACGTGCAGTGAGTACTTAGTTTAGCGTCCTCTTTTAGGGAATTTTTTATACCAATCTCATCCAGTGACTAAGAAGAGATTAACAACAAAAGGATCAGTCAACTGCCTAATCTTAGAATATGTTGCTGTAGAAATAGTCAAGCGCGATAGTGAAATCAATATGCTCCAATACTTGTGTTCCATAAAAGTTGCAGCCTTTTCTTTTTCGGGCATCTTGTTAAAATTGTAACTGTAAAGATTTCATGTTAGAACAAGTTGTTTGGTCATCATCACAAATGCAGTAAATGTGTTTGCTTTGGGTCCACAACAAATATTCAAACAATTTTCTTAAACTAGCTAATCAAACATTGCAATTGCATATGATATATCATTTATTCTCATGTGTGCAGCAACTATAAGAAGCTATTATCTAATAACCCACTTGTAGGTTTGTAGATATTGTAATTGTTGATACTTAAGATGTTATAAAAGTAACTTCACTTCAAAGGTATAAATTTATGACAATGTCAAAGTAATTGATGATAGAGGACAGATTATAATTTTACTTGAGTTTTATTATGTGGACAGTATGACTTACACTACAGTAATTTCCACCAATTTTTCGTATTGTCAAGAACCAAAATTTCGTTTTTGCAGGAACTTCAGAACTCTACAGAGGCTCAAGTCATCTGTTCTTCATACCGCTATGCTAAATTCATGGGAAGTAAGTTTGTTTTTGGACAATTCTATACAATTCGTTGGTCTAAAGGAGTTTGAGACAGGTATGAACAACGAGCCCAAACCACAGATATCTTTCATGTAAAAATTATGCGCAACAACACGTTTGTCACTGTGACAGATTCAAAAGGAAACAAGAAAATGGGAGCCTCGATCTTCTGGATCTTAAGCAATGAAGGAGGAAGGAATTTTCGGAGTATAGTGCGGAAGAAACTGCTGAAGATGTGGGAAGAGTTACTAAAAGTATGGGACTGAAGTCTGTTGTGATAAAGGTCAATGGATTTCTCATTTCAAGAGAAAGAAGCTTGTGATTTTGAGGTTTAGAGACGCGTAAACAAACTGGAAACCTGACCAAAACGCGATTGTGTAATTAAAGCCACTTAATGGATTGTGTTTGTGTTTTATTTGTGCTGTTGCAAAATACTAGTGGAAGTGTATTCAGGAGGCTTGCTTGATGTTGTTATTGTTTCACCATCAATATGTGGCTTTGTTTGATTGTGATTTTTTCTTTCCGATATTGCTAGAAGCAAAACTGTACAACTTTTTGTTGAAGGGGTTGTTTAATAGAATATCGTTCGGAATATGTTTTGTACTTTATTGCTTTTACACATTAGAAGGGAGGTAAGTTCCACAAAAATGATAAATTTCCAGAAAAATATTCTCAGCAGCTTCCCTTGTTTGCTCTTTTTAATTAAGTCTATTAGTTTCCTATCTTTTCAATTTCAGAAAACACCATCTGGTGCGTCTATGTTTTTCTCTTATGTTTGCAGACGGAAAGTGAAAATGATATAAGTTCTTATGTCTCCAAATGGGAGGAGCAAATAAAAGAAGCGTGTTTGTTTTGTTCCAACATAAAAGGGACAATTGACTTTTTTTCACTTCAATCTACATATTCTTTTTCTTGCATAGACAAAATACATGTAAGTAAACAAACAACGCCTTAGTTGCTTTTTGCTACATGTACAAAACTAATTGTTCACTAATCGGTTATTGAATAGTTAGGGTGTTTAGTCGAGAGCTAAAGTTTAAGTTTGGATTTAATGATGTGTTCAGTTGTAAGATTGAATTGTTATGATTTATTTATATAGGGTTGAAAAAATGTTGACCAAGTTTGAGACCAAGAGTAACCGAGTCAAAGGATTGAGTCCTCATACCAAACGGCCGTGGATCCTTGCCATTCTTCACAGTGGTGTAATTAAGCTATGGGCTTATCGAATGGGGTTTTTGATTGACAAGTTTGATGAGCATGACCGTCCCGTTCGTGTTGTTCATTTTCACCCTTTGCAGCCCTCTTTGTGTGTGGAGGTATAAATGCATTTTCATCTTTTACGTTATTTTAAGCTCTTCTGTACACGTTATTTTGTAATGCGATAAGACTAGTTTTTATATAATATGGTTTTCCAACTTTCTAGAGAGTTATGTCATGATATGGTAGAAGGCTGGTTGACGTATCAGCGGTCTAAATGGTCAAAGATTCTTAAACATACACTGAATTTCATGTACAAATGTTTCATAAAATTGTGATCTGTTTGCAAATTATAGATGTGTGTTATGGATGATGATGATGATGATGGGAAATGCGTGCTGTTTTACCACTAACTTTCTTAAGCTTCAAATGGCCATGTCTCGATATAGCTATTAAGTATGTTTGGAGTCTAAAACGGCTGTTAAGCATAAGGTGCCATTCAAACTGATCCAAATGTCATTCATGTGACTAAGAAATGAGGCAACTCGGGTACAACACAGGTGATTCGAGACCTCTTGGTTGCCTACTTTCTAAGGAAGATATCATGAGACAGAAGGACAACTTTGTCCTAACGAACATATGTCACCAGAATTATCCAAAATGGATAGATGTGTCGCCCTCATGAGCCCTACCAAAAAACTCGACAAACCCACACAGAGTTTTGAGTCATGTTCCCCTAAAACAAACTATTATAGTTCCTAAAAGGATAACTTGATCAGTCACATAAAAATACCCAATTGATTTTAATCACAAATGTTCGCCTAGATGCTAAATTAATGCTTATATTAAGCAACAACAACGGAAGTACACTTATACAACATCATAAAGATGAGGACTATGGGTCTTGCTAGAGTATGTAGGAGTCACGGTATATTCACTCATACGATACGTTAGACCAATTTGATTAACGAACAAGACAGCGTAAATTGCCTTTTAAATGGTCATTTTCTTGAGCTTGTGGTTGGTACCACCATTGTCAAAGTGGTCAAAGATCAGTCACAAACTTTAGCTTTTGTTCCTTTAACAAAATGATCCCAGATTTGCATTTATCAGTTTTTTAACCCAAAATACAAAGTGGATACCTTTCATCTAAGATACCTTGTTTAGAAGTACAGTATGAATTTAAAGTGGCATGCACCAACAGAAATAATATTCTATCTTATGTGTCAAATACATACCCAGCCTTAGCAAAGTGGGATTTTACCTGTGCAAGATCTCTTCCGCGATGAGAAGTCTTGTTTTATTTCTTCCTTGGACATTTCAGCATATCTATAACAACATAAATCATAAAATTAGTAAGGTTTTATTGCAAGCATGCGATGATATGAAAGGTGCAGGGAAGATGGCGAGTCGAAATGGGTCGGGTTGAAACGGATCAAAATGGCCCATTTCAACCCGGCCCATTTCAACCCGCCATGGGTTTGGTTCATAACAATGTCAAATCTGATTCAGGTTCAAACAGAATGGGGACCTAAAAAACTTCTTTCTCAACAATTTACAAGATTGTACTCTTAAAAGATAGACTTGACCTCACTTTCAACCTGTTTGACCCATTCGACCCATTTGATGTGTTCCTCTTTTAGCTAAACTTGCTTTGAACCTCAGGACCCGTTTAAGATATGAAAAAGCCAAGATTTGCTTATAAGTTAATTGGTCAAAATTGCCACCTATTATGGAGATGATCATGCAGAAACAAAGTTGGCCTTACATTTGATCATAACCATCACGTTAGGAGACTGGATCCCATACAAAGTCATTCGGTTCTCTTGCAGGAACGATCTTCCCCTGAAAGGGTAAATTGTGCGTAAAATTATTTGAAATGTAATCAATCAAAACCTAGTACGAAAATTCATAGGTACATGCAGATCACATTTTAAACTATAGAACACCAGTTAAACCGTTCGATAACATAAAAAACAAAGTATATAATATAAAAGCATGCCGGGGTCTTTCCAACAAATGTAACGGGTTCATGATTTGCACCATCATGTACTTGCAACAATAAGTTTTTGAACCCATAATACAATGGATACCTCCTTAGGGAAAATGCAATGTGAGTGAAGTGAGAAAATCACAACCACAAACTCCCAGCTATAATATCTTGTTTAAAAGTACAATATGAATCTAAAGCATTATGCACCAATGCAGATAATTTCATATCTTACATTTCGAATACATAACTAGCCTCAGCAAAGTGGGATTTTGCCAACGCAAGAGCTCTTCCGCAATGAGAAATCTTGTTCTTTTCTTCCTTGGGCATTTCAGCATAACTATAACAACAAAAATCATAAAATAAGTTCGGTTTTATTGCAAGCATGAGATGACATGGAAGGATCAGGGAGATTAGAAACAGAGATGGCCTTACATTTGATCATAACCATCTGTTCGGAAGACTAGATACAATCCAAAGTCATTTGGTCCTCTTGCAAGAACGCGATATTCCCATGAAAATGTACATTTGTGTGTAAAATTATTTGAAATGAAATCAATCAAAATGTAGTACAAACATTCATAGGTACATGCAGATCACATTTTAGACTACAAAAGATCAGTTAAACCGTTTGATATCATTAAAAGCTAACTGAATAATATAAAGCATACAAAGGTCTTTCCAACAAACGTAACGGGTTCATGATTTGGCCCAATAGCAAGAGAAATAAGTTGCTTCACATTACCAACGACACTAAACTAACGCCGTGGCATGCAACTCCAAAAACACAAAACAAACTGCATTATCGTCACAACCAAACAAAAAAGAATGAAAAAACATGAGAGTAAACCCATATGAAAATTAGTGGTAAAGTTTGTACTACGTAGATGATATCTGAAAATTGCATTCGTCACTTAATTACCATGGATGCTAGTATTATTTGAATAAAGTCAATTCAACCTTACATCTCACAGTCCCACATAGGTTAAAGAAGTGAAATCTTGCTCGGATATATACTACATTGTACGATAACAAGCCATGTTGAGAATAATGTTATGTTTTCACCGTAGAAATGATGACGGGTCTTATAGAACAAAAAAAATCAAGCCCGGTGTCATATCTGTGTTGAACTTTTTTTAGTATACATGTCACTTAAAAAAATGGTACTCTATTCGTTTTTGTTTAAAAAGATTGTCCATACATGTTTATGCAACTAAATATATAGTAATGTTCTATGTATATCCAATAGTCGTTGTTCTTTACGATCTTTCGATGTTTCACCACTCCACATGAATTCGCAATAACGTGCTACAAAAATGAACTAAGGCATGTCCCTCCATGTAATATGTTCAGATTTCTCTGTACATACTTGAGTCGTCTAGGCGATGCTACATGTCTGGAAATAAGTAGAGAGAAAAAGAAAACGAACCTTGGAACTGAAGTCATACGCAATTCGCGATTGCAAATATAATCATTCGGAAAAAAAATGAAGCTCAGGATTGCCTTGATTTCGTCTCATTTAAGAGATGTAGTGCAATGGACCCAACCAACTCTAAGGCTTATCATCACAGCTTCATTGCACCCAGCAGAGAATCGAAATTGGTCTGTATCGTGGCATTAGTTTACTTCTACCACTAGACCACTGGTACCTTCTTGTTAATTCTTTGGATTTTATAATTATTATACCACTTCTTAGGAATGTCTATTTTGACAACGAAAGAAAACACATTTTGTGGTGAGGTTGATTTGTTTTTAGTAAATGTGAGATGATGATTTATTTAAAAAAAAAAAAAAAAAAAAAGAAAAAAAAAAAAAAAAAGGGAAATGTGTTTTGAAATATATTAGATAACATCATCAAATAAGCTACTTGTTTTTTAAAACCGGTTTTCTCCAAAACAAAGATTTGCATTAGTTTAGCACACATATAAAACCTAATCAATTTAATTTTTAACACACAACAAGTTTATCAAACATATAATCAAATATCAAACGTATAAGTTGAACAAGAATACAAGTTTCAAATTATAAAAGATGTTATGATTCAAAATTCGATCAACAATTGTCAGTTTTCATGATAAACCTTGTTGAAACATGACATTTTGAAGTAACTGAACTTATAAAAATATACGTAAACATCATCGAACTTGTAAAAACACGACATTTATATTACTTGACTTATCCAAAAATAGACATTCAACTCACTCCTATTTACAATTAAATTATAGAAGAGTATACTTTTGTAAGTTCAGTAACTCAAGTGAACAAAATGAAAGTTCAGTAAGTTAGGCTCATTTTTGTAAAATGTTGAGTGACATCTTTGTCTATTAACCATAATTTTAACATATAAAAAACATTATATGTTGAAACAGTTTCCTCAAATCCAAATGGGTATAAATGAGGGTTAAGCGTGGTTTCATCCCAACAAAAATAAAATAATAAAATAAACATAAGAATTAACTCCACTTAAATGAACGTTTTGGGTCCATGTTTACCCAAATAAGGTTTGGAAACACAATGTTGGTTGGTAACTTGGTTCGCTGGTATCGCTAATATATTGCATGTTTTCTCAAATTAGATTTTTTATCGTTGTATTTTGGTTTCATTCAAAACAAGTATTCACTAGTGAATTACAACTAACTATATTAGCTTTAAATGTAAACATGAAGTATTTATTACTCCCTCCGTCCCAAAATTATTGTCCCCTTTTTTTGTCTTTATTTTTCAACTTTGACCTTCAGTACTTTTGTTTATATTACATAATACTTGATACAAAACATATGAATGGATTGAGTTTTAAATTTATTTTCATTTGGTATAAATTTTATTAAAAATTGTATAGCACAAATAAAAATATTTATAGTCAAAGTTGAGAAAGAAAGACCGAAAAAGTCAATAGGGGACAATAAATTTGAGACGGAGGGAGTAACATTTTGAACGGAGACATCGTTATTTACGATTTGAATATAAGATGCATAATTCACATTTTGACACCCTTCGTGTTATAATCTTTTGTTCCTCGTAAACAATAACTCGGATCTATTTGTATGTCAACTCAAAATTAACACAAGCTATGCAAAATGATGAAAGCTAGTAATAATCTTGTCTCAAATACATTAAAGAGCATTGGATCCTTCTTCACCAGCTTTTTATTCCAAATTTATCAAATTTTCTACATGGTTTTTCCCTCGAACTCAACTCTTGTATTTGAAGTTTAGACCAAAAAAAAGTTACCATGCATTACCGATGATATTTAACTTACGTCGTGGCATGTAATTGGAAAAACACAACATGTTGCATTATCGCCAGTTGTTTCCTCGGCCACAACAAAGCAACAAAGAATGAAAAAAAAGAGAGTAAGCCCATGTGAAACCAGTGATAAAATGTATGCTCAGTAGATGATATCCGAGTTCAATTGCAGCTGTCACTTAATTAACGTATTTAAACTTTGGCATTAGTTATCAGATTAACTTCAAACTACAAACGCTCTAAAATGAACAGACAATCCAGCCTTATATCCCCTAGTCCCACAATGGTTAACGTGAAATCTTGCTTGAATATATAGTATAATGTTATGTTTTCAAATGCATATGTACGTGTCATAGAAGATTGTTAAAAGAATCAAATCTTGATGACCAATGTGTACCGGAAAATTGATATAAAATTCTTGACTTATTTATTTATTTATTTTATTTTTTAATATGTGTGTCACTAAAAAAGAACTTTCATATTATCTATTGTCATTAGAAAAAAATGGTGCTCCATGCCTTTTTGAGATTTTGTTTACAAAGATTGTCCGTACATCTTTATATATGCAACTAAACATATAGTAATGTTCTATGTATATCCAATAGCCGTTGTTGTTCTTTTCGATCTACAAATGTCTCAGCAATCCACATGGACTTACATAACCGTTGCCGTACAATGCCATATTGATTCCGCGATAACATGCTACAGAAATAAACCAAGGCATGTCCTTCCGTGTAAGGTCTTTATTGACCACATATGAGTTTGGTCATTTAAGCTCTTAGCATTCTAGAGTTCAATCATGCAAAACTTACAACATTGGTGATTTGAGCCTCTTTGTTGTTTAAATTTCTAGTCAAGACATCGAGAGAGTACCATTTAGCGTGGTTGAGGCTTTGCACTTTTTGCGATTATGTATAATACTTTGCCTTTCACCAAAAAATTTTATTTTTATATTTGAAAACGACTAAAACAAACTAAATTATATAGAACAAAACTAGTTATACTACCCGTGCACGCATGGAGTTTTGACATAAATTTATAGTTATGTATTATTATTGTTTAAAACAAACAATATTAATCGGTATTACTTGTTGAACTAAAAACATGAGATCTTTTATATATGTGTTTTTAGTACAATGTTTGATGTTAATTCTTTACTCCGTTTTGTTTTTGTATTACTATTGTTTTTAAACTTGTGCACGCACGGGTTGTTGATATGGTGGGTTGCGTAACTTTATTACTTCTATAAAGGGATATTAAGTATAAAAACCGTAATACCAAAAGTTATCATCCGTAAGGAATTTAACCTTTCTTTTGTTGGGTCTCTGCAAGATTTTCATATAACGAAATGTTTTACATTGCTTTTAGTAAGTTATATAATTATTATATGATCATTGTATTCTCATGTCAATGTGTCCGGGTATAATCAAGATGTGTCATATTGTCTCATTATTTCTCATAGTCTCATACCACATGCAACTTCTTTAATAGTGATAGTTGCCAGATACTCACACCGACTATTTGATTGTCTCAACTTCAAGCAGTGTAGGAAAAACAATTAAAAAAACGTACGAATATAGACGAAAACGTAAGAAAATGGATGAAAGTGTATAAAAACGTACAAATATGGACGAAAACGTATAAAAACGGGTGGAAACATATAAAAATAGATGAAAACTTAAAAAACGGATGAAACATATAAAAACGGATCAAAACGTATGAATACGTAAGAAAAACATATAAAAACGGACGAAAATATATAGAAACAGATGACAACGTATAAAAACAGACGAAAATGTATAAAAATGGATAAAACATATAAAAACATATGAAACGTAAGAAAAACGTATAAAACGGACGAAAACGTATGAAAACATAAGAAAACAGGCGAAAACATATCAAAACGAATGAAAATGTATAGAAACAGACAAAAACGTATAAGTTTTAATTATTTCCGGTCAAAACGTATAATTTTAGACCTAGATTGGTGTAGCTTTTTAAAGCCACAGGGACTACTTATGTAAATAACTATTTTAATTTTAGAGCCACAAGGACGATTGGCATAAATTTTTAGAGCTATGCAATTGACTCAAGGACGACTGCTGTAATATTAGTTGACGCCATGTCATAATGAATTGTTTAGAAAAATTAAAAGTTTGTATCAAAGGTGTTGATGCATTTTGATACCATTAGCCCAAAAATATAACATGTGTTCCTCAGTTTCTGCATTTAGTAACGAAAAGATGCAGTTTCTAAGCTCAACCAAACTAATACACATGTGTTAAACAATGTTTTGGGTGCGTTTAGTTGAGGGAAAACACCTTTGTTTTCCACAAAATATTTTGTGGAAAACAAAGAAAACAGAGATCGCGTTCAAATTAGTGTTTTCTAATAAAATTCCTACAAAACATAAAATTCCTATTTCCAACTTTAATACACAAAACTACAAAACACTTTTTTCCCCCTATTTTCCTTTGAAATACCTCTAATCCGTTTTCATCCATTCTTATACCTTTTCGTCGGTTTGTAACCGATTTTACACGTTTTTATCCATTTTCGTCCGTTTTTTACGTTTTCGTCTTTTATGTTTTCTTCAGATTTTTTTTACGTTTTCGTCTGTTTTTTGCCGTTTTTGTTCGTTCTTTCACGTTTTCGCCTACTTTTAACATTTTCGTCCGATTTTTTACGTGTTCGTATCTTTTTTACGTGTCGTCCAATTTTTTACGTTTTTGTCTGTTTTTTAACGTTTTCGTCCGATTTTTTACGTTTTTGTCTATTTTTACGTTTTTGTCTATTTTTTACGTTTTCCTCCGATTTATTTACATTTTTTTCCGTATTTTACGTTTTCGTTTATTTTTTTTACGTTTTCATCCATTTTTTACGTTTTCATTCATTTTTTTTGGTTTTGTCTGTTTTTTATGATTTCGTTCGGTTTTTTTACGTTTTCGTCTATTTTCGTCTGATTTTTAACGTTTTTGTCCATTTTTTACGTTTGCGTCCGATTGTTTTTACGTTTTTGACCATTTTTTACGATTTCGACCCCTTTTTTCACGTTTATGTATTTTTTTTACGTATTCGTCCATTTTTTTACGTTTTCGTCTACTTTTTTACGTTTTAGTATGTTTTCACGTTTTCGTTCGATTATTTACGTTTTCGTATGTTTTTTACATTTTCGTACGTTTTTATACGTCTTTGTCTGTTTTTTTACGTTTTCGTCTCAATTTTTACGTTTTCGTCACTTTTTAACGTTTTCGTCCGATTTTTTTATGCAATTAACCGTTTTTCACGCTTTCGACCTTTTTTACGTCTTCGTCCATTTTTTTACGTTTTCGTTTGTTCTTTTTCATCTTTTTTACGTTTTCGTCCTATTTTTTATGTTTTCAGCCGATTCTTTACGTTTTCGTCTGAATTTTTACGTTTTCATCCGTTTTTTTACGTTTTCGTCTATTTTTACGTTATTTTAGGTTCGTCTGACGAAAACGTAAAAAAATGGACGAAAATGTATAAAACAGACGAAAACGTATAAAAACGGACGAAAACGAAAAAAAACAGACGAAAACGTAGAAAAAAAATGATGAAAACACTATAATTTAGAAAACGTAAAAAAACGTAAAAAATGTAAAAAAGAAATGGCCGAAAACGTAAAAAAACATAAACGAAAGGACGAAAACGTAAGAAAACATAATAGAACAGGCAAAAACGTAAAAAAAACATATAAAACCATTAAAAAAGTAGACGAAAACGTAAAAAAACTTGCGAAAACGTAAAAAAAGGTGCGAAAACGTAACAAACAGAAGAAAAAACGTAATAAAAGGGACGAAAACATAAAAAAGCGGACGAAAATGTAAAAACAGACGAAAGAGTAAAAACGTATAAAACGAATGAAATTGGAAATTTTACTTTATGTCGAATTTAATGTTTTTATGTTGAATTGTAGTCGCTTGAAGATTTTTTCATGTTATTTGATGTTATATTTTACTTTTTCAGTTCTTTATTTTCTCGTATTAGATATTTTTAGTTATTTTATAATTTAGTTTGTTAGTTTATAATATTTGTTTTTGTGTTTTGAAGATGTTTTAATAATATTACAAAGGTGAATAGAGAATTGAGATAGAAAACAACAACACTTAAACATGTTTTCTAGTTTTATAAAATGGAAAACACAAACACTTGTTTCTCAAACTAAACGCGTTTTCTAAATTTTTCATTGTTTTGTGGAAATAAAACTCCCATCCCTTTTCCTACAAAACAAGAAATAGAAAATGAAAGAAAATATTTTCCAACTAAACGCCACCTTTGTATTTTTTATTACTGATCACACCCACATTATATAGGTAAAGATTATATGTAGTTTAGAAAATGTTATATTTAAACAGTAGAGATGGAGAAAAGCAAAGTATTGGATTCCATGGCAGGGTCACAACATTGCTTGCTCGTTGGTTTATAGCTTGGCATCAACTCCGTCAACCCAACAACGTACTGGTGAGATGTTTCTAACCTTTTTTGCTTTTACGTTTTTTATATTATGATCTCATTTTACACATGCATGCCAACTATTTGATTAAATGCGTCAATGAAGATTTTTTTATTATTATTATTATTTTTTATTATTATTTTTTAACTGTTAGATGGATCAACTTTAGATGCTGTGGTGTTTGGGATTAGTAGTTTTTCTCAATTTATACCGATGGTCCTAAAAGGGTATGCATGTGCATACTTTGTGTCTCAAGTATGTTTGTCCCCCGGGTGTGATTAGAACCTGGAATTATCTGCTTGAATCGTGTTAATCGTGTTGAATTCACTTTCAAAATAACTTAATTTGTGTGTTCAAATGAGACCAATTTTAAAAGGAGTTGGTTGGCCAACAATCACACTTGTTGGATATTTTGGCGAGAAAAACTGGTAGCTTATTTTGGAGCACTGTTCCGCATTTTGACATTATTAAAATCATATTAGCTCAAACGAGTGTGTACTCTACAAATAGTGAAACTTACCAAATATTTCTTAAAATTTGATAATTTTTATTATTTCCTTGTCTGATTTCATTTTAGTGAAATTTTCTCTATTCAAAGATGCCTTTAGTTTAGAAATATGATATACATAAACTTGTGATTAAAGTTATCCACCGTATGAGATGCTTTTCTAAAAAAAAAAGAGTAAAGATGGAGAAAAGCAAATTATTAGATTCCATGGCCTAAGATTGCTTGCTTGTTTGTTGGTTTATTCCTTGGAGCACTTTTAATATCATATGAGCTCAACAAAGTTATTTGTTCAGAGCACATTGGACTTTGATATACCATTACTTCCTTCATTGAGGCTTGTGGCTATCCTCGTTTACAACTGGTGAGATTTTTATAATTTGTTTTGCTTTTACATGTATTATATTATAGCCTGATTTTACACATGAATGCCAAGTGTTTGATAAAATATGTCAATGAAGAAAATAGCTCTTGTAGATATTAATTGTCGTGGGTTTTACTTTAGATGCTGTTAGAAGGTTATATAAGCGGTTTTTATTTGTTAATGGGAGCATCGATCATGTTTTTATGGGTTTTTCTAAAAGTGTTTGATAAGTTGATGTTACTTGCCATGCATTATATAAATTATGGGAGATGATTTGCACACATTAGGTTTTGATTTGCACAATGTTTAATGCATAAGTTTAAGTGTCCCAATCAAAAAGTTGAGTATGCAAATCATTTCCCATAAATTATTGTTGCGGCTTATATGTTCAAACTAGCCGCAGGCCCGACCGCTGGGCGGCTACATTCAAGAATTATTTAAGATACAATTAATAATATAGTTTTTAAAATATCGTTAAACTTAATAAGGTCTTAAGGTGTTGTCTTATAACCTGTAGATTTCCAATATAAACCAAAATTCGTATGAAATCCAGATATTCGATGGTAAATAAAAGATCTACTGCGGATTCTGAGCCGCATTCTCTTAACATGCATATGTATAAGTGAAGTACGCGTTGATATCATCGGTGACGATAGTTAAATGAACAACGGATAAGTTATATAGCTAAAAAACTTAGACTGGGTTCTTCTGTCAACTCAATTTCAGAATATCAAAGTAAAAAACCTATGATTCAGTTTCAGCAAAACTAACATTCAGTAAATCCTGAGAATTGTGTGCCTTGGATATACCAAAGGAAGCGAAATTTCTAAAATCGCTACAGACCCTACTCGTAGATTCTACATACACGCAAATGCATTTGTCCTAAGTTTGCTACTACAATACTGCATTATAATTTTATAACGGATACTTTAGAGTGTACATTTCCAGGCATCCGTTGCGAGGTTGAACTTTTTAACACACATACGCAAACGCATTTGTCCTAAGTACGGATGTCGCATTACTATTGCATTACCTGCACATACAAAAATAAATAAATAATAAATAAAATAACACAGCCTAAATAATTTGGAAAAAAAATGTTTAAAACCATATCCATTTGCAAGAGTTATTAACTCAGTAACAGGGTCGAGTGTTATCTCACCCTTCAAAAAGTCAATAATCAATCATGAACTGAAGTAACCTCACTGACTCACTCAAAAGATCTAACATGATGCAAACATATGTTGCATCAGGGTCCACATGTCTGTTTATGAATATAACTGTTCGACATTTTTATCTTTGAAATGTTATGGTTTCTACCTGGTGGTCACTGAATATTGAGATGCTTCACATCTCATGGAGTATTAAACACCCACATTTCCCATAACATTGGATGGTTTATACCTGGTGTTAACTAACGTTCCAAAAGAATCTGAGTTACCAAAAAAGGGTCACAGAAATATAAGTAATATATAGAACAATATGGGTTATAAAATTCATACCATTTTATGTATCGAGATCAGCACATGTATACATATGGGTCTAAGATCAGTTGCTTCATAGCGTCTAAGGTAGTGAGCTTAATGCTACAACAACACGAATATAAATAGTATATATTTGCAAATAAACCAATGGGTTGTAAGCAGGCCTGTTGTTTTAAAAAAAATTAATAATAATAATAATAATAATAAATATAAATTTTGTTAAGGAGACAAATGACCACTTAAGATTTAATAACATCCAGGGACTCGTATCTCATACCTGTATATAAGATAAAGATTTGGGATCAGCTGGTCTTCCTCATGACCCATATCACTCCTGAAGTGGGTTACTCCAACATCACTCTGATGACTGTAACGAAGATCACTCTGCGCAGAGAACATTTATAGGTATGGTTATCAAACATTGACGAACAACCGTTAGAATTTCAGCATCCACAACACGTATCTCATTGTGTACTTTTTGCAACACTGCATTATGAAATCAAGTGGAAAACACATGTACACCATTTCCATATCCTTCACCATCTCACGTTTCACCTTTTCTTTCTTGAGGGGTCTCGCGCTACGCAGCAATCCAACGACCATTAACCATCAGATTAATAAGTTTATAGGTTTGCATGTGACTTCCGACTATTCCCTTTCCAATATAGCCTTTGTTATAAAACTGTAGTTATTTGAACCTCGCAAAAGTTCCAAACAATTACCTATAATATTCACCCGTGTGAGGTATGACCAATTAGATATATGTCACAAAAATCAACCGGTCAATAAGTCACAACAACATTCCAAAGCCGGTTATGAAAAGGATGTTTCAAAAATTGTTTGAAAAAAAATATATAAAAATAAATAAAAGTTCACAAATAAATATGAAGAAAATTATCACAATTTACCCTAAGTAGTATTCTTAAACAAATTTTCGAATGTTACCTTTGTTCATGACATAAACTTTTAACTTTCTCATGCTAAGATCGTTTTTTCCTCCAAGAATTTGAAACCCTACGTGCCAATCTCCTGGAATTAGTTTTCTGTAAAAGAATGAAATAATTGAATTTTCAGGCCATGTATACATTTTCTAAGTGCTACGGAATACAAAAGCTAAAACTAATAGCAGATGTGGTATCTTCCTTAACAAAATACAGTGAGCATTTCGAGTCAGCAGTATGTAACACGGGTAGAAGTTTGATAGACTTTACTCTCTCAAAAATGAATATCCAAATACCAGCTGAAATAAGGAGGCTTACGAATTTTTTTAAATCAGCATTTTGATTCCAGCATGACTTGACAGTCCTAGTTTGACCAAGTAACCACAACAGCATTGGCATTCTTTATCCCCTTCTTTTCGAGCCGTTTGTCATGCCAAAGGAGAGCTTCACTAAGAGTAACTCCTCTGTCCACCTACAACAGACAAATGAACATACATCTCGAAATTAACCTCCCCTCATGGTTTGCAAATAATACATACATATGATAATGCAAGTCAACTCTGATGATGTTGGGAAATAATTAACATTTACAGAACTTGTAAAGCTAATAAACTTACGGTCAGAAGATTGAGTCCCGCTTGATCAAGTGTTGGGACCACAGTTTCAAAGTCCTGAAAGTTCAAGGATGATCCATTAACTATCAAAGAGCACATAATCCTAATTAAATACTGCACATTTCTCACCTGTGCAGAATACTTTGGAAACATGGATTTATAGTCAAGTAGAACAGTCACTTCGCCTAAAGAATGAACAAACAACATCAGCTAATTACAAATGCAATTACAAAGGCCGCTATTTATCTAAGGCAAAATGCAACATAAAGTTAATATGATATAAGTAGGATATTACCTAGTCGAAATCAGATAAATGACCATATGGAAAGACCGGAAAACTCAAGCCAGCCCCTATATGCAATCCCAAATAGCCCCTATAAGCATAGGCAACTAAACAAAGAAAAACATCATTTTTGCATATTTAGCCGAAACAAATATTATCATATTTACTATTATCCATACGAAAACATTCGATCAACTAAATTGGCAAATTCGATCTCCATAATATTTCATCGCATCCCAGTATCACATGATTATGGAATAGGGAGAAATAAGAACACTTACCAAGTGAAACCTGATGATGTTGAATCCAATAATTTACAAACTGAAAATCATTAGAACATATAATAAATTAAAACCTAATAAAATTTTAAAAGTTAAATATTTCAAACCTTATATCACAAACTAAATATCTAATCAAAATTTTTGAATTAGGCTATCGCAAGCATTGGTTATTAATCGAAGCATAGAAACCTTTAATTGAGTTTAATTCGTAAAACAAAAACTATAATTCAATAATTAGAATGAATAACAAAGCTTACATTTTCTTATCTAATTAATCAATCGATTGTTGTTGTCTTGGAAGTTGGTTTGCAAATATCTGATCATCAAAACAATTTTTGGGGTCTTTAGGTCGATTATTTGGGTATAGAAACCTGTAGCTAAACACCCAACAATAACACGGACTTTAAATAATTTTTTCACTTAACTCACACATCGATTATCTACTGAAGGTCAGGAATTTCCGGGTTCAGATAATAGTACGTAGAAGGAGTAGCAGTTAACTGTACACCTGTAATTACCAAAGGGCACGGTTAATGTATCTATTGAATAAACCTCACTGTCGTATATGTGCACACCTGGAATTGCACAACTACCTCGGTAATCAGACACCCTTCTTGTGTAATAGCTATAATGACCGGTTTTTCCATTGCTTCAAAGTCTTTTATGTCAAACTTCGTCGCCATGTCACTCCATATGAGGAACTCAATCGATTATCGCTGCACACAGAATAAGTACATCGGTAAAGGATTTTGTAGTTCTATGATAATCACGAATTATATATAGAAACTTACTTTAAATTTTCAATCTCAATCACCCTTCTTATAGTCCTCTTTGTGTTATGATTTCCAAACTCTATAAGGTACCCAAACCGCTGAACACATCCCATGTAATCTATCAACACAACACATATGAGTACATATTCTGTTTATAAAAAATAAAACACGTAAAAGCCTCTATACTACCTGCAAGAACGCCAATTCGTGAACATTTTATCGCATCTAGTTCATTGTATGTCTCAAACATGAAATAATGGTTAGGGAATTCATCGTTCTTCAAAGCTTGATTAAACTTTTTTGTAGCCTCGCAACAGAAATTTGAAATCCTAAACGCCTGATTTCTTTCTAGCCTTGCATCAAAATAATTCATGTCACGGACATCCATGTTCGCTTGTATAGCACCGCCCTATGACAAAAAAAACTCTTCACTAAATAACGGACTACTACAAAACCAATAAAAAAACGTAAATAGTTATTTAAACAAAGATGAAACCGATACCTCTGTGTCGATCAAGATACAACAAAACCATAGCGGTGTAAACAAGAAAATGTGCTAATAACATATCAGTAAAGTTTGTTTTTAACTTTACAGCGGTGTCACGGACGTTCTCACCGTCTTCCCATTCCTGAATTTTAAACCCTTTTATAATCAGAAAATATTGCTTAATAACATATCACTAAAGTTTGTTTTTAACTTTTTTTTTTAATTAAACAACATATACAACATTGTTAAACAACAGAACATGCTAACAAAATTAATAAGCATAACTACACTTACTTTTCTCTTGGATAAAAATATCACACACGCTCTTCAACATAAACCTTTTTTTAATTAAACCAGATATACTACGCTGTTAAACAACAGATGATGATCCAATGCTTGTTGATGCATCCATATGATCAACCCGTTTCCCAATACCTTGTGTAGCCAACAATACTGCCAACTCCTCCGGTTCTTCATCCATTTGGTCATCTTTCAACTGTTACACAAGTAGAATTGAAGGAACAATGAAATTATTCTTTTAGTAAAAATAAACAAACTGAAACCAACCAAACCCATCGGTTAGTAAAACATCATGATCATGACTAATGCAGCAAGATATATACAACAAACAAAACAGTTGCAAGCATAGAATTAATGTTGCTCCTGATTTCTATATGACGACTCAGAGGGAGATTGAATTTTAAGATAGTTATCATAATTTCTTTATATTATATTCCCTTTTTCGCCAACACAAACCCAATCAAGGAAAACCAATAGCCATATCTCTTTTTTAGCACTAAATCAACATAAAGTCGATCAATGAGACATCACTCAAATACTTTCAGACACAAAAATTTGTTTTTATCACAGTTATATATAAAATCTTTTCATAAAGTCGATAAAATGGAAAAACATGTTCATTTTTTACCCAAATAATAATGTTTTTTGACCTGTTATCCAACGCCACACAAACAATTACGTAAACACATTTTTTTGTGAAACTACAATATTGTTTTCACAAAATAGTATACATTATTTATTTCATATACTTTGATGACTATAATATTGTTTTCATAAAGGGTTTTTTTTATCAAAACCAAACACCATTATAAGAAAATAACAACTGAAAGACTTCTTGTTGAACATACTCAATACAATAAAATCAAATTATGCAACTTGTAGTCAATTAGAAGTCATACCAAAAATAAAACTTGTAGCCAATAGAAAGTTCTGGTCTTTGAGAAGATCTGTTAATTGGGAAGAAAGATTAGAATTTGACAAAGTTGAAGCCAATAATCAAAAGACTAAAACCAGAATATGGAATCAAATATACCTTTCATTAATCATTATCATAAACAAAAATTCCATACCTTGATGATACAATGGCTTATTCGGTTGTAATCAACCCCCTGCCACCGCCGCCACCAACGTAGTCTGGCCAGCCAAGATACATATAAGGTTTCAAAATTATCAATATGACATTTTGCCTGCTACAATGAAGAACAACATATTAATTGATAATCAATCACTATTTAAATTTTATCGACTGACACAGAAAAATTAAAACGATACCTTGGAAATAATTGGCACTGAAAAACCATTTACACCACCAAAGCAAGCATAAACGGTTAAAGAAGACAAAGATCCAACCGAAACACCATCGAAACCACCATAGCGCCTCCAAAACCACTATATTCCAAACCGGTTAGAACCAGACTATGTTGGTGGCGGCGGCATACGCTTTTGATGATGGTAGTGGTTGCGGCTAATGATGGCGGTGGCTGGTTATTAAAGTGAGTGAGAGAGAGAACCGGGTCTGTTTTTTACTTTAGAAGATGAGTTGAAACGTTTTGTGATTTTGATATGAACCAATTTTGGTAACAGATTTGTGAAGGTCAGCGCATTTAATTTGATTGCGATTCGTTTGTGAGGAGGTTTGCATATTTGGGGGAAAACGGTGGCTGCATTGAATGAGGGAGGGGATTCTTTTCATCGGACGGCTAACAGAGTTTTGGGCAAAATAAATGCCTTTTTATAGAATTTTGGGGGAGATGACATTTGAACAAACCCTCATTTATATGGAGGGGAGATTAATTTGTTGAAAAAGTTAGTTAGCCAAGTCGTTTGTTAAATTCAAAAGGCTAGGTATTTTAGGCAAATGCAGCTATGGATATATTCATAATATTGCACTCACGATGATCCTATGTGGTTAACAAGCCACCTTAAGCAGCTAGACTTAAGTTGTTCCTACCCACTTAACTTGCTTTAACTAAATTTGTGTGACTGGATATAAGTAACACAGATGGGTCCCAGATAAATTTTGGTTGTTGAGTAAACATTAGTTACTTCTTGTTTAACCTGGCCCGTTGATTATATTGCGTAAAGGAATAAGCAGTCGCAATGTCCAATTTTGATTGCCCACAAAATATTTGAGTAATTACTGTTAAAAAGTTTTTATTTACGCTCTTTTATTAGAAACCTTTTGTATAATAAAAGAAAAAATATTTTGGGAGCCAACTGAGAAAGAATAAAAATATGAGAACTGATTATATTGCTCAATTTTGCCACATTAGCAAAATTGAGCATTATGATTCGCCAATCGAGTTGTTTGATTGCAGTCTAATTTCGAGTAATCATTGTTGAATATATTTTATTGTTGAATATATATAAATAGGTAGATCCATTACTAATTTATACTCTACAGACAAAATAAAATCACTTTCATTATCTATTCCACTTTATTTGTCAAGTGGTCACCTTTAATACTTGGTTCTTTTCTCAAGTTGTCTTCCATTCTTCCCCATTTCTTGTCAATTACTGATTAACATTTGTTGCTCAACCAATTTGTTTTGTTCAGTAAACACAACCACCTTGAGAGCTCGTACGTTGTTTATTGTTTCTGCTTATCTATCATACGTTGTTCAATAATCAACCATTATGTGCCTCAAATTTAATTTTCATCATGTTCTTAATTCATAAGTTGTTGTAAAGGAACATTTAAAACCAATACCTAAGGAACAACTACAACATACACCAATCTACAAGTTTACCATATAACACCTAATTTAGACCTAAATTACCAGCAAATAATACAAGTTGACATCTCATTAGAATAAGCATCATAATATATACAAGCTCAAATAATATAATGCATGTTACAAATAAAATCTAACCTTCAACGCCCATACAAATCCATAGAGATTGTATGTTTGTTCTTTTTTGGGATCTTTTGGAACGGCCTTCTTTGCTTCCTTGTCGGAATGCCTAGGCATAACATTCACCGTTCTTTTATAGAGATGGGCCCACATGTATTCACCCCATGGATACTCATTCCACACAAAAAATCCTGAACATTCTTAAGCAAATGGTCAGGAACGTAAAACCTTCCTTCCCGACCAATAAATACCCATGTTGCAATCACCAACAAACAAACCCTAACAGTATCTTCATCGGCTAAAGAATCCCACCTTTGCCCCGACTTCACCAAGGCCAAAAGCTCATCGCCCTTAACTTTTTTGTTCTTATTTCCTTTTTTATCAGGAAACAAACGATCAAAAAAAGGACTATAACTTAAACCACGTACAATACGGCCGTGGTCAGTTTCTTTTTTATCTACGGGACCTAAACGAAACCCAGTTAGAAGACTAAATTGTTCACACCCAAATTCAAGAACATTATCACCTATTACAAAAGTAATAGGTGGGCAAGAATCACTGACTTCAGCCACCGGAACAACATTTTGATAAAAATAATTGTACAAGTGGTTGTCTGGGGCATATGTGGGGAAATCTAAGCAACGGCCAAACACAGTGTCTCTAAACAATTTGGTTCTATTGACATTCAATAAAGCTTTAATTGTACCAATATGTTATACTCTAGATCTCACTGTAAGCTTGGCATCAAAAATTGTCGTCGTTGGATTCTTGAGAATGGGATGGTTGAGTGGGAAGCAGTTGGATTAGGGTTTGGGTTTTAGAATGAATGCACTGTAGAGAAGCAGTTGGAGAAGCAGAAGGTTGAGTGGGAACGTTTGAGTTTGGTATCGTTTGAGTTTGAGAAGGAGAAGCAGAACGTTTGAGTTTGAGTGGGAAGTTGTATTTTGTATTTATGTAAAGGTGTATTATGATTATAAAAACTTTTTAAAAGTATAATTTGGAATATAAAAGATGTATTTTGTATTTTATAAAGTTGTATTTTGGATATAAAAGTATGGTACAAGTACCAATACAATAAAATAATATAAATATGTACTTTCTACCTAATTAGTTGCCTTAGAATACATATGTGTGGGATCAAGTTGCCCAAGAAATATGTAGTATTTTATATAATAAAAAAGACTATATTTTTTTACTAAAAGACAAAAATATGTCAGTCGCCTAAGAATGTAGGTCCCAGTTGCCCAGAAATCACCTATGACACTAGTACTATGTAAGTGCAAGGTGGGCCCAAAGATAGGGACACATGTCAAGTAGATGGGAGAGTTTCCCAAATGTTCAAAGCCGATTGTTGCCCATGGGGCATTTAGGTAAGTTGAAATTTTTTTGGGGCATTTAGGGTAAAGTCTTTGGGCAACTGGGGCATTTAGAGAAGTAGCCCTAAATTTTATTGACATTGTGATCTCTAACATTGCTTCTATAACAAATATATTTAGGCTATGTTTGGCGACACGTAGCAGTAGCAGTAAGCAGTAAGCAGTAAGCAGTAGTTGTTTGTTTAAAAAATGTGTTTGGTAACGTAGCTGTAGCAGTAATTATAAATTGTAAAATTACGAAAAATGTCATATACATATTAAAATAAAATAAGTGATTAAACAAATGAGGGTATATATGTAATTTCATAAACTAAACGCTTGGAGCAATTGTGGAATGCTTAATCAAGAAGCATTTAGATTGGAGCCGTAAGACAATATTCTAACGCTTGTTAAGGTGTTGCCAAACAAGCTTTTCATCTATAATGCTTACCGCTCTTGTCGCTTGTCACTCCTAAACGCTTCCAAATGCTTGTTGCCAAACATGACCTTACAATGGTTATGAAACTACGAAATTAGATGAAGGCGAAAGACTTGTTGGATTAGCTATACCTGGAGATTTGGCATTCCTTATGCAAGCAAGGAAACACAGAGGCTTGCATGTCACAGTTGCACCTGAATCTGTTGTGGCACCAAGACCTGTAGTGGCTCCAATTTTTGCAGTGATCCATGCCCATTCATTTTAATAGCAGATCACTGAGGTTGGACCCCTAAATATGCAGAAACATTTGTACTGTCCTGTTGTATTTAGCACACCTTTGCAGAATGATGAAAACTAAGAGGGTTTGTATCTTCCCTTTATGGTTTAGTTGAATCTCAAAGGTATTGGGATCTAAACCAGTCTATTACTTTGGTATTTGGTGGCGTTAGACGTGTTGTGTGGGTTCATGGTGGTGTTAGATGTGCTGTGTGGGATTTGAGCCGGTATATTGCTTTATTTTTATAATATTAGTTTGTGTTAAATGAATAAATTTAGGTTTATACGTATTTAGAGATGATTTTTTTGCACATAATGTATGATTGACTATTGTGTGCATAACAAACTAATAACTAAATACATTTTATTTCTGTATTTTTGTACAAACTATCACAAGTCACAACCACCTTCAGAGAGTTGTTTATCTATCGTAAAGTGCAATAAGCTAAGCAATCCCAAACACCCCAATAGTAGAAGTTGCAGTTAGCAGAAGCTCAAGTATCACAGTCATCGGCCATGCGCAAGGCCTAAACATGTATAATTTCACATGTATTTTGTGTTCGTTTAGTTTTGAAAAAATCGGTCTTATATATGAGAAATTATTGTATTAAAGTACTCAATATCATCAGATTTATTTGAGTACATGATTGTTGGATGAATAGGTGTTTGTGGTTAATCATACATCAGTGAGTGACTAATTAATCTTTTATATCAGATGACTACACTTAATGTAACCATGCAGAAGTACTCTGGATGGGTTGGTATGTGCCATTGTTTATTATGCATATCTCAATAAATATAAGTATGACTCGAGTAGTTGGTAAAATATGTAAGATTTAGTTGGTAAAATATGTTAGATATTTCGGAAAAAAGAGTTTTCAACCAAAAAATTCCGAAAAAAAATTGAAATAGAGTTTCAAAAAAAATTTCGGTAAAAAACGAACGAAATAAAAACTTTGGAAAAAAAGCGAAAAAAAGTTAGGGACGGTGGATACAATTTTCTCCAAACGACAGGGACCATTTATGTAATTTACCTTAGGGACATTGGATGCAACTTTTGCAAACCCATATGGAGTATTTATGTAATTTGGAAGGGTAAATTATCATACTGCTCGCATAAAGAAAAAAATGTCAACATTAGTACTCGCAAGAATATTTATTTTTAGTTCGCTACTTAAAAAAACATTTTTGAACAAGTATGATGTTTTTTAATGGTATTACCCCTTCATTATCTCTTCTAAGCAATTGAGACTACTATAAGTCAAGGTTTTTAAGATCGAGATCCTATTTATGATCGTTTTTATTTTTGCAAGATCGTGATTGTAACAAGTATGTGAATTGTATCCTATGCAATCTTTGTCTCCTTAATTTTAGTTTTTGATTGTATAAATGGTGTAATATGAGCTGGAGACTAAGATTACGATAACATGTTTGGAGGAACTGACAATAGTCCTCTTTGCATTTTTTTTCAAGAAGTTGCTTAAATAAGAATTATCTGTTATTTTCAAAAAGTTATATTTGTTAATCACTATTAGAAAAGTAATAGTTACTTAAGAGTTTATAAATTGTTAACAGTTAAGAATTTATAATTTATATGATGCTTATAATCAATCTCGCGATATTAGTTAGCTTGGTTCCTATTGAGTATTGATTCGGTTTGCGTTGTGAAATTATTAGTTTTAGTTTATATTAGAGAGAACGAAAATTATATATAGACAACTACGGAGTGATAACTAACAAAATTGGACTGATTTGAAGAGAAAACGCATAACTTCACACAAACAAAATTCTACACAAATTCTAAGGCTTTTATAAGGAAGTTTCATGGTTATAATGTCCCACTCAACATGTAAAACTGATCACAAAAAGTGAAAGTATCCACAAGTTTTGGTTATATATATTGTAAGTAAAGTATTTACACATAAGCATTTTGGTAACTGTTCATTTCAAAAGAAATAAACACTTAAAAGTAATCAAAGTGGTATATACATGTTTATATCAGAATAAAAATGTGATATTAAGTTTGGTCACACCCATACAACAAATTGTGATATTAAGTTTGGCCACTTCCACACAACATGTTGTGTAGTTTATGATTGAGTAGTTTATCAGAGAATTTAAAGAATCTAACAAAAAATCTATCCCAAAATCATGTTTAGTACTATTTTTTCCTTTAACATTATCTAACAAAATTTATGCCAAAGTTTAATCTAACAAAAATCAAATCCAAAGTCTATGCGTACATGAAGATCTAAAACTAGTTTATCTAAAACCAAAAATGGGCATCGTTAGATCAAGCATTCGGCTAGTACTAGTCTAATCTAATAAGCTTATAAGTTCTTTTAAAATTTTGTTTTGAGAAAAAGAACAAACCCATGTGATTGTAGGGCTCTTCCATTAGAATTTAATGAATATAACAAAAAAAACTCTATCTCAAAACCATGTTTAGTACCGTTCTATTTTTACTTTCAACATTATCTAACAAAATTTAAGCAAAAGCTTAATCTAACAAAAATCAAACCCAAAGTCTGCACATACACGAAGATCTAAAACTAGTTTATTTAAAACCATAAATGGGCATCGATCAAACATTCGGCTAGTCTTAGTATAATCTAATAAGCTCATAAATTCTTTTAAAAATTTGTTTTTAGAGAAAGAAAGAACAAGCTCATGTGGTTGTAGGCCCCTTCCATTATCGCCTCTAAGCAACTAGGTCTAGGACTACTATAAGGTTCATACTATACAAACCTCCTCTATTGTCAACCGTACAACCCGCGATGCAGACAGTACAATATTGCGATGCACACCGTACAACCCGTCAATGCATACAATGATCGAAACCCCCAATAAAGGTTTGTTTAACATGACCCCTACTATAATTTGCTTACTTTGGTTGAGTGGCTACGTTGATATTTCACGATCACTCAAATTATTAACTAGCTTTATTTGACACATGGCCAAATGTAATGGAAGATTAGTGGGCAAAAAAGTAGCCATTTCACTTTACACTTTTGGACACTAATGAACACTTTTCTCGAAGAGCCTTCTCCACTTGTTTTTAATCATCTATAACTCAGCCAACCTTCTTTCTTTCAACACTAAAAAAATTACATCTTTGAGAACTGGTGAAGTCTGTATTTCAAGGTACTAGCTCTTACATATTTTTGACATAGAATTAAGTAACTAACTGTAGACACCATATTTTTACCCTTTCCTAGTATTTTACAAGTTGTGTAACCTCTTAAGTTTGATATATCAGTTTTTCTATCTTTATTAATCAACAAATGAAACATAGTGAAATCTGTTGGGATCATATTTAAGGGGGATTTTTGGTATTCCTTATTTATTTTTAAGTAAAATAAGCAAGTATCAGTAAGTAAGTAGAAGCTGCTAATTTCAATAGGTTTATTTGAGATTATTCTTTTTTACTTTTATATTTGGCCATAGGCTGTGTTTGGGGACGAGCTTTTTGGAGCGTTTATCGTTAAGAATATACAGCTTGTTTAGCAACGATCGTTTAGTTTTTTTAATTTTGCTTAAACGCTCCTATATGAAACACTAATAATAGAAGTGTTTAGCATTAGCTTTTAGCTTTTACGTCATTTTATACTTAAAAAATACACTTATACACATCTACGATACCAAACGCTTTTATAAGTTAAATAGCTACAACTAACAAGCTACTACTAACTGCTAACACTTACTCCAAGTTTTGCTGCAGTTATTGCTAGTTTTAAGTATAAGTGCAACAAATCTAAATAGATCCAGTGACCAAATATTACTTTGAGTATAAGTTAAAGCTAAAAAATATATTCATAATTTTCAAGTGAATAGTATATATGAAGTTGATAATAATGTGTATTTGATGAGTTGGTTTGGTATAATTTTTCATGCACATTGTTGTTTTTATTGCACTTTTTTAAAAATTAAGCAAACGCAAATACGATAACCCGAGGAGCTTATTTATAAGTACTTACTCATAAGCATAAAAGATAAGCAATTACCCAAAAGTATGAATAAATTAATAAAAATTTACCGTATTAAGATTCTAATCCTTGTTGATAGTTCGTTCTGGATTTTTGGTCACAGCAACCTAACCAAGTGACCTAATCCGGTTACACATTACCAAACACGAAACCTGTTTAGACCCAAGCTCAACCCATTTAGTTTTGTTTCGTGTATGGAATTGCCACCCCTAGCTATATTTACATGATTTCTTATGTCTCAGGAAAATGGAGCTTGTATCTGCAATCGTTGGTCCTGTTGTGAATGTTTTGACAGGTCATATTAAGCAAAAGCTGGGATATCTCACTTCATACGCTGAACATATTGAGTGCATGAAAAACAGAATGAAGGTTTTGGAAGATCAAAGTGCTGATATAGAACGCCTCAAGAGACAACATCCCAATATGCCTGCTCATGTACCAGGGTGGTTGGAAGATGTTAAAAAGATAAAGGAAGATGTTGACAACATTCCAAGCAACAACATTGGATGCTTTAGTGTTAAAAAGAAGTTTCTAGCCGGAAGAAATGCATTAAGGCATACCAAGGTTATCGAAGGTCTTATCGGAGATGGTTCTAAAATGATCTCTGATGACACCCTCTGGCGTGAAGTTGAAGGATGTCTTGGCAGAGTCGATTCCAAAAACCAGGCATCAACATCAACATCAACATCAGGTGCAAGTGTGTTCAACTCAAGAGTAAAGACATTCCATGATGCATTGAAACTCCTTCAACAAGATGATGATGATACGGCTCGAGTGATAGCCTTGTGTGGAATGGGTGGTGTGGGGAAAACCACGCTGATGAAACAACTGAAAGAGGTTGCACATGATAACAAGATGTTTCATTGGATCGTGGTTGTAGCTGTTGGGAAAAGTTCCAACTTGTTTGCCATTCAGAATGCCATAGCAGCGCACACAGGCGGACCTCTAACAGAAACTGATGAAAAACTAAGGGCAACTTATCTTTCTAAAAGATTTAAAGGATTCTTGGAGCGTAAAGAAAAGATTCTGGTTATACTGGACGATGTGTGGGAGAAAATTAAAGTTGAAGATATTGGATTAGAGAGTCCTTTCCGAAATGGGGTCAAGTTGTTGCTCACATCACGAGATGCAAACATTTGCCGACAGATTGCAGTTGACGCAGATTCTGTTCTTGAAGTAGTTAGAGTTGATGTCTTGGAAGAAGGGGAAGCACGGGATTTCTTTTCTCGAATCACAGGAGTTTCAGAGGAATGTGATCGTGATCTCTATGAAATAGGATGTGGTATTGTAAAAAAATGTGGTTGTTTGCCCCTTGCCATCAAACTCATTGCCGCAACTCTTAAGAGTCAAAATGAATTTGTATGGAGACGTACACTCAAGTGTCTGAAGAATAATGATCTTGATAAGAACGTACAAGAAATTATTGAGATAAGCTACAATAATTTAAGACATGAAGAGGATAAAGCTATTTTTCTGCTTTGTGGCTTGTTCCCCGAGGACTCTAATATCCTCATAGAAGATCTCACAAGATATGCATGGGGATTAAAACTTTTAAAACAAGTTTCTACTATGGAAGATGCTAGAGACAACACACAAACGAGTGTTAGCAATCTCAAAAATGCATATTTGTTAATGGATGGTGACAGGCATCACACTGAGTGTGTAAAATTGCATGATCTTGTGCTTGCATTTGTGGTAGGTACTGTTTCTAAAGGTGGCAAGGATGGATGTTGGATCATTCACCATGATGATTTCTCAAAGTGGAGTGAAGCTGATAATAAGAGCCAGTCTTGCAAGCAAATTTCGTTAGCATGCAAGGGTATGTCTAAGTTTCCTAGTGACTTTAGGTTTCCAAACCTTTCACTTTTGAAACTTATGCACGGAGATGAGTCGCTAAGGGCTCCCCAAGACTTTTATGCAACAATGGAAAAGCTTCAAGTTATAGCATTTGAGAGAATGAAGTATCCATTAGTTCCCACGTCTGCTCAATTCTCCGCGAACCTTCAAACTCTTTGTCTCGATGAATGCTCGTTGTTGTTTGATTTAACTTGTATTGGAAATCTTTCGAATCTGGAAGTGCTTAGCTTTGGTAACTCTGGTGTTACAATCCTACCTTCCACATTCCGAAATTTGAAGAAGCTAAGACTACTGGATGCAACAGGTTGTTACAATCTTATTATAGATGACGGTGTCTTGGGAGGCTTAGTGAAACTTGAAGAGCTTTACATGTTACCTTATGATGAAAAAACCTGCTGCTTCACAGACAACAACTGTAGTGAACTTGCAGAGCGTTCAAAGAAACTTTGTGCATTAGAATTTGAATTTATTGGTAACAATGCTCATATGAAAAACATATCTTATGAGAAACTTAAAAGATTCAAGCTCTCAGTGGGATGTCATTTTACAGAAGTTAGAAACGCGCTGAGCACAAGGCAAGTTGACACGCATTCATATGAAAACAGCTTGAAGCTGATCACCAACAGAGAAGAGCTACTGAAATCTAAGATCAAAGAGCTGTTTAAGATAACAGATGCACTTTATTTACGAGTGAATGATATGAATAATCTTGAAGATGTTGATGTGGAATCCCCACATCATCGACATCCTCCTCGAAACTCTTCATTTTACAATATAAGATTACTTGTAGTTTCAGAATGTGTGGAGTTGAAATACCTTTTCAACATGAATGTTGCAACGAGTTTGACAAAACTTGAGTATCTAGATATTTCTGGATGCCCTATAATGGAAGCAGTCATACATATTGAGAATGATGGATCAGATATAATTAAGTTTTCCAACTTAAAATATCTCAGGTTGGCTAAGCTACCAAAGTTATTGCATTTCTGCAATAACGTTGATGTAATTGAGCTGCCACGTCTCATGGAGTTGCAACTTGAAGGCCTTCCAATAATAACAAGCATTTATCCCAGAAGTACATATTTTGTGTCGAATGATATGTTTCCCACGCAATCTTTGTTCAACGAAAAGGTAAGTATATGCTCTGTATTAATATACTGATATTAATAATCTTTTCAACTAAAAGTGTTTTATTAACAGGCGGCTATCTAACGAATGAACAAATCTTTTTCTTTGCAGGATGCACCTCCTAAGCTGGAGAAACTGGTTGTTTATAATATGGAGAATTTGAAGGTGATATGGCCCCCTCAGTTTAGTATAAGTAATCTTTACCCATTGAGAGAGCTTACGGTCGAGGGTTGTGGTTCCATTGAAGTCTTGTTCAACATGGATTTTGGTGAAATCGAGCAACAAAGGAGCAGTTTGAAAAGCATTACAGTGGAGAGATGTGATAGTCTTGTGAAGCTCTTTTCATGCAATCCGTTTCCTTTCTTCAATAATTTACAAGAGCTTAAAGTTGAAAGGTGTGTTTCTGTTGAAGTGATATTCGACATCGACATGGGATGTGTTGGTGAAATGGATAAAGTTAGCAACAGCAGGTTGAGAAGCATTTTTTTGTGGCGATTAGGGAAGCTTAGAGAGGTGTGGAGGATTAAAGATGCTGGAAATAACTTGATTCATGGATTTGAAGCTATTGAAAGCATATTTATTAGAGATTGTGAGAGGTTTAAAAATTTAATCACACCTGCCACAACCACTTTTGATATGAGAGCCCTTAAAAAAGTTGAAATTGAAAGATGCGGCAGAGAAAGCGAGAGAAAGGATGAACTGGTCGAGAGTAACCAAGATCTAGAGGTACGACTTCTAAATTTTTACTTTTGATATTGTAACTTGTTAGGTAACTGATTGCAACCTCCTTTTTCAGTAATGTACATATACGGTCCTATAATTTGCGCTTATTTTTTCTCTAAGTATTAAATAATGGCAACTATAGTCTTTACTTTTGATATTAGTTATGCTTTTGCTCCTTAGCTTTACCATTCGTTAATATATAACGTTAAGAAGGTGCATGTGCACTACGAGTGGGTGGAGTGACAAGTGATCACAAAATAATTGTTATTAGTCAGTTGAAATTGAGAAAGGTGATATTAGTTTCAAAATCAAGGTCATGGTCACATTAATTTTTACTACAATATTCCTTAGATTTTACTTTTTCAAAAATTATATATTTGTCAAAAGTTTGTTGTTATGAACTCTATCCAGTTTTAGTCCATGGAATTTATTACTAAATGATGATGCAGATTGATGTTGTATCTATGCCTGGGAAAGAATCAAATGATAATGTACCTAAAGTGGCACTTCCGTTCTATCTATTACCCACTTTCCAACACCTTCATAACCTTTATTTGCGGGACTATAAAGATGTGGATGTGGTCTTTGAGATAACGACTCCGAGTAGTAGAGAATCACCTCACAATACTCAACAACCACCAATACTCCCCCATCTTGAAGAATTATGGTTAGAGGATATGGGGAAGATGAATCATGTGTGGAAGTGCGATTGGAATGAATACTTAATTCTTCAACAACCACAGTCACAGTCCTCATTCCATAACCTCACAACCATAACAATGCGCAAGTGCAACAGCATCAAGTACTTGTTTTCACCTCTCATGGCGAAACTTCTTTCCAACCTAAAGAAAGTTCGTATATGGTATTGTGATGGTATTGAAGAGATTGTTTCAAACAGAGATGATGAAGATGCGTCAATGTATTCCCACACGACCACCACTTTCTTCCCTAATTTAGACCTTCTTGAGCTTGAAAAACTCAGAAGTTTCAAGTGTATTGGTGGTGGTGCCAATGGTATATCTACCAACATTCATGACCAGCTTAAGGTATGTTTCCTATAAAATCAAATTTCGTTAATTATATAAACAAATTCTTTTTTTTTTTTTTTTTTTTTTTTTTAATCTTAAGCTTTTGTTAATATTATTAGCTCTGATGATTATATAATAAAATTCTCATTTTTTTATCAGTTATCACAAGCTTCGTGGTCCTTATGCCAATACGCTAGAGAGATAAGTATAATAGATTGTGATGCATTGTCAAGTGTGGTTCCATGGTATGCTGTAGGACAAATGCAAAAGCTTCAAGTGCTGAAAATAGAAGATTACAAATCAATGACAGAGGTGTTTGAAACTAAGATCAACAACAAGAGTGGTATTGATACTGGAAAGTCACTTCCAAGGCTAGAATATATTATGATGCTTAAACTACCAAAACTAAAGATCTTGAAAATTAAAGGGTGTAACCTTTTGAAACATATATTCACATTTTTCACTCTTGAAGGCCTCATGCAACTCGAAGAACTAGAGGTAAAGGATTGCAAGGCAATGGAAGTCATTGTTACGGAAGAAAACGGAGATCAGACAATGGCATCTGTTGTGGTGGACTTTCCTCATTTGAAGTCCCTTTCACTAGTCAATCTACCGAACTTTGTGGGTTTCTTCTTGGGGAAGAATGAATTCACATGGCCAGCACTGGAAAAGGTTGAGATCAGTGAATGCCCACAGATAACGGTGTTCACTTATGGACGGTCTACAGCTCCAAAGCTTAACTTCATAAATACAAGCTTAGGCAAACATATTGTTGAATGCGGCCTTAACTTTCATGTGACCACCACCTCGCATCAGGTATTATTTTTATTTCAAATAAGAAACAACCGTCCCATGTCAGGTCTTTTCTAGAAAATATTAACGGCTTAGTTATGTACGTGATCCCCAAAACCCAACCGTTGTACAATCATGTAGAGCCTTTTGGCTTATTTTACTCACATCTGAAGTTTTTAATCACTGAACCAACTTATATGTACAATTTTCTTTTACATAAGCTTGTGTTTTTTATGACCTTGTAGGCTCGATTACCGAGTTATGAAAGTACAAGCTCATACCGCCCTACTACTATGGAACAGTTGCCTTGGTCTTATCATAATTTGATCGAAGTGGATATGGATATGGATTATAACCCCAGTGGTGGACATACTCTTTTTTCATCCGATAAGTTGCTACAACTGCAAAATCTTGTAACTCTTCATTTTAGGAGATGCGAGGACATTGAGCAGATATTTGATTCACAAAGTGTTGCTGAAATTCCAAACTTGAGACAAGTGGACTTGAAGTGTTTAACTAGTCTCAAGTATATATGGAAGAGCAAGCAGGGGACAATATTAAAGTTTCCAAACCTAACAAGACTATCTATTTATAGATGTGAGAGTTTAGAATATTTATTTACATGTCCCATGGTTGGTAGTTTATTGCAACTCCAGGAACTACATATAAGTTGGTGCAGAGGTATGAAGGTAATTGTGAAGGGAGAAGAAGAAGAATGTGATGCCATAGTGAATGCTATTGTGGTGTTCCCTTGTCTAAAGTCCTTAAAACTTGATCGTGTTTGGAATCTCGAGGGATTTTGCATAGGAAAGGAAGCTTTTGAATTTCCATCTTTGGATACCTTGGAAATTTGGAATTGTCGAAAAATGAGGGTTTTCAGCGAGGGAGATTTGTCTGCTCCAAAGCTATATGCAATTAGTGAACTGGGTACGAAGTATAATATACACAATAGGCTGAATTCTGTTATAAAAAACTTTACCAAAGGGTAAAAGGTGAAAAAATGTCTTAACATAAGAAAGAGGGACTAAATCTGTAAATGTTATTGTTCTTATGCTTCTCCACTCCTTCAGTTACGGATGATGTTCTCTCAAATAACTCAAACACGTGATCTGTTTTCAGGCAAGCTGTTCTGTTTTGTTTGTATCTGCGTAATGAACTCAATTTGAAGTTATTAATTAAAGGTGATTAGGAATTTTTAATTTTAAGTTATTAATTTAGGGTTTATGTTATAGCCTGCTTGAGTTGTGTGTGTATTAGATTAATTGGTGTTACCTAAATGTTTCTATTAAAGGTGGCAAAATAGGTGGGTCGGGTCGGGTTTGGGTCTCGGGTCTGGATGGGTTTGGGTGTATATAGGTCCGGGTCTTCTAAAAACATGGGTTTAAATGGGTCCGGGTCTAGATGGATTTTGCTCGGTCAACAAGAAATTTTTTATGTTTTTTTTTTTAGTAAAAGATGAAAAAAGTGAAAAAAAAAGTAAAATGTTTTTTATATAGTTTGATTGGGATATTGCAATGTGGGTGTTAGTGATTCATATATTTTGAATTCTAATAGATTCATGTTCTAATAAAATGATGTTTTTAGTTGATTGGAGCACTTTTAGCTACTTATTTACATATGTGTTTGAAAGTAGTAATCGTAAAATCTTGTTTTGATCCTTGGTAAAGGGTGGAAAAGTGTGCCTTTTTACTCTTTTAGAAAGGGAATGGAATATCCTTTCGCTACAAGATAATCAAACCTTTTCCTAGTACCACATACAAGATAAACGAAACAGGGGATGAACGAATTAAGTCGACTAACTGCAAAGAAAACGTGTAGTTAGCACCTGCTTTAGCGTCCTATATTAGGGAATGTTCTGTACCAACCTCATCTACTGTTTGATTATACTTCGTAGTAAACTAGTGAATCAAGGTGTGATTAACAAGAGATGAACATCAAAAGGAACAGTCAACTTCCTTATTTTAGAAATATTCCATTTATATTAGGGTTAATGGTCTAGATTAGAGTTAATTGCATTTTTGGTCCCTGTGGTATGGCCAAATTGTAGATTTGGTCCCTAAAACTTTGAAAGTGCACTGGACGTCCCCATTTTGAAGTTTCCGTTGCATTTTTGGTCCTCTTGGCCAAGACGACGTTAAAGTTTCAAGGACCAAATCTGCAATTTGGCCATACCACAGGGACCAAGTTTGCAATTTGGCCATACCATAGGGACCAAAAATGCAACGAAAACTTCAAAATTGGGACGTCCAGTGCACTTTCAAAGTTTTAGGGACAAAATCTGCAATTTGGCCATACCATAGGGACCAAAAATGCAATTAACTCTCTAAAAAATATACAAACTTTTCATTTTTTACTATTGTGACAATAAACTTTTTTTTTTCCTATTGTAACAAAATAACTTTTTAATGACTACTATTGTAACCAAATGACACAGTTAATTACCACTTAAATTGGCAGTTAATTACCACAGTTAATTACCATTTGGTTACAATAGTAGTCATTAAGAAGTTATTTTGTTACAATAGGAAAAAAAAAAGTTTATTGTCACAATAGTAAAAAGTGGAAAGTTTGTATATTTTCCAGACCATTAACCCTTTATATTATTAGACTTGAAATGTTAGAGACGTATTTAAAGGTATAAATATATGACAATGTCACAGTAATTGATGATAGAGATCAAATTGTAATTTTACTTGAGTTATAATTACATGGGCAATATGACTTTGAACTACAGTAATTTCCCCCAAATTTTTGTATCGTCATGAACCAAAATTAGGTTTCGTAATTTCTTCCTGACGGTTACCTTTTTTGGTCTCTCATATTTACAAAATGTGTGCTTTCGCAGGAAGTTCAGAATTCTACAGAGGTTGCAACTGGTGGTCTTCATAATCCTATGCCTGAATTCTTGGGAAGTATGGGCATAAAAGTTGGTTTAAGACAAGCAGATTCTGTACATTCTGTTGTTCCAGAGGAGTTTGAGAGAGGTATGAACGTGCCCAAACAGCAGTTATGGTTCGCATTTGTCACAGTAACCAATTCAAACGTAACAAGAAAATGGGGGCATCTGCTGAACAAGTGGGAAGAGTTGCTAAATGTATGAGATATGCGTTGTGATTTTATTTTTTGTTGGTGCAGAATGGTTGTTTAGGTGGTGCAATCATGAGGCTGCTTGATGTTGCTATGTTTTCTCCATCATTTGTAGCTATATACGATTGTCTTCTCTTGGATATTCGTAGATGCACGAATTTACAACTTTCTGATGTTTAGGTGCCTGGATGACTCCAGTGATGAGCAAGAAAAACGTATGTAGGAAAGCCTTGTTGAACTTATGATATTTGTTGCTTATTTACTCTAATAACTTATAATTCCTTTGAATGGTTTGAGCAGCCGAAGGAAACAACATACGAATGGGAACGCTTGAACGATGTTAAAGCTATCTGATTAAGAAATCCAGAGGTCGCTGAAGAAGAGTACACAAAGTTCTATCACTCTCTTGCTAAGGTGAATACTGATAATTTCAACTTGATGCTCAAAATTGGGTTCGGGTGGGTTAATTAATGTGCAAAATGGGTTTTGGTCAAAAGGTCCATTTTGGAACAATTTACGCTGGGCCGACTCCATGTGTTCTAAATCTAAAAGCTTAAATCCGTGTGAACTGTTAAAGATAAAATATAGCTAAAATCACGTGCCATACATAAGTAAATAAGATGAAATTTGAGCAATGCAGTTGTAACAGTAGTGGCCTCAAGCTCTACATTAGAAGCCAATGGCATGGAACCACTTCAACGCTGAAGGTGATGTTGAGTTCAAGGCCTTTCTGTTTGTGCCTCCCAAGCCTCCTACCGATCTATACAAGAGCTACTACAATGCCAACAAATCTAACCTCAAGCTCTACGTTAGAAGAGTATTTGTCTATCGCTCTTATTGGTAAGTCTTTATCCTTCTTGTTTATAATTTGTTTGGCTGTATAAGGAATACATCATAATTGATAATTGTCTTTGGACGTGGTTGCTAACATTTACTATTCCATCAGGGTTTTGTTGATTCTCACACCCTACCACTAAATGTTTCTCGTGACATGCTTCAACAACACAACAGCTTAAAAACAATAAAAAAAACTTATCGGGAAGGCCCTTGACATGATCCACAAACTTGCTGAAGAGAACCCCTGATGAGGTTCACGACAAAGAAAAGAAAGGTACACATGTTGCATCCTAAACATTTGTTGCTCTCACCTCTAGCTGACAATTAATCATTGCAAATATTTGAACTATGGATCTTAAGTCATTATTACATAACTCTCTTATCATATATGCATATTTATTGACTTTGATATTTAATTTACTTGTTGCAGAGATCGAGGAATCAAAGGTTAATAATGAGAAGAGACTCCAATAGCCCAATATACCAAGTTCTGGAATTAGTTTGGCAAATCAGTTAAGCTAGGTATCAGTGAGAATGCTGCAAACAGAACCGTTTGGCGAAACTTCTCTGATTTGAGACGGTAAGTCCATTACTCTACCTGTAAATATTTATGTTTACCTGCAAATCAGATAGACAATTTTTTGATTGCCCATTATCTGATATGTGGATGTATCAACAACGTGGTGACCCGTCCGACGTATTTTCTAAGCATGACCCATTAGACCAATGACCTGTTTGGCCCGTTACCCACTTGACCCATGAAGTTATATTATTATCAGTTTACCCATCAGCGATTTAACACAAGCTAACTATTTGCAAACAGGTACTATTTGCTGAGAAGGATGTAACTATAATCTTTTGAGCATGACAGTAATGAAGCATACATTGTGGAACACTTTTGTTAATGTTTTTTAGAGTTTAAGATTGTTTTAGAGAGTACATGTTTTAGAGCATACTTTTTTTAGAGAAATGCAGGAAACTACTCGACCCATGAAGTTATATGATCATATTGTTCTTTTGATCTCGAACTGTTATTTATATTGCAATTCTTTGTATTTTTGCAATGTTTTAGTTGTTTTGAATATTTTTACAGCTTAAAAAACAAATAGGCAGAACTGAATGCTATTTAGGACAAGAACACCATGGAACAATTGGCAATTGTTCCATACAATCTTGCCAAACTTGCTTAGTAACAAAATGTATAGTTCTCCCATCATTGCATTTCCACACAGTATAGTCTTTATCACTATTCTGTAATAAAGGAACTTGAATGCTATTTAGAACAAGAAATAATGCCATCCAATTAGTTGGCCATTTCCATCTTCCATTTTCTTCGTTGGGCATTTCAGCATATCTATAACATGATGTAACACTTTTTTGGTCAGATATTTGAGATCTATGCGAGTATGAGGATCTAAATTGGATATTATAGATGGATAGATGAGCGGGTTAGGTAAAAGGTTAACATGGGCTTAGATGGACACGGGTTATATTTTGATATACGTCTGGTCAGAATGGGTTGACATGAAAACACTTTTTGTCTAGTTTCTAAATTTTCTTACATACAATTCATGCGTTAGCAATGAATTACAACAATAGTCTAAATCTTCAATTAGTATTATTAGAAGGTTGCATGCATTAATAAAAGACTTTGGCCACCTATAAATTGAGTGACCCGGTCGACCGATTTCCATTTAGGGAATACTGATTTGACCTATTGTACACATTTCAGATATTGCCATCCCAAGACATATTCCTAGTAAATTGGCCAAAATTGCCACATATAACAAGATGATCATAGAGAAATAGATAAAAGTGGGCAAGTTAACCCATACCTCGGACTTTCCCACAAACGTAATGGGTTCAAGATCTGGCCCGATAGCAAAAGAAAATATACACATAACATAGGCAGATTTATCCTTAATACGCCATAAACATATTGTTTAGACCTACAAAAGTAATATAAGTACTCAACAAACATTATATTTTTAGTTTCTGCAATAGATAAGTTCGTAACAAAGAGTAATAAAGCACACCTTCATGACTAAGCTTCTGAAGAAACCACTTGCTATCGATCAAACATTACAACATAAAATCAATAATGTCAGAAGAGACAAAATTTGAATTTTGTTCATTACTATTTACCAAGTTGCAAAGAATGTGACATCCAAACTAACCGGGTCTTGGCCGAATATAGTCGGGTCTTGACGGATGTCATCCCGTCACAAACATTACAACATAAAATCAATAATGTCATAACAGACAAAATTTGAGTTTTGTTCATTATTATTTACCAAGATGCAAAGAATGTGACATCCAAACTAACCTGGTCTTTGTTGGTTTGTGGGAGTTATAAACACGACAAAACGACTAAGAGTGTGTAAGCCGATGGGGGCACACACGATAAACACGAGTGTACGTGTCGAACGTATTATAACTTGAATGTATACCCGATATTATGCATGCAACTTGACCCGTTTTCATTAAACGACCCATGGACTGTCTATGGACTTGGGTAGGTTTAGTTTAAGCTGCCATGGGCCTAGAAGCTGACAAACCAGTGGGCAAGTGAGGGACATGGGTTTATTTGGGTCTTGAATTGTTGACCAAGTATTAACCCAAGGAAAGGGACGTTTTGTTTTACTACATAAACAGACACACCCTCATCTCATGATCGACATAACATATATCCCTAAACATCAACTCTAGTCGATTAAGGTTTTGAGTTTGTTTGTGCTTTCAATATTCTCAGTCGACTTCTTAGTCGATTAAGGTTTTGAGTTTGTTTTTTAAATCTTAGACTTCTACTTGATTCAAGTGTTTAAGGTTTGCATGATTGGTTTTCATTGTTGGTTCCTATGTAATCGAACAGCAACAAGTGATGTTTCCTACTTCCTGGTCGTGTACTAATTACTGGTTGTGTACTACTTCTCGGACAAAGGAGCAAGGTAGATATCGGATAGATTATATCCGATATCGGGTGAAAGTAAAAACAGTTTCTCAATTGTTTAGTGTTCTCGGACAAGGAAAAGAATTGGTCTTGGGTTTCTTCTTCGTGATATATTCAAGGGTCAATTTGTTGATTGGTTTAACTACGTTCTCGACTAGCCTTTAATCAAACGTATACGTTATCGAGTTTGTGTGTGATACTCATTGAGGTATCTAATTTAGATACTTGGGGTTTCGTTTGGTTTCTTGTTCGTTACTAAAGTCCAATTGCAGAGCAATGTTAGGTTTTATTTTATCCATTTTATTAATTAATTGTTTATTAATTACGTGTTTAACCTAATTGCGATTACTAGATCCTTATCCGCTGCGTACTCGTAGAGGTTAATGGTTAACTTGTTCTAAAATCCTAACAATCTTGGCCGAATATAGCCGGGTCTTGACCGGATGTCATCCCGTCACAAACATTACAACAAATCAATAATGTCATAACAGACAAAATTTGAGTTTTGCTCATTATTATTTACCAAGATGCAAGGAATGTGACATCCTAACTAACCGGGTCTTGGCCGAATATAGCCGGGTCTTGACCGGATGTCATCCCGTCACAAACATTGCAACAAATCAATAATGTCATAACATACAAAATTTGAGTTTTGTTCATTATTATTTACCAAGATGCAAAGAATGTGACATCCAAATAAACCAAGTCTTGCCGATTGTAGCCGGGTCTAACTGGTTCTTCACCAGGTATCGCCGGGTCATGGCCAAATATAACCTTAAAAAACATTAAAAAACACAAAAACCATAAAATAACACAAAACCTTTGAAAAAAAAGTTGCTGATTAGTAGCCAATTACGACACTATTTCAAAAATATACCGATTAACCAATTAATGAAAAATATACCAACCACCAATCACGACTGCAACTCACCGCCGCCACCCAATTTCACCACCCACCACCACCACTTCCACTACCCATCACCAATCACCACCGCCACTCACCCCCACACACTACCACCACATACCACCCCCAATCACCACCACCATTCATCGCCCTTCCCCATTGCCACCACCACCACCACTACCCACCACCGCCACCACCACCACCTACCACCAGTTACATCACCACCACCAATCACAACAACCACTCACCACCGCCGGACAAAGCCACCCACTGCCACTACCACATTGACCACCACCAACACCAATCACCACAACCACTCACCAACGCCACCCACTGATACCACCACCACTCTCACCCTCTAGTGGTGGTGGTGGTGGTTGTGGTGGGTGGTGGCAGTGGGTGGCAGTGGTGAGTGGTTGTGGTTATAGACGGAACTATGTAGGGGCAGGGGAGGGTCCCGGCCCCCCCAAAATTTGCGGCACCTAGTGTAAAATTTGAGTGGTGGTGGTAGCTGGTGGTGGTGGTGTGTGATGGTGGTGAGTGGCGGTGGGTATTGGTGGTGGTGGTGGCAGTGGTGGTGGTAAGTGGTGGTGGTGGGACTGACTGAGGTTATGTATTAAGGACCAACGGTACAATTTTTTTAACTGAGATTATGTATTGAGGACTAACGGTGCAATTTTTTACCGTGGTTAAAAACCTAAGGTTAACAAATTACATACATGCCAATTATTTTGAAACTGATTTGCTTGCAATGGAACAATATCAGGCGTGTTACCTACATTGATACTCTAGATTTAGTAAGTTACGTATTTATGGACTTCACCCTTTCTTTTTCTATCCCTTATAAACGCTATGTCGAACTAATCCAAATGTCCAGACATCCAAGTGAGTATGTGACCAAGAATGAGGCAACATTGGTGTAACATAGATGGCTCTAGCCTCCTTATATCTAGAGAATGTATAAAGAAACGAAGGAATTACGTTTTCCTAACAATGTAGAGCTTAATCAATCACAAGGTAACAATGAATGTGTTTTTATCCAAAATGGATAGATGCGTCACCCACATGAGTCCTACTAAAAAATTCATCAAAAAACATAGTTTGAACTAAACTATTTGCGGCATATAATACTTAACTAAATTTATAGGCATGTAATTTAAGAAATACAAAACGACTTGCATTATTAGCAATATTTTCCTCGGTCACGACTCATGGCTAGACAAAGAAGAAAGAAAACGTGAGAGTAAACCCATATGAAACAAGTGATAAAGTTTGAACTCCGTAGAAGATCTCCGAATCAAATTGCCTCTTCACTTGATAAGAGATTGAGACACTTGGCTAGATCAATGGTAGATATGAAAAAGAAGATTTAGTGCATTCCATACAATGAGTTGTTTAGGCATATGACTTAGTCATGAGAATCATTTTCCAATTATAATACCCGAAATGCATCAGCCAACATTTAGGTCTCCACGTACGTTATTATGTATTTGATAGAAGAGGTGAGATCCTTGCAAAACATGTATACTTTAAAGAACAAATAAGTCAATCTCAACCATCCATCCACCTTTCATCTAATGGCTGAAATGAAGCCAAAAATAACAAAGAGAGGGTAAAATTGGCATTTTAGCTCATTTAATATAAAAACCCACTTTCCACATTTTAAAAAAAAACAACATATCTTGCAAACGGTAAATCTTCAAGCTACGATTGTATGATGAAGGATGGTGTGTTAGCTCATTTTCTTTTCCCCTAACTACAAATTGATATTGGAATGAATGATACTGAGTCGACTCGATGGTATGATGAAGGATGGTGTGTTAGCTCATTTTCTTTTCCCCTAACTACAACTTAATGAGTCTTCTTGCAGATCGATTACAGCTTCAAGCAAACACGCGCCTAGTTTCAAAGCGCATGTAATCGATTCACTTCGATCATAATCCGTATCACATCTCCTGATTATCCGATCAAACACCGTCTCAATCATCGCCTCGTTCCGATCCAAAAAATCACTCAACAACACTTCATCATCCTCATCATCATCATCATCATCTTCATTATCCATCGTTGATCGGTTAGTAATCTGATCGGACGGTTGTGGTGGTTTGGTGATGTGGCAGAGGCGGTTGGCTTTGTAGAAGGATAAGTGAGGATTGTTGAGGGTGTGGTATGTGTGTGCGTAAAATGAAAATGAAATGGAGTTGTCAAGTGTGTATGACCTTTAAGTGATGTGTTTAGTTTTGAAAGATATTCAAAAGTGCCCTTCAATAATTAATTATATGAAAATGAGGATTATTCTAGATCTTTAGATTAAAAATAGATGGATGGTTGAGATCTATTGATTTAATCTTTAGATAATTATTGTTCTGCATTGAACTTTCTTCTTTGATAAAATCATTTCAAATGTACCTTGCATCCCACATCTTTTATATAATAAAACAAAACCCCTAGTGAGAATTTTTTATTTAAAAAAAATCAAACCATACCTTATTTGGTAATATTTTTTAAATTATTATTATTTTTATAAAATATGAAAAATAATAAAAGCTAAATATTTCTTTATTTAGTAAAAGAAACAAAAATCCGTTTTTATGTTTGGATGAAGAAAAAAAAGACTAAGAATACTTTTGGACCAAATTCATAAATAAATAAATAAAAACACGGTATCAAATTCATCTGCACACAAACAAAGAAAAACCACATATTACAAAAACAAACATACAAACAACAATAGATCAAATCCAAAAACCCTAAGTCGATTGAAATCACACAATCTCAGCTCTTTAATTAATCAATGGTATGTTTCTTTAGATCTTGCTAATCTTCTTGAATTGTGTTTCAATAATGGACGTTCTCCTTTGTTTGCTTCTTGAACCCTGTCTATTAGTAAGTTTCATAATTGCTTCTTGATTAGCTGAGATGTAGTTATGAGGATTTTTGGGTAGAGAAAAACGAATATAACCATAATTCAGTCCAGTGAGTATAACATAAGCCAGTTGTGATTGTGTGAGAATTGATATTAATTGTTTTATATAAAAGGTTAGTTTTGAATAAGTGAGGTTATGCCTCAAATAATTTTTTCTTATTTTTTTTGATAAAGTTTGGTTTTTTAGCATTGGTTTATTGTTTCTTGATGTGGGTTTGTGTTATTTTTGTAGAATGTGATGTGGGTTTTGAGGATCAGTAGAGATTTAGGCTAAAAAGTTAACGAGTTAATTTTTTTAGAGTATTTACTAATATGTGAATTAGGGAGAATGGTTATAACTGCATCGAAGAAAATTTTGTATCCGTATTGGAAGCTGTCTTCGGTGGAAGAAGATTGTGAGAATCGTGGGATTGTGGATGGTTTGTGGTGGTATAAGGATTATAGGAAGCACGTTAGTGGTGAGTTTTTGGTTGCGGTGATTGGAGCTAATAGTGTGATTGAGGAACCCAATCCCCAATGCCGACGACCAAAATCCAAATACCATATAACGAATCCGGTCACCCCACCACCTCTGCCACTAAAACATAAGTATGAGAACAAAAGAGATACTGCATTTGAGTTTCTCTATCTTAATTTATTTTGTATAATAAACCCCAATTAGTTGTTTTTAATTAATTATTGCTTAGTATGATTTATATCTCTTTAAGTTCTAATTATTGGTTTCGTTCAAGATATTAATTTTATGTTTAACAATAACGCGATTTATAATGGTTTAACTTTTTTGCAGTTTCGATATCAGGTTCTTTCACAATGTAGACAATCAAAATAGTTTACAAAGAATCACATACCGTTTGGTGGTATTACATGTACATATTTAAGGTTATTTGTTGTTTGTTTTAGCTCATAAGCTACAAAGATATGCATTTTATTAGACTGGTTAGGCTGTAAAATAAATTTGATAAACATATTTGCTAATTTTAACTATAATTTAGCATTGTAATACACATGTTTGGTATGTTTTTCCAGGAACAAGCTGTTAAGGAAGCTGACTCTGGAGAAACCTGTTTATCAAAACAATGAAGAGGTCATATGTTGCTTGAAGGTAACTTCAGTAAACTTTTAAAAAAGTTTTCTCAAAGAGAAACGTTCAGAAGGGGATTTGTTGCTCAAGGAAAAACGTTCAGAAACTTCTTAATAAGTACCTGTTTTATAGAAAACTTATTTCATATTGTTGGACTAAACTATAATTTTTTTTAAAACTCCATACATCATAATACAATACCAGTTTATATTGTACTACAATTAACATTGTCGAAGAAATGTTCTAATGGTGATGTTAGTACAAGTCGATTGTGGATAAGTAGGAGATCACAATGTTAATAAGATTTCTATATTTTTTTGTTAATGAACTGATGTACCCATATAGAAAGAAATGCAAGAATTCCTCAATTCTTCAACTAATAAAAAGTCAAATAAGAATGTTTGCTTTATGTTAAAATAGTAGTTGATAATTTTGTATTGCTGATACTGATGGTTGATTTGCATTGGGTATAGGAGTATTGGAATGCACAAACTTATGTTTGCAGTTTGGTTTATTCGGTTCCATATGGAATATGTTCAAAGGTGATCTGATTTAATTATGTAAACAAGTTTGTTTATAGTACAATTTCACATTTTCACCAAGATAATATAAACTAATCTACCATTGGTATCTTACAACATATTCAAATTTTTTACGAATCTTGACGATGTTGTAAATTAAGCTTGCAAAAGTTATGAGCCAGTTCTCTCTTCACATTTTTACAATCATAGTTAGATACCAATTCTATATTGATCTACTTTCAAAGCAATTTAGGCTACAAAAAACTGGTTGGACAAACTATTTTTTGTATATGATGATCTAATTTGTTACACCATTACATCACACTACAATTTACAGTTTTTAATATGTTTGCAGGTCATGAGCGTGGCATCATGGCAGAGCCGGATGGTTTGCTAATAATTTGTGCAAGATCCTAGAATATTACTTTTCTATCATCTTGATGCATATAGCATGAAAGGTATGTATTTCAAGATAACGAATTAGTGTATTTAGCTTTTATAATGATACCTTCTGTATTAAAGTAGTCATTCAGTTCATCAGCTGATGTAGTGATGGTACATTTACGATCCAACAACACTCCATGCAGTTGTTAATCCTTAACTAATGACATACACAAATGTGTTGTTAGAGTCCAAACAAGTGGCATCGCAAGGGGCCTAACATTGTTTTATAACAAACATAAAAGGTGCAAAGATAATTTTATTTTAATTCCTTAATATTTCATTTTCATTGAATAGTACAAGACTTAATTTCTAGAACACTATGTGGAAGGTAGTATGTCGATATGTGCTATTTCGGTTGTTAGGTTATGATATATGTTTGATTATATAAAAGAAGTCATGTGAAAACTATTTTTAATGGTGGAATTAGGCTAAAAATTCTGATTTTAGTACATATTTGGTGCAGAAATATGCGTTAATTTTATGATACTTTGTTGAATGAACTATAGGCTTATATTATTTAGAGGCTGATTTACTTCTAAATGAAAATCTAACCATCTGAAAAGTATTGTGACTGAACGGAAAATTACAATCTTAAGTCTTAACCCTCAGTATAACTCAAAGCCTATGCACACTTATTCCCGTGTTTCTTTTAGTTACTCCTAAATTAAAATTTCACTTGCCAATTTTTAATGTAAATTATTTACTTGACCATGTCGTGTGCTGTTGTTAAACCATGCATGTTTTAAGAGGTGGCAAAATGGGCGGGTTGGGCGGGATCGGGCCACGGGTCCAAACGGCTCGAGCCCGAACAAGCACGGGCTTAAAAAGGCACCGGTCAAATGGACTCATATTATATGAAACGCTTTACAAAAGACCCAAAAAAAAAAAAAAAAAAAAAAAAATCACCAACCTAACACCTCATTTATATTTATAATAACTAATAAATATATTATATTAAGTTCTTAAAAATAAAAGAATCAATTGTCATGTTATCTAATTGATAGAAAACATGTGCCTATTAATGCCCATTTAACTTTTGAAAGGGTCATACACATCCATTTCAAAAAAAGAAGGTGACTAAATGCGCTCAAATCTTGTACAAATTAGCCCATAGAATCCCATTTTTATGATTTTGGGCACACATGTTTTTTTACCTTCTTATATGTTCTTATTATGTAAGGTTTCACGAAGAGATGGAATGGTGCAAAAAACCGACGGTGAAGGTGGCTATTACTGCTGATGCTCCTGAAGCTGGAAAATTGGTTATGGATCGCCTCATGCACTCATAACCTCCTCATTATACATCACAGTTGTTCATAGATCGTAAGGCCACTTGGGCGACCGATGAATAGGAGTACAAGAAACGGTGCTCCGTTGAAGCCGCTAGATCAATTTATGGTCATGCACTTGCTGCGATACGAACTTATAAGAGCATATGGATTAAAGAAGCCCAACTTGAGAAGGCTTATAACACTCGGGGCTCACTTGATGTCCTACTTCATAAAGTTGTCAGTTACAGAACACAGGTTGAGGTGTTATGGCTAATGGTAATAAAGAAAAGTAGTTGGCTAGGTATGTGCATGCCGCTAGACATATTCTTTAGGGGGCGTATCGAGCTATTGTTGATTCTGAAGAGATCTGGCTTACTGCATTCAAGCTGGTGTTTGAAAATAACAAGCTTGAACGGGCCAGAATGCTTAGAATAATTCCCTTAAATTTTCAAGTTATAGTTAAAGCTTGGTCAACTTGAGGAAAACGTTGGGCCGCTTAACGTAAGCAAAAGCGGCATACGAGTGGGTTTGAAACAATGCCAATATACAGCTCTTCTTTGACTCTCACTTGCAAATATTGAGGAGAAAATGAGCGGGTTAGGGTCTGACATATGCTCACAGTGGCTAGAAAAACAAACCCCCAAAATCCTGAATTGTGACTTAGCAAAGCCAACTTCACGGTTTGGTTGAGGTACTGGAACCGGCCATTGGACTCGGGGTTACACGGTGTGGCGTGTGAGTGTTTGAGTGATATAAAGCCAATAATAGCCTTTTAATTTTTTTTTTATCAATCATATTAGCATAGTGTGCTCACAATTTCTTATTCAAATCAGTAGTTCATGATGTAGCTATTAATAATTCAGATTTAAACTTTTCTTTTCCGTTGTTTTTAGTTTTCAAAGTTATGAATAATTTTGATTTGAACTTGGAGTGAGCGTGAAATCAAATTTGCAGGGCCTGCAAATCTTACCCATAGAAAAGCTAGAGCTTTATTCTTTTACTTTTTCTTATAGCTTATAGCTTAAGACTATTGTCATGTTTATGAGCTCAAATCATAATAAGACGTTTATATTTTCTAATTCTATGAAGTGCTACAGACACAAGGGTGAAGCAAAATGCATTTTGACCTCCGTCTTTAAATTTTTGGAAATTATATGAATGAAATCGATATGTAATGAAAACAAAGAAACATCTTTTTTCCAACATAAATCTTTTCATCATGATGCGAAAACATCCCAACTTATAAGTTCAAAAACATTTAGACGGTTAAACATCGAGACTTTGTAATTTGAATAATGATAATAATACTTTGGCATATGCAATTGCATGTTAATAATAATACATAATAATAGTCTTAAGAAAAAACCCCGTGCGTGCACGGGTATTATAACTAGTAGGATAAAAAAGTAAAATCTTTTTTGGTTATCTACTATAGTCCATGACTCTCGTACATGTTAATAATTAACCATTAGGTTTCCAAGTGCACGGTCAATGAAGTGTTTTTAGAAACTTGAAAATGAAAACCTCATCGTTAGTGTAAATGGAAATATAGTACAAATTCTTAACTCTTTAATATGTTTCTCGCTTAAAGTAAGGGCACTAATTTTCAGCTTTTAACATATGGGTCATTCATTTATTAAAATGTACATATAGGCCGCCCATGGACGGACCTACATAAATGCCGGGTGTGGCACGGGCCACACCCAATTTTAAGTCACGAAGTGTAATTTTTTTCAAAAAAGTGTCGTTATTTGGTATGTGCAACCCCCGATATTCGTGCTATTTTCTTTATAGTGTGCAAATTTTGGTAGTTATGATAGAAAAAAAATTTGGGCAACACCCTTTTGAAAATCCTGGGTCCGTTCCTGAGGCCGCCCAATTATATGTTAGATTTTGTTTACACCAATTCTAGCCAAATTTATTCTTGAAAACTATAAAAAAAATAAACAAATAACCAACCTCTAACTTATCCAAATAAGACGAATGAAAAGTTTGATGTGAAATATCGAGTATACCTAAAATTTAACTGTGAATTTATATTATTAAAAGTACTTTAAAAGGAAAAAGTTGTAATTTCGCGACTCGTTTTTTATTTATACTAGTATTAGTTTAATATGTTAAGTTATTGTTAGGTTTGTTTTCGCCGTTTGATCATTATCCGGATAAAATTTGATCAGAATTGGTGTAAAAGAATATAAACACATAATTTGGTGCCCTATAAGTTACTTTCAATCGTTCAAAAAAAAGTTACTTTCAAAAAATGGGTGGCCTATATGTGAAAAACTTAAAAGTTGGGTGACCTCCTGATATATTATCGTTTTATTTACAAAGATTTTTTTCAAACTTCACCTAAATATGTACTAATCTTTTATTCGATCTATATGATATAACGAAACCGTAACTATATGCATTATTCTCAAACAGAAAAATATCAAATGTTAACTTTGGCTTTTTTAGATGTCTAAGATATGAGGGGACTGAGGTATTTAAGCTCTCTCTCTCTTGCCTACGTTTTTAGAGAAGGTACCAAGAAAAAAAGTGACAACTTTGTTCTACTAATGTAAGAATCAATCGAACGAAGGTGAGTCACCAGAAGTGTCCAAAATGGATAGACATGTCGCACTCACCAAACGACACTAGTTTTGAGTTCGGTTTGCCTAATCGAAACTAATGACGTTTCCCATAGGTTGGTTGATCAGGAACGTAAAAGTTACCTATTGGTTCTAATGTTCTATGCCAACTAATTTTTACAAGAAAAATATGTTCTAATGTATCATCATAAACTGTATCAAAATTTAACTACAGACAGTTTGATCGAGTGAGTCTCTCGACCAATTTAGATACAAAAGCAGTCCTTTGCATTTCCAACGCCACTTAAATAACTTGCATATCATGTAAATTAAGAAACACAAAATGAGTTGCATTATCGACGGAAACCAAACCAAAAGGAACATAAATACGAGAGGAAACCCATATTGAATTAGTGATATAATTTGTTTGCACAGATTCTTATCATATTCCCACACATAAATACGAGAGGAAACCCTGATTAAAATCAAATTAGCCTTAAATCTAACACATTCCCACATAGGCTAAAGAAGTGAAATCTTCCTTGCTTTTATAGCATAGTATATAAGAACCATACATGTTGAGAATAATGTTGTGTTTTCAAGTCATAATTGTTTATGAAGTTGAGTATAAAACAAAAAACTTCTTCTTCAGTTATGGTCTGAAAACTAACATAAACTCTACCCTTTTTAATATACTTTTTAACTTAGAAAAAGTCGCAGTCGTAACTATCTAACTGAAAGTGGATTAATATAACAATCTAAATCGTTATGCACCAATTGAGATACTTTCTATCTTAGGTTTCAAATACATATCGAGTGTCAGCAAAGTGGGGTTTTACTAGTGCAAGAGCTCTTCCGCGATGAGAAATCTTGTTCTTTTCTTCCTTGGCCATTCAAGCATAACTATAACAGCAGCAATTATAAACTTTGGTTTGGTTTTACTGCAAGACTGTGATGATATGAAAGGATCATGGAGATTAGAATTAGCAAGATAGTGGGTCAAAATGGGTTCGGATAAAAAAGGATCAAAATCGGTTTGCTTCATAAGAGTGTCAAATCAGATTAAGGTCCATAAGAGTGTCAGAATGGTTCAAACGGGTGGTTAGGTCAGATTAGGGAACTACAAAAACTTAACGTGACTTTCAACCTATTTGACCCATTCGACCCCTTTGATGTGTTCCTCTTTAACCTAAACTTGTTTTGAGACATTGGAACCGTTAAAGATATGAAAAAGCCAAGACCCGTTTATAACTAAATTGGTCGAAATTGCTATCTATTATGGAGATGATCGTGAAAAAACAGATACGAGAAAGTCATTCGGTAGGGGTGAGCAGAAAAACCGAAAAAACCGAAACCAAACCAAAAACAGAAAAAACTAAACCGAAATAACCGACCGAAACTAAAAACCGATGGTCCGGTTTTTACTTTTTCAAAAACCGAATAATACGGTTCGGTTTTTGTCAAAAAACCGAACTGTAAAAACCGAACCAAATCGAACCGGTTATTATATAATACTAGGCGAGTACCCGCGCCTAGCGGCAGCGGTCTCTAGTTTTGATTAAATTTTGACGGTGATTAATATTTTTCAACAAATTGATTTGTGGCATCACATAATCATTTTATGATAGACTTGTTTTAAGTTGAAATGTTTTTCTGAAAGCTGTTCTCTGATGGCATGGTTACATTGTTTTTCTTAAAGCTACATTTAAGTTGAAATAGATTTAAAATATAAATATTATATTTGAGCATTTTTTTTAATAGTTGAGTATTTGTGCTTAGCGTCAGCGATGTATATTTTCTGACAAAATTCGTTTTATGTCGATTTGTGTGTTTTTTGTTATATTTTTGTGAGTGGCTTAGAGGTGAAAGTCTTTGTGTATGCGTGAACGCGTGTCATTTCATCTTTCATTGTTGGTTTGTGTGACGGTTTATACTTTATACGTTAAAAAAATAATTAGGGAGATGTTTTCAAAAGTCCATTTAAACTACAACTAATGTATAAAAGATAAAGATCATTTTTGTTAGAAGATACTCATGTATGGTAAAGAGAAGTCGCATGGTATCATTGGAAATAAACATTAACTTTAAGAATTCAGATTTTTGAGGTTTTTAGCTTTCTTTAAAATTGAAACTTGCCATACTTTCCTGTATTATCTAGTCCAAGTGCCTAACCATAATTTTTGTGATTAAGACACATGATACAAAGTGCTATCATCTCAACATATGATTACACAAAAAATAACAAAAAGTAATACCAAAATTTCAATTGGCTCAAAGCTAGGGTCACTTCCTAATATCTATTAACAACCATCGAGACACCATATGTTTCCATATATTTGTTAGTTTTCTTTTTTCTTTTGCATAGAGATTTGTTTTAGTACTTTTGTGGCTTGCACTTTTTCTAAATATTAAAAATGGCACGAAAAATTTCCCCTTGAATAAAGAAGCACAAAAATAAATCCAAATCTAGAACTTGATTAATGGAATTGTCTTTTAAGCTGCGCAATTCAAACTTGTCCGCGTTTACTTTTGCTGCTTTGTTTTTTGCTTCATATCTCTTCATACATAGTACTTTGAAGCATTTTTATAGCAAATCAACCATCCCCTTGTATTAATTTTGTGCAAGATTGTAAAGTTTATTTTTCTTTTGTAATCAAGCATCTAACAAACAATGAACTTTTAAGCAAGGAAATATCTTTTTGTATATTGGGTATGTTGGACGTGAAGCGGTGTGGAGCTTTTTGAAGTGGTTAACGGTGAGCAATGAGCATCTTGAATTTTAGTAATCGTAGCAAAAGTGCGTCGAGCTTTGACTAATTTTTAGGAAGGGTAATTTTCTAATGCCTTTTTAAAAAACGGTGAGCGGCGAGGTGTGACTACTGCTTACTTGTACTTTTAACAAGCACACCCATTGTCATATTATTATTTGTATTGACGCTCTCAGTATGATTGCCATGTATATGGATACATATTCGAAACACAATCCGCCAAAAAAACAAAGAAAAAAACATGGCAACATGAGAATCATATCCCGGTTTCGGTTTTCAAGCCACGAAAAATTAAAAAACACTCTAAATTCCTTTAGATATACTACAAACCAAAAATCATTTTAGCAACACCACATAAACCACTAAAACACCATCGAAAAATTATACTCATCTTGAGCGGGTTTTTTCATGCTTTTAACTTTTTAACAAGGTTTTTAATCGACCCGTTCGAATCACTGGATTACCGGTTCAACCGCCGCGTCAACCCGGTTTTTTATTAAAAAAAAATTATATTTTTTTCAACCGAGTCAATCGATTCAACCACCGGGTCAACCCGGTTCAACCGGTTCGACCAATGGGTCAACTTAGTTTTCTATTAAAAAAATAGAAAAACCAAATCCGGCCGGGTTTTGAGAACTGGGTTGACCTTGGTCGGTTAAAACCCGTCGGGTCTAACCGGTTAACCAGTTTTTAAAACCCTGGTTTTTTTAACCGGTTTTTTTTGCCGAAACCGGTTCAAACGGTTAACCCGGCTAGATCGACCGGGGTTTCAAAACATTGCTTTTTAAGAGTATGCGAACCTTACCGACCCCATCTAATGTCTTTACCAATAGTCTTTTGCATTGCAATTTCCAAAAATGTTACTGTCACCTATTTCTACTTTAGTACAAACTTTTTACAGCTTTTTTCCAAAATCCATATTTGAAATGTCAATTACATATATTCTAAGAAAACCTACACAAGCTTTAAAACAAAATAACACGTGACGCAGTAGTGTAAATTCCAGTGATGATGTGAGATCCCAACAACGCTTGGTTAGCACCAGATATACAACAAAAGATGTCAAGAATTATTAACTCAAATCTATAAACAATATATTTATAGATTTAATATAAAATAAAAACCAGCAATACTTCAAAATATATATATGTCTTAATAACCTTCAAAAACCGCAACACATGAAAAACCTTTTGAGATGCGGGGTTGTGATGGGTCCCGATGATTTAGTTTCTGGTGGCAGGAGGCTCGGTAATGGTTGTTTCTGTCAACAATGGAGGCGGCGGCTGAATATTCCGTTGATGGTGTCGGCGGCGGCTGAACTGGAAAAAATGACAAAAAAAATTATAAAAGTCAGATCTACAAAAAAATTAATAAAGATGTTGTGTGGTGACGGCTTTGACGTGTTGGTGATGTTGGTTTGTGGCTGTAACGTGGTAGATGTCGTGTGGTGTTGTTGGTGATGGCGGCAGTTAAGTGGTGGTTGGCGGGTGTGACGGATTTTGTGGTGACCTCATTAGACGGCAGAAACGGCGGCGGAAGCAGTGGTAACACTTCAGTTTTGATTATTGGGTGGCGGCGGCAGTGTCTAAGATATATATATAGAGAGAGATAGTTATAAAATGAGGGATAGTTGTGTGTACGTGTTTCATAAGTTTCATAATGATCGAATACATTCCATTAATAGATTATGAATCAGACCTTGCATTATCAATACTTTCCGTAAATATGTAAAATTCGAGCCGTGTAATGCGTTATGTATGTTTAAACTTTCACATTGACTTTTTTCAACATTTCAAGTTTCAATAGTCAAGTTTTCATTTTTCTTCTTTGACCATTTTTTCATTTAGATAGTAAAGGTAAAGATAGCATGTAAGTAATATCATATAAATAAATAACTAAAAGAAATCAAATTTTAAATTCATATTCATTTTGTGGGTGGATTTATAATACTTTTATCTTAACGTTTACATGTGTGTTGTCGTTTCATGTGTTTACTTGATAATATATCAATACATATGTGACAAAGTTTGTGACAAAGTTTTGAGTATATAAGAAAAATTGTTAAAATGCTAAAGAAGTACATTAGTGTTAATGACAATCATGGAGACCCCATGGTGGGTGCGTTTGCGAAAATGATAAGATAGCATATGGAGAAAAGGAGTTCAAAATAGCATTTAACTAATTTATAAAGTTTTTGTCTTGCTGTAAACATTTATGTTAAATAGATGTAGGGAGATATGTATCATGGGATGGAGTATAGTTCATTTGATAAGTTTATCGCCCTACGACGTAAAGGTCTGCGGTTCGATTTTAAAAGGACCCGTATTTCATCTTTTTCTATTTTCATTTTTTTCTTTGTGTTGCTGACAACTCGCTGCTTTTTTATTTTGGTATATTTTAAAATGAATAAAGAAAGAAAAAACTCTTGATGTCATTATAAAAGAGTGGAGTCCTGCTGAAAACCTAACCGAACCTCACATAGGTCCTGGTTCACTTATCTAAATATTTATGTTTCGCAAATGGAACTTAATCACTCACGCAAAGATTTTTTCTACTTATATGATACGGAAAGTATATTTAACATATAAAACACGTAAATTAAACTACTTGCACCATTGCATCTCTAATTAACTTCATGTCATGAAATTCATGAAACACAAAATGAGTTACATTATCGCCACTTTTTCAAACAAAAAAGAACGAAAAATATGAGATTAAACCCATTTGAAATCTGTGATAAAATTTGAGGATCTCCTATCCGAATCCAATTGCGTTGTCACTTGATAACAATATTCAAACTTTGCTGACATATCTAAAGATTTGTTCAACCTTATATATCCCACATAGGTGAAAGAAGTGAAATATTCTTTCGTTATATACCACATTGTAGGATAACAATTTGTGTTGAGAATGATATCATGTTTTCAGTTACATGAAGCAATTGGAGTTTATTATACTTGGCAAAAAACTAAACTCAAATTGTAGCATGTAGTGGTAAACTTATATTAAAGTCTTGAATTTTTAAATATCTGATGTAACTTAACATATACTTTTTCTATTATTTATCGTCACTTAAAAGAAGTGGTACTCCAATTTTTTTTTTTTACAAAGATTGTCCATATGTTTATGCAACTAAATATTTAGTAATCTTCTATGTATATCCATTAGCCGTTGGTGTTTATTTCTATCTCTAAACATTTCACCTATCCTTCTCAACTTACCTATGACCATATTGATCTGTTGTGACATGTTAGGAAAATGAATTAAGACTTGGCCCTCCATGTAACGTCTCTCTTGAGCACATATGAGTTTTGTCCTTTAAGCCCTTACCATTGGCATTCATGTGACTAAAGATATGAGGCATAGTCAAAGTTTTGTCCTACCAATGTACAACGCTATCAATCACAAGGTACTAACGAACGCGAGTCGCCAGAATTATCTAAAATGGATAGATGTGTCGCACTCACAAGGTACAAACGAACGCGGGTGGCCTATTCCAAACTAATGACGTCTCACATAGGGTTACTTGATCATCAATATAAAAATTACCTATTGGTGCTTCACCAATTAATTTCTATATATAAGAAAATTGTTATAATGCTAAATAAGTATATTTAACGGATATAGTGCTTGTATTAAGCTACTTGCATAGCATAACACTACAACAGTAATCAAAACATAAGAAGTACTAGTATACACTTATATATTATTATAAAATACAACATAATTTAACTACAAAGGACAAACAATTAGGTCGAGTGAGTTTCTCGAGCTATTTAGACACACAAAAATTGCTTTACATTACCAACGACACACTTGATCAACTTCATGGCATGTAAATTAAGAAACAAAAAAACGAGATGCATTACGGAAGTCAACAACTAACCAAAAAGAACGAAAATAAGAGAGTAAACCCAAATTAGATTAGTGATATAACTTGTACTACATAGATGATCTCTATAAGAACTTTGGCATTAACTATCGGAGTAGCTTTAAAATACAAACACTCGTAATGAAAAGATAACTCGTACGTATAAATTATTATCATATGATTAAAATCAATTCAACCTTACATCCCACACATTCCCACATAGGGTAAAGAAGTGAAATCTTCTTTGGTTATATACCACATCATATAAGAACCGTACATGTTGAGAATAATGTTATGTTTTCAAAACGTAGTCGATTATGAAGTTGAGTATAAAACAAAAAACTTCATATTCGCTTATGGCATGAGAATTAACATAAACTCTAATGCTTTTTAATATACGTCCTAGCTTAGAAAAGTAGTGGTCCTAACTATGTATTTACAACAATTGTCCATATGGATAGTGGCAAGAAATTAGTAATGTTTGAAAAACATTTTGTTGGGTTAACAATCCTCTAGCTATCATTTTGAAAAGTTGAAAAGCTGTAAGCGTGTATAGCATTTAAAAAAACACTTTATCAGCTCAAATTTAAAAAGTTGTCATTTAAACTTGCTTTTCAAAAGATATTACAAGGATTACACATTAATCAAACTAGGAGGGTACCCGTGTGATGCGGCAGCGGGTACATTGTGACTAAACATTTTGGTGAACAAATATTATAATATTTTTGACTACTGGATTTCAGATTTATGTTTTAAAAGCAAAATTAAATTGTACATTGTGGTCAAATAGTTGTATATTTTGATGAATGTGTTTTTAATTGCATATGTTGAATAGTGTATTTTTAGTTTAGGAAGATGTTTGTAAAGGCACTTATTGGTCCCAAGCCAATGGACATTATTTGATCTATTCCATTTGGTCAAATTTCCAACTTTACAATTGGAGTTGGCTTATCATTTATTTGTGCTTTAAATACTTGTAAATTATGCTTATTTACTTGTATTTGTTTAAAATTTTATTTTTAGTTTATTTATGTGTGGAAGTTTAATTATATTGTACTTTGTGGTTAAAAAGTTATATTTTTGAATGAAGGGTGTTTTTAATAATGTATTAATTGTATTATATGAGTAGTGTATTTTTAGTTTTATGTGTATTTTGGATACATGTAAATAATGCTTATAAGATAGTATTTGCTTAAAATTCTATATATGGTGGTGTTAAAATAATAAATAAAAGAGAAGTGTTTTCCACTTTTATAAGTAGTATAGATAAGAACTTCTATAGATAAGAACTCTTCTAACTTTAAGAAATAGTATGCATGCTTTACTCAAAGCAGAGATTGTAGGAAGTTATGAATGATGTGTTGAGAGGTGGTCTGTTGGTAAGTGATGTATATAACTTACTCTTAACGTTTTTAAATAGGTAAAGCGTTTCTATTTTTTCATTTTCGAAAATCATCACTTCACATTAGTTGTTTTAAAATAATGTAAAAAACCAAAACACCACACCGTCTTATATTTTTATTTGCTTTCTTATTTTTATGTGTCTCAAACTAGTTTTACAAATGGGTATAAATGAGAGTTAAAGCGTGGTTTCATAGGGGACTATGATGTTTAGTTTGGGTAAGCCGATGTATACTTTATTGTGTATCAAAAAAATGGGTCCATGTTTACCAAAATAATATTTGTGTAATGAAATGATATGCTTATGTGATTAATAAATAGAGTTGGAAAAACAATATTGAATGTTAACGTGGCTTTCTGGTAAGTATAGTGGCTTCTATGCGAAAGGTCATAAGTTCAATTCCCAGCAATGTCATCCTTGATATTTTTACACATTTTAATGCTTGCTCAAATTAGATAGTTTTTATCATAATATTTTGGTTTCATTCACAACAAGAAGTCGCTAATGAATTAGCTTTAAAAGTATACATGGAGTATTTTTTAACATTTTGAACCTAGACATCATTATTATTTACTATTTGAGTATAAGATGCATAATTCACATTTTGAAACCCTTGGGGCCGTTTGGTTGGGGATATTCGGGGCATTTGCATTTTAATTTTCTTCAAATATCATGTTTGGTAACTCAAATGAAGTAATTTACAATTCCATGAATTGCCAAAATGGAGAGAATTTAGAATGCCTCCAAAAAGTGAAGAATTTTAATTTACTTGGAATTTTTTTTATAAACTTTTTTTCTTATTGTTTTTTTATAAACTTTTAAATAGAATATTTATGAATTTTTTTTTATAAACTTTTTTTATTAATTTTTTATAAACTTTTTTTATAAATTTTTAATAACTCTTTTTATAATTTTTTTATAAACTTTGGTTTATAAATTTTTTATAAACTTTTTTTTTAAAATTTTTTATAAACTTTTTATAAACTTTTTTTAAAAATTTTATTTATAAACTTTTTTTTATAAATTTTTTATAAACTTTTTATAAACTTTTTTTATAAACCTTTTTTATAAATTTTTTATAAATATTTTATAATTTTTTTTATAAAATTTTTATAAACTTTTTTTTATAAATTTTTATAAAGTTTTTATAAGTTTTTTTTTTATAATTTTTTTTTTAAACTTTTAAATAGAATATTTATGAAATTTATATTAAAAATAAAAAATATTTATAAATTTCTGTCAACCAAACGTGCGAATGTATTTTAAATTCCGGAATTTTAAATTCCCAAGAATTTAAATTTTCTAGAAATTAAAATTCCGGAATTTCAAATTTTCCAACCAAACGCCCCCTTGGTGTTTTCTTCTTATGTTCCTCGTAAACAATAACAAGGATCTGTTCTACGTCAACGCAAAATTAACAAACTCAAAGGAACATAACTAAGCTAAAAATTAGTGTTTGTAAAATATTTGCTAGAAAACATGGTGTAACGTGCAGAAAAATTGTTCACATCCAAACATGAGAATTTCATACAAAAAACTGTAATATTATTTGAAATGTACTACAACTATGAAAGTGGCCAAAGACCGGTTTCAAATAGGGATAAGCACGGTATCAGATTGGTGCCAAACCTGTACCGAATTGGTGGTGTCGTTTTTTTCTCGGGCATTAAAAGGGGTAAACTCTCATGAGCTGGTCATTTCTCATCGACCACAACCACAAACTTGGAGCTGTAGTATCTTGTTTAGAAGTACAATATGATTTGACCCGTTCTGCATGTTCCTCATTATCTTCACGGGCATGTTATTCAAGAAATACAAAACAAGTTGCATTATTGCCGATTTTTCCACGACCACAACCAAACAAAATAGAACAAAAAAACGAGAGTAAACCCATATGAAACCCGTCATAAAATTTCTACTCCATTGAGGATCTCCAAATCTTGCATCGTCACTTAATAAACGTGTTTAATCTTTTACATAAAAAATAATAGTGGCTTAAAAATACTGATGCTCTATAATAAACAAATAACTCGTATAGATTGTATTCAGTTAGTTATTTTGAACCTTGTATCCCACATTGGCCAAACAAGTGAAATCTTCCTTGGATATATACTAGAGTGCATGATGTTCATACGTTGGACGAATTGTGTTATGTTTCCAAATCTCTAATTCTATGACGTTTGTTGCAAATAAAAGACGTCATTATCACCAGTGACGGACCCAGAAAAATTGGATGTGGGGGGCAAATTTTTTTTTACGATAGCAACAAAATGCGAAAAAAAAAAAAAAAAAAAAAAAAAAAAAAAAAAAAAAAAAAAAAAAAAACTAGAAACGTAATGATAAATCGAGTATTTTTACTTAGACATGAAAGATTTATAAGGCTTTAAAGAGTTAAATGTTGGATTTTAGTATGTGAGTGGGGGCAATTTGAGTTTCTGATGGGGTCACTTTCGAAAAAAGGTCAAAATTAAATAAAAATTACACTAAAATATCAACTTTTTCGGCTGCTTGGGGGGCGCCTGCCCCCCATTCTTACATGCTAGTTCCGTCTCTGATTATCACTACAAATTTGAAAATTGATATATGTTCTAATTCTTTTTAAAATATGTTATCATTCGAAAAGAATTAATTTTCTAAATTCTTTTAGTGTTTAAGAAGATTGTCCATATGTTTATCTAACTAAATATCTTACTCTTCTTTACAACGCAAAAGCGTTTATTGCAATTTGCAACGAGTGATGTATCTTCTAATCTTCATGACTTGTTGACTAAGCGTATGTTTGGCACGGAGCAGTGTGAAGCTTTCCTATTTTTTAAGAATGCTCAATTTCCAATGCTTCTTTAAAAAGCTGTAAGCGGTGAGCTGCACACCTACTGCTCACTACTACTGCTCACATCTACTTTTGCCAAACACACCCTAAACATTGTGAATTGTGGTACTTTAGGAAGAGTCGTTAAATAAGTTTAATCCAATAAGCTATTTGGTTTTACAATCAGCCATGTGAATTATGGTACTTTATATAATACATTATGCATTTATATTATAGGTGAGCTTATTAATGAGCTCAATAACAAGCTTATTAGCGAACTCAAAACCAATATACTACGATCCAGTAAAAAAAGATCGAAAATACGAAAGTAAACTCATATGAAACCAGTCATAAAATTTGTACACCATAGACTCTCCGGATCATATTCCATCATCACTTAATAAACGTATCTAAACCTTTACGTAAAAACTAATAGTAGCTTTAACATACTAATACTCTATATAATAAACCAATAACTCGTAAAGATTATTATTAGACTAAAATACACGGTTGGTCCCTAAACTTGTCAATCCGCTTCGCGTTGGGACAAACCTGGGCATTATCATCGCCACAGGTCGAAAACATGGCCTTTATATGCCAAACTAGTCCCTTGACAAAGTCAATGTCTGATTTTTTTTTGTAGTCGAGGGTATTTTAGTCCATACACATTTATACTTTGATAACACATTTATATTTTAGCCCTTAATCTTTATATCTTTTTATCAGCTTTAGATTGGATCTGCATTTCAAAAATAGCTTCAAAGATTAGATTATTTGGCCACATCAAGCACTAGCAGTTTATGTTTGTGTATTGAAGCCAAGTGTCTCGTTATTACAACTCAGTAAGTTCACTTGTTACATTACTTAATGAAGTGAAATTATTTGCCAATTTACAGGTTATTGCGAGGGGCTTTGAGGCTGGAATTGAGGCCCCCCCTATAAACCTTTTCAAATTACTCTAATATTTTGCGCATATCATAAACATGAAATAAGTAATGGTTTGTATCCGAAAGTATGCTAAAAGGATATGTTTTTCCTAGTACAGTAATTTAATAGTATGCAATTCTGTGGAAATAAAAATACTAAACAATTAAACTTTATATAAAATTCAATTCAGCAAAAGAAAGATCAGCTGAGTGGCATATGTTCATAATTAAATTACTGTACTAGGAAAAACATATCCTTTTAGCATACTTTCGGATACAAACCAATACTTATTTCATGTTTATGATATGCGCAAAATATTAGAGTAATTTGAAAAGGTTTATAGGGGGGGCCTCAATTCCAGCCTCAAAGCCCCTCGCAATAACCTGTAAATTGGCAAATAATTTCACTTCATTAAGTAATGTAACAAGTGAACTTACTGAGTTGTAATAACGAGACACTTGGCTTCAATACACAAACATAAACTGCTAGTGCTTGATGTGGCCAAATAATCTAATCTTTGAAGCTATTTTTGAAATGCAGATCCAATCTAAAGCTGATAAAAAGATATAAAGATTAAGGGCTAAAATATAAATGTGTTATCAAAGTATAAATGTGTATGGACTAAAATACCCTCGACTACAAAACAAAAATCAGACATTGACTTTGTCAAGGGACTAGTTTGGCATATAAATGCCATATTTTGGACCTGTGGCGATGATAATGCCTAGATTTGTCCCAACGCGAAACGGATTGACAAGTTTAGGGACCAACCGTGTATTTTAGTCTTATTATTATTTTGTTAAAATCAGTTCAACCTTGTATTCCATATTCCCTCATAGGCCAAAGAAGTGAAATCTTCCTTAGATATATACTAGAGTGTAATGGGACCATACATCGAAAGAATAGTATTATGTTTTCTGTGGTTGATTATAAAACAAAAAAACTTCAATGTGACTACCCATTTGAAAATTAATATAAATTCTTAACTTTTTAAAACAGGGGTGAGCGTTGAGCAAGAACCGACCCGTCCCGACCTAAAACCAACACAACCCGAAACCGAATTCTTAACTTTTTAAAATATGTTATCATTCGGAAAGAATTCATCTCCGAATTCTTTTATTTGTTTAAGATGATTGTCTATATGTTTATCTAACTAAATATCTTACTCTTCTTTACTATATACAAAGCAAATATACTTGTTCCCTAAAACTTGAGAATGAGTAATGTTCAATTCTAAAATAACATTTTAAAAGCTTGAGTAGTACAACATTTTATGTAATTGTAAAATTTTAATCATCTAGGTAATTTTGTTCGAGTAAGTTACCTAGATGTAAATGTTTTTTAAGTATATGTTATACTTATACTGAAAAAATGTGTTACTTATACTTAAAATTATGAAGGTTTGAAAAACGAATAGGTAAATTATTACCATTGATTTTTTATTGATAGTCATTAAAATGATGGTCATTTTCTCTTAAGAGCTAATTACTAACGAAGATGTGGTTTACTTGTCATTTTTTATAGTTTTGTGTAATCATTGTGTTTTCTAGATTTATGCAGCATAATTTTATTTTATTTTTTGTATCGTATGACCAATTGTGTGTATTATTTGACCATTATACCCCTTCTTTGGTTAAAATGATCAAATAATACACCATAAAGACGTAATTCAAAAGTATGTTAGATACATATACAAAAATAAGATGGCAACACAAAACTCTAAAAGAGGTGTTCATTAATTAGGCTAAACCATTAATCTCGTTGATCCAGAAAAGGTTGCTTTAGTTAGGTTCGATTCAGGTATAATCTATCCTAAATTCCTAATACTATATATAGGGGTTTGGTTATGCACCACATCAACATTTATACGCATAAACCTCCTAATGAGCATTTGGTGACAGCTTAACACATTTTGTGCAGTCAACATCTCTAAACACACGAAGTCTGACATATATAACACAATCTTGCCGAGACCAGTTGATAAATACCTTTTTTTTTGTAGTAGTTGCTTGCGTAATTGTTGATAACTATAATTGTTTAACTTGATTATGTTTCTAAACAGATTATCTTACTTACATTATGCATGTCAAGTCCATTGCGTGGTGTCCAATTGTTGTATGTTGCGCTGGGGATATAGTGCTACATATACTTTAAATTTGTAGTATATCTTTATATTTGTTATAGTATGTTTTTTGTTTTATTTCTTAGTATTAACAAAAAAGATAGCTACACAAAAAAGATAGCTACAGTAGCAAATGCAGGTCCAACCATTCAAGTAAGAGCATGTCTAATGCAAAAACTAACAATAGCTTTTTACTATTCTTAAAAAGCTTTTTTAGAGACTTCAAGTCATTTTTCCAAATTCTTCCAAGGTTATTAATTGTAGTATGCATTTAATGCATTGCGGATGTTCTAATGTCTTCTTTCTACATTGCCAACAAAGTTTACAAGATAAATTGCCCAACTTCCCAAGTAGTAGATTGTGTAGCGTACAATAAGAGCTAATTCTAGTAATACCCCAAAAGTACACATGTACTTAACCCATATGACCCAAAATTATTTCATTTCTCAAAATGCTCCCAGGGGCGAAGGTCGCTCCGGAAAGCTTGGGTGACTCTTATAAATTGGTGACACGTGTTCTACACAAGTACTTTTCAATTACATACACTAGTACTAGGGTGTAAGCTAGTACTCTATGTAGTTTCTTAGACGACTCGGTCTTACTATAACCGGGGCGACTTGTTTTTTGTCTTTTTGTGAAAAAAAATCAAACATCATATATATTACACTATTAGTCGCCAAACTTAAAAAATTACACCATAGGTCCCCAATAAATAACCTCCGTTATTCCCTAACACATAAACACCGCCGACCATCGCCACCACCACCCACCGCCACCCACCACCGCCACCACCACCACCCACTGCCACCACCTACCTCTACCGCCACCACCACCCACCACGCACCTCTACCTCCGCCAACACCACCCATCTTCAACATTTCTTTATTTTTATCTTGAAGCTACCAAACACAACCTCCATTATAATTCCCCTAAACTTAATCCCAAATATATAAACTTGGGGACTAACGTTGGTGGTGGTGGTGCTTATATGGGTCATCTTCTCCGGCAGGTTGTGATTCAATAATTATATGGGTCGTCTTCTCAAAAAAATTTCGAGAACACGCAAACCCAGCAAAAATCAAGAACATCATTCGCAAAACTTTATTTTGTTGCATGGTGCAAATCACCACATCACTAGCTTTATCTAAAGCTTGAAGTAATGATTTTTATTGTGATACAAGTATAGCAAATCGCCACATTAATAGCGATGATGAATTAATTTAAGGACATGTCTATTAATTTGTTAAATGTGGATGAAATAATTGATGTAAGAACATCATTCCCTGAGGATGAATTAATTTCAAATACTGTAATTGATGTGGTGAGGATGAATTAATTCATCCACATTTAACAAGACCCGATTTAATTAATTGATGTGTATGAATTATATATGGATGAATTAAAAACTGTAATCGATGTGGTGGACATCATTCGCTAGGATGAATTAAATGATGTGATAAATTAGGTCATTACATGTTCTCATAACCACCAAGTGAACCAAAGGGGATGAACAACTTATGAATTTTATGAATCTGAAAATGTTCTCCTTAAATGTTCTCACAGACCGGGTCCTTAAATGATGCTGGGAATCTGGATATGTTATGAATTTTAATGAAAAAATAAATGAAAATTCAAGAAGAAATTTAAACGGGAAGAACATAAGGGTATTTTAGTCAATTAGCGGTGGTGGGTGGCGATGGTGGTGGTCGGCAGTGTTTATGAATTAGGGACTAACGGAGATTATTTATTTGGGACTCTCGGTGCAATTGTTTATGTATTGGGGACTAATAGGGTAATATATAAGAAGTTTGATTTTTTTCACAAAAAAAAAACAAGTCGCCCCGGATATAATGGGCCCCAGTCGCCCAAGAAAATGCATAGAGTAATAGCTTAGAGCATAAGGTATGGTGGCTACCATTTTTTAGCCATTTGGACCCCATCACATGACACCTCATTTCAACACTCTAACCTCAAAATACCTCTCCATCACAACTAACTTCAACACAACTATTTGGGCCCCACTCACTCCTAATTTTATTTTATTTTTCATTTTTTCAAACAAACTAAATTAATTTTATTCAAATAAAAATACAAGACAAACTAAAAATACCAAATTGTAAATTAATTTTTTATAAAATAAAAAGAACACTTTATAAACAAAATTGTAAATTTAAACCTAAAATGACAAACAAATACTGCAACACCACCAACCATTTTTCTTAAAATGTAAATATAACTTTTATTAAAAAATAGAAAAGAAAAAGAACCTTATCCTCTTCGTGGAGAAACCTGCAACACCACCAACCATTTTTCTTAAAACTATCACACACAAACACACACACTTATAAATCAAAGAAAAAGAAGAAGAAAAAAAACAACAACAAGAAAAAAACAAATGGATCGACAGTTTGTCGTTTGTGTGTTGGAGAGCCAACAAAATTAGAGAAGGCGAGCATTGGTGGTGTGGTGACACCATTTCGGCGGCGCCGAAACATCCTCCACATCATTTCAACGAGCAACAATTTTCACCACACCGGATGCTCTTACACACTAGTACTAGTCTATTTACTTGAAAAGTACTAATTTAAGGCATGTGTCACCAATTTATAAAAGTCACCCAAACTTTTCGGAGCGACCTTCGCCCCTGAGGCATTTGGGAAATGAAATTATTTTGGGACATATAGGGTAAGTACATGTGTACTTTTTGGGTATTCCTAGAATTAGCTCTATAAATAAAGAGTCATAAAGGGCTACTCTATGTTGAAATGCTATAGTTAAGTGTCAGAAATTATTGTATTTTCTTTTTCTACATTTCAACTTTTGTTGAAATGGTTATTTATATAATTCAGTTTTTTGCAAAAGAAGGAAAAAAAAAAAAAAAAAAAAAAAAAAAAAAAAAAAAAAAAAAAACCGCATACATCATGTATTGGTAAATGTTTAATGATATATATATATCTCTTATGTTTAAAAGACTTATATGGTTCTTGATGACGTACCCTCTGACCAGGTCGAAGGACCCCCCTTCGGCCTCAGTCGAAATTGCATTACGAAGACCCAAGTCTTTCTTCATAAGTCATTGGTGGCGTAAAACCATTCATCATTGACATGGTTACCAGTTGGGAATCCGCCAGCCGAAGGCCTATGCCCTTCGGTGTCTTCCCTTGAAGATGCCAAGACAAATAAGAACCTTGACTTGGTCTTCCCCCACGTTCCCACTATGTCCTTAGCTTCCCCGCCAAGTCCGAGATAGTGGGGATGAAGCCCTAGCGGTTACCATAAATCAGGGGACGCCCCCCATGATCTCCTAAACGTGTGCTAACACTCTCCAAGCTATTTTCATCACCTATAAATAGGTTGGACGAGTCATTTCAATGGTATGTTCACTCAACACAGTATTTCACATACATCATATTATCCATAACTCATATCACATACTTATTCACACGCCTGAGGTGGTTCGCAGGGCCCAACCCTTGCGCAATCACTTAACGAAGTGTCTACTATTTCTTATTGCAGATTGACTACAAGTTTGGCGCAAGCATATCACCCCCCATATCCTTCGATCACCATCGAAGGCCTGGTCGTACGAATTATTGTACAATCAGTGGCGCCATCCGTGGGACCCGCTACTATTGGTCTCGTTATTCCAAACTTACACCCAGTCAATCACTCTCACTAGTTTTACGGCATGACTCAAGGAAGAGAGGATACACCTCCACCGGGTTTCTCGACCTTGACACCAATTCCAGTCAACAATCATAACAACCTTCCCAACATAACCGCATCCACTTTTACCTTACGATCTCACCCTGAAATAACCCCCAACAACCATGCTTCAACCTCAGCTAACCCTGAACCGGTAATTAGTCCGGCATTTGTTGAAGCTAACATCGAAGCATTAGAATCTTTACTAAGAGCTCGAAGGAGGCAAGCTCGGAACGTGGAGATGCGAAGGGAGTTAGAATACTCAAGCGATGAGTATGAAGAAGAGTTGGAAATGGAGACTAGGCCCTTGGCTCCTGGGACTACTCGCTCAGTGCTAAGGATAGGGTCTCCAAACAGTCGAAGGCCTAGTGGAAGGTCGGTTGTTTTCGAAGACGTTCCGGAGAGGGCTCCTGTGACAACTCGTATTTTCAGGACATTTCATATAGACTAAGTTTAGTCTACATTTCATTGGCATCATTATCATCATGTTAGTTCATTCATGATTTTGCATTTCACATTAAACGCGTAAATTTCATATTAAATAAACGCTATCGCGTAAGATATTATTTTGAACATTTAATCCGATACTTCCAAAAACTATCCCGACATATTTTTACACTTACATTTAGTTTATAAAAATAATATTTTGAGTTTACCTAGTGTCTTAAATTTATTTTGTATATAAATCGTTAAATTTATATTATTACGACGCTTTTCTTAAAAACTACACGATAATTATTATATCACTCAAAGTTTACAAGAAACATATTTTTACAATTTTTATAACTACAACATATTTTACTTTGACCCATTAAAACTTATTTTTAGACAATACTACTCTAATTTCACAAATGTATACACAAGTTACCATTTATCTCTAATATACTTACATTTTTCTTACACCATTTTATACATAATACATAATAATAAAAAAAAATATATATATTTGTGAAACACTCCCCCTAAAATCCGGCCAAGGGGGGGGGGGGGGATGAGTCACCTAAGTTGGAAAAATTTTCTTACAAGTGTAGATTTACACTCAACTTTCATTCACACACAATCTCAAATAATTCAAAGACTTTAGTCAAGACTTTCTCTCTTGTTTTTCTTCTCTCTAAAACCGGCCAAACCCAAGGTGAAGAAGAGATTCATCAAAATTTTCCAAATCAAGTTTTATACAATCTAGATACACTCTTTGTTTAGGTTTTGAAATAAAAACCTAGGGTGTTTAAGTTTAAATCCTTTGTTCTAGTCACCTCATCAAGTAAACAAGTAAGCATATCATTTTCATTTACATCTTTCCTTATCATTTCATATGTATTTCATCATTTTTGAGCAAAGCATGCAAGACATATGGATGTTTATACCATTTTTACATTGTTTTTAGAGTTTTATATATATAAGTCATCCTATAATTTATCCCTTGTTATATATTAGTCTTGGTGATGTTTAGGAACCCATGACACCCTAAGAAGGTGTATGGTAGGATTAGAATAGCTTTGGAGTTGTTTTGAAGGGATTGGAATAGGTTTAGTACGAGAAAAACTCTTTTCGACAAGTCTAAAAAGTGGTCTGATCTTATTTGGTAATTCTGGAAAATCCGACTGTAGACATAAATTTTTGGCCTAGATAATTAGAAAATATACTTTAAAATGAATCCGTGGCCGCTTGAACGGATTAAAACGGAGCTATAACGAAGAAGTTATGAATTTTTCAAGTTTGACGACGAAATATATATTTTCTGAAAATTTCAGCAACCAGTTTTTGTTTTGTACGAGTCAAAAACGAGTCTTAAGCTTTATAAATTATTTCGACTTATCAAAAATATATTAGTATACTTTGATACGAAGCTAAGGACGTATAATACGTAGAAAACGGATTTATAACGACTAAAATATACACGTTTTCATAAAATTGCCGTAACTTTATTAGTTAAGAAAAACTATATTATTTTTAGTTGACAAGTGTTACGGTAAACAAAACGACCATATTGAAGGCTATTTTTAATGATGACGTAGAACTTTTTGTAACGAGATGTTTTCTAATAAAATTGAGATCACCAAGCATATTTTTCAAAATGACCAACCGTTTGTATAGCGGAGTTGTAATGAATTATTTACGGTTGCTTAAACTTTGCCGAAATTCACTTTTAAACTACATTTTGGACAAAATCACCCTACTTAACCTATATTTTTCTTTATGAACGAGACCTCTAGGATAAAAACTTAAATGCCAAAACTTCGAGATTTTTATACAAGCTTTCCAAAACCGCTGAGTTCGTTTCCTAACGTTCGACGTACACCATTTTACGACTAGCTTTTCGAGGCCATTTTAGTTACTTTCATGAAATTTCCAACGACATTATTTTACGACGAAAAGTTAAAATTTCACAATAAATCATTAAGAAACTATTGTAGGATGACATTTTGACGTAAATACTTGTAAAATAATTTAAAAATGGTCAAGACGTTAAAAGATTATATTTTCGACGAGAAGTATTGTTTTCAAAAATACATAAGTGGTATAAATATCATCCGAATTGCATGCATAACATTACATCATGACTTACTACATATCATATCATTCATAATAGGTCATTTTCGAGATTCGCGCTACATTTCAATGTATCCACTTTTGTCATCATAATCATTTCATCAAGTGAGTTTTCATAGCCCCTACTTTTATACGTTTTGAATTACTTTTGGGGGAGATACATGCTCAAACTATTTTCATTTACTTTCACAAGTACTATAAACTTTTAAGGATTACCGTGAGTTTTCATAGCCCCATTTTCAATTGTTTTGTACTATTTTGGGGGAGATACATGCTTAACTATTTTTCACAAGTACTTTATCTTTTTAAGGATAACTTCTATCATGATCATCATTGTTTCAAACTGAATGTTGTACTATATTAGTTGTTCTTGTTTGTTTGGTATAGTTCTACGTCGTATAAAGTTCTATGTCAGTTGACTACTGATACATCGTCGTATAAAGTTCTATGTCAGTTGACTACTGATACATCGTCGTATAAAGTTCTATGTCAGTTGACTACTGATACATCGTCGTATAAAGTTCTATGTCAGTTGACTACTGATACATCGTCGTATAATGTTCTAAATCAGTTGACTACTGATACATTGAGTCTAGTCCTATTGATTAAGCTCTATTGTTCTACGTCGAGTTAGGTACTATTGTGAATTCATTTGACATCATGTGTTTGAACATAAACTATGCACCTTTTGGCAGTGGGTTGTGAACACACAAGTTGCAAGTTTTGTATGGGCGGAACTTGGAACTGAGTGGATTTACAATGCCTTTGCTGCATAAACGATTTTGAAAGACTTTACATTTCAACATAAACTCTATGAACTCACTCAACCTTTGTGTTGACACTTTTAGCATGTTTTATCTCAGGTATCTAAGGCATTCACTTCATGGCATGCATGTGGACATATCATAGAGTCGCGATGACGACGCGTCTCACTTGGGTTTTATGAACTTTAAAAACATCGTTTGAATTGTAACAAACTTATTTCCGCACAAGTTGATTTTCATTTGGGACCTACACTTTGTAAACTCTGATTGTTTTATTAAATCAAACGATGTGTTTTCCAAACGACACTTTAGGTCGTTCAATATAACTGTGATTGTGATGCTATGACAGTCAATCCCCAGGAATTCCATTCCGCTGCAAAACAGGTAATTTGGGGGTGTGACAGATTGGCATCAGAGCTTCGGTTATAGAGAACTAGGTTGCATCATTGACCCTAGACTATAACTACATCATCATAGCATCTCATCATTTCATCATAAGTGCATGTTCAATTTGCATGCGATTTATACATACATTTTTCGAGTTATTTACTTTCATTTCAAAATCGATTGTCACATGGATGCCTTCAAATACCCATCCCATCATATTCACATCACTCTGACGTGGAGAATGCCCTGTCATTCCCTATCACAATTTTAACATCAGTTGACTCAACACCAAACAACATATGAGTCGATTAGTCCAAGCATTGCATAGTTACTCCTAAATTATACATAGCCTGATCACCTATGTCTAATTCAGGAAGAATCATGCAATGAAGGGAGTAGTAGGCTTATATGTGTAAGCAATTCCGTAATCGAGCCAAATTTTCAAAAGTCCTCCTACAAACCAATTTAGCCTAATCTCATGACAGTTCTCGTTTGATGAGTTGTGAGATTAAGTGAAAATTGGTTGGTAAAAAGTCTTTTGAGGGTTTTGATTGAGAATGGGAAAGTTTGCCACATCAAACCCTAAACCCGAGAGACCAACACGAACTGAATTCAGGGACTGAATTCCTTTTTGGATGGGCGAATGTGACAACTCGTATTTTCAGGACATTTCATATAGACTAAGTTTAGTCTACATTTCATTGGCATCATTATCATCATGTTAGTTCATTCATGATTTTGCATTTCACATTAAACGCGTAAATTTCATATTAAATAAACGCTATCGCGTAAGATATTATTTTGAACATTTAATCCGATACTTCCAAAAACTATCCCGACATATTTTTACACTTACATTTAGTTTATAAAAATAATATTTTGAGTTTACCTAGTGTCTTAAATTTATTTTGTATATAAATCGTTAAATTTATATTATTACGACGCTTTTCTTAAAAACTACACGATAATTATTATATCACTCAAAGTTTACAAGAAACATATTTTTACAATTTTTATAACTACAACATATTTTACTTTGACCCATTAAAACTTATTTTTAGACAATACTACTCTAATTTCACAAATGTATACACAAGTTACCATTTATCTCTAATATACTTACATTTTTCTTACACCATTTTATACATAATACATAATAATAAAAAAAATATATATTTGTGAAACACTCCCCCTAAAATCCGGCCAAGGGGGGGGGGGGGATGAGTCACCTAAGTTGGAAAAATCTTCTTACAAGTGTAGATTTACACTCAACTTTCATTCACACACAATCTCAAATAATTCAAAGACTTTAGTCAAGACTTTCTCTCTTGTTTTTCTTCTCTCTAAAACCGGCCAAACCCAAGGTGAAGAAGAGATTCATCAAAATTTTCCAAATCAAGTTTTATACAATCTAGATACACTCTTTGTTTAGGTTTTGAAATAAAAACCTAGGGTGTTTAAGTTTAAATCCTTTGTTCTAGTCACCTCATCAAGTAAACAAGTAAGCATATCATTTTCATTTACATCTTTCCTTATCATTTCATATGTATTTCATCATTTTTGAGCAAAGCATGCAAGACATATGGATGTTTATACCATTTTTACATTGTTTTTAGAGTTTTATATATATAAGTCATCCTATAATTTATCCCTTGTTATATATTAGTCTTGGTGATGTTTAGGAACCCATGACACCCTAAGAAGGTGTATGGTAGGATTAGAATAGCTTTGGAGTTGTTTTGAAGGGATTGGAATAGGTTTAGTACGAGAAAAACTCTTTTCGACAAGTCTAAAAAGTGGTCTGATCTTATTTGGTAATTCTGGAAAATCCGACTGTAGACATAAATTTTTGGCCTAGATAATTAGAAAATATACTTTAAAACGAATCCGTGGCTGCTTGAACGGATTAAAACGAAGCTATAACGAAGAAGTTATGAATTTTTCAAGTTTGACGACGAAATATATATTTTCTGAAAATTTCAGCAACCAGTTTTTGTTTTGTACGAGTCAAAAACGAGTCTTAAGCTTTATAAATTATTTCGACTTATCAAAAATATATTAGTATACTTTGATACGAAGCTAAGGACGTATAATACGTAGAAAACGGATTTATAACGACTAAAATATACACGTTTTCATAAAATTGCCGTAACTTTATTAGTTAAGAAAAACTATATTATTTTTAGTTGACAAGTGTTACGGTAAACAAAACGACCATATTGAAGGCTATTTTTAATGATGACGTAGAACTTTTTGTAACGAGATGTTTTCTAATAAAATTGAGATCACCAAGCATATTTTTCCAAATGACCAACCGTTTGTATAGCGGAGTTGTAATGAATTATTTACGGTTGCTTAAACTTTGCCGAAATTCACTTTTAAACTACATTTTGGACAAAATCACCCTACTTAACCTATATTTTTCTTTATGAACGAGACCTCTAGGATAAAAACTTAAATGCCAAAACTTCGAGATTTTTATACAAGCTTTCCAAAACCGCTGAGTTCGTTTCCTAACGTTCGACGTACACCATTTTACGACTAGCTTTTCGAGGCCATTTTAGTCACTTTCATGAAATTTCCAACGACATTATTTTACGACGAAAAGTTAAAATTTCACAATAAATCATTAAGAAACTATTGTAGGATGACATTTTGACGTAAATACTTGTAAAATAATTTAAAAATGGTCAAGACGTTAAAAGATTATATTTTCGACGAGAAATATTGTTTTCAAAAATACATAAGTGGTATAAATATCATCCGAATTGCATGCATAACATTACATCATGACTTATTACATATCATATCATTCATAATAGGTCATTTTCGAGATTCGCGCTACATTTCAGTGTATCCACTTTTGTCATCATAATCATTTCATCAAGTGAGTTTTCATAGCCCCTACTTTTATACGCTTTGAATTACTTTTGGGGGAGATACATGCTCAAACTATTTTCATTTACTTTCACAAGTACTATAAACTTTTAAGGATTACCGTGAGTTTTCATAGCCCCATTTTCAATTGTTTTGTACTATTTTGGGGGAGATACATGCTTAACTATTTTTCACAAGTACTTTATCTTTTTAAGGATAACTTCTATCATGATCATCATTGTTTCAAACTGAATGTTGTACTATATTAGTTGTTCTTGTTTGTTTTGTATAGTTCTACGTCGTATAAAGTTCTATGTCAGTTGACTACTGATACATCGTCGTATAAAGTTCTATGTCAGTTGACTACTGATACATCGTCGTATAAAGTTCTATGTCAGTTGACTACTGATACATCGTCGTATAAAGTTCTATGTCAGTTGACTACTGATACATCGTCGTATAATGTTCTAAATCAGTTGACTACTGATACATTGAGTCTAGTCCTATTGATTAAGCTCTATTGTTCTACGTCGAGTTAGGTACTATTGTGAATTCATTTGACATCATGTGTTTGAACATAAACTATGCACCTTTTGGCAGTGGGTTGTGAACACACAAGTTGCAAGTTTTGTATGGGCGGGACTTGGAACTGAGTGGATTTACAATGCCTTTGCTGCATAAACGATTTTGAAAGACTTTACATTTCAACATAAACTCTATGAAATTACTCAACCTTTGTGTTGACACTTTTAGCATGTTTTATCTCAGGTATCTAAGGCATTCACTTCATGGCATGCATGTGGACATATCATAGAGTCGCGATGACGACGCGTCTCACTTGGGTTTTATGAACTTTAAAAACATCGTTTGAATTGTAACAAACTTATTTCCGCACAAGTTGATTTTCATTTGGGACCTACACTTTGTAAACTCTGATTGTTTTATTAAATCAAACGATGTGTTTTCCAAACGACACTTTAGGTCGTTCAATATAACTGTGATTGTGATGCTATGACAGTCAATCCCCAGGAATTCCATTCCGCTGCAAAACAGGTAATTTGGGGGTGTGACAGCTCCGACTAGGCGGGAAGGCACGATAGAAGGCTCCAATGGAAGGAGTCACCGAAGGGAGGCTACGGAGGTTAATTTGCCACCACTCTTAGCGGCTCATCTGGGAAGAACTGAAGCGGGGGTTCCACTGCAGCCTTCTCACGCATCCGGCGTACTGTAAATCTTCCTCCAATGAATGGGGGAGGAAATCTTCCTCCTCATGGTATGTACTGTAAAACCCTAAAAATATAAACGCATAACAAGACTATTTTACCCTTGAAATCAAAATTATAAAATACGTAAAATATATTAACGCCCATTAAACAAAATTAAAAAAAATCTAATTTATATATGTTTAAAAACCTAACGTGTATATTGAGTAACCGACAATTGATACGACGAAAAATAAAAGTCACGCGAGTAAACCATTATGATCCGTTTGTCTTTGTGTAATCCGAAATACCTTTGGGTCGTTTTTCTTTTGTGCAAGCCGAGTATACTTAAGCCCATGAGATCGGTTGATTTGTGATCCGATTCCCATAAACCATGTCGGGCCTCGTTATTCTTTTGCAAGCCGAGAGCCCACAAAAGCCCACCCGATCGGTGCATATAAATACAAACATAAACACTCAAATTGAAACCCTAGTTTTACAAGGTCACGACACAAGGGACTTTTCTGCTTCCCTTTTCTTTTCTTTTTTTTTTCTTTCTTTCGATCGACTGGCTGCAATCTTTGGTTTCGGTGTGCTCTTGATCCGACATGTGCTAAGGTATAACCATTCTTTCCATTCGTCTCAATTACGTCGCATGCTAACGTTAAAACATTGAAACTCTGAGATATATAATAAACCATACGAATGAACATGAATAAATCAAGCCCTAAAAATCAGTTATGATGGCCATTAATATGTAATCACAAAGGTAGAAACCCTAAGTCGTTATAATCATGGGTGTTTATGATTTTATGTGAAGAGTTGTGTGCGTGTTGGCTCATTAATTAGTGTAAAGGGTGTGTAGAAAGTTGAAAGGCGGAAAATATGAAAGGTTAGGATGCTATTAAAACAGGTCATATGACTTTCATGGGTCATGAGTGCGTTTGGGTAGGTTAAACATGTGCTTATATTGGTTTTAATAAACCCTAAAACTGGACAGCATCATATGTCGAACTTGTGTGGGTCATAGATCGAATTTTACAAGTGCAATAATCTTGGTTTTTGTTGGAAAAATTTATTTTATGTATTAGTTAAGTTTTCCAAGTGGTTTGGTCGAATTTGGAGTTGTCTAAGTCGTATTTTTGAATTTTACAAGATCAAGTGTCAAAGCTGAGAAAACGAGTCTGAAATTAGGTTGGATTCATCTAGGTGTTATCTGATGATACTTGCATGTTTTTGAGTGATTCTTGAGCCTAAATTATAGTACTTTGAAATAGATTTCTGGAAAAATAAGTCTTGTATCTTTTTCAAACGTGGAATTATGATTTTTATATTTTTGGAGTTAGGGTGTCTGAATCTGAATAGCTGAGTTGAAATTTATGATGTAGTAAATGATTTTTAGTATTTAATCTATGAGGTTTTGGAACTTTTCTTTTGGTGGATATGATATTTATATATGGTGTGACACCTGTAGCTTTTGGTTTGATGTGTTGAGTAGGGTGAGTGTGTTTGTTGGGGCCATACTTTTGGTGTGTGTAAATCTGGGTGAGTTCTGGACCGGTCTGGACTTATGATTTTCCGTAGGACATTTAGCATGGAAATAGAACCCACCAATTTTTGTAGAGTCTCTTAACTCATATGGGAACCCCTGGGATTTTTCTTGATTTCATTTGAGCTAAGTAAGTATTTTATAAAAATCGTTAAAGTCTGGTCCAAATATGAGTTTAAGAAAATGAAAGATAAAACATGATATCAATAAGTAACACACTTACAAAGGCATAAAAAGCTTATAAAAGGAGCTAATAAGTATTATACAAATCGTAATCCGTGTAGATTCATTGAAGAAGACGTGGCATCGTATCTTCGTGTTCGTTCATTCATTTGCTTTTCTCTCATTTGCGTTAAGGTACAGATATTCTGACCTTTTTAGTAAAGGTTTTCTCATGATCTCCTTTTCTTGTCATTTCCTTATGCTTATTAGGATTCCCTATGCCATTGCTATGATTCCCTTCTGTTTATATGAATCTCTGTTTGTCTGAACCTCTGTTTGTTGAACCTTGCTATGTTTGAGTATGAATTTCTGATTATGAACTTCTGATTATGAACCTCTGATTATGAACGTATGATATGTGACTGTGATATGAACATTTGATTTCTGAACATTTGATATGAACCCTTTCTGATTTGTTTGATTCGTTGCTTATCTGAAATCTCTGTTTAGTGAACCATGAAACATCTGATTTGAACTTATGATATGAAAACTCCGATTTGTAAATCTGTTTGACCTTTATGATGAATTATGATCTGTGTCATTTATGACAATCTGTTTGACCTAAGTTAGTTTGACACCCGAGCCAATATTTCACTAGTCATGGGGGTTCCATGTCCGTGTCAGTGATGCACCTCTGACATGACTCTAGGGCAGTAGAGTGATGTTCTGCCACGTCCCTTTTCGTTATCTGTTTATTGATAGTATGGCCACTATCCGTCTGTTGGGGCGTATGGATGCATCCTAGATCTGATCTGTTATCTGATATGATTTGTCTGGTGAATGATGTCGTGTGCAATACGCGTCTTCACAAAATTCTGGGAGCTAGCTACTCCAATTATTTTCTGAGGTTACTTTCTGAATAAGTAGTTATTTCTGATATGATATGTTCTGGGCTCGAGGTAGTTAACTAAACCCTTATCTGTTATGTCTGTGTTAAGTATTCTGTTATGATTCGGTATTTTCGAGTGTTTATATTATGTATTAGGTTTATGATATGTTAGTGAATGTGCTCATGACGTACATGTTAAGTGATTACTAGTTGCCATGCTAGGATAGGATTAAAATGTTTAAACAATAATTCGTATATCTGATATTACGTTAGTTTATCGTTATGTAAATGCGTTGATCTGCGAGATAAATGTGCTAGTGTACAATTGAGTGTTTTGAAAGTTTAGTATGTATGATGGTTCAGTTAATTTTATAAACCTTGCCTATCGGTTAGTTATTTGTCTGCATATGTGACCTGCCATGTTAAAACTCTGCTGATGTTAAGATTCGATCTGAGAACTGGTTTAGCTTATGATATCTGTTCTGATAATTGCTAATGGCTATGTTATGTCTTTGTCTATTGAGTTATAGTTTGTCTACTGTGTTTTCTGTCTGTATGTGTGACCTGCCATGTTTAAATTCTGCTTATACTAAAGTTTGATCTGGGAAAATGATTTAATTTATAATGTCTGGCCTGTTAACTTACTATCTGCTATGTTATGCCTCTAGTTCATTTAATTATAGTTTTTGTAAGGTGTTCTCATTGGTATGTGTGACTACTATGTGTTGACTGTTGTTTTCCGCTGCTACGACACTGGTTAAGATTAATAAATGTAACTTATCTGATTTGTGTGAATGTCATGTTTACTTCATAGAAATTGTTTCTGTTAGTTTTGATATTTAGTTTGGCTTATATGTACTCTGATTTTTCTGAGTTAGTTAGTGCCTGGTTATTTGATGTGTTTGCGTTTGTGTCAGCAATATGCTATGTGTTTGTTCTTATTTGTTATGTGCTCTTCCGGATTTCTGTGTATTTGTGTTTCCGCAGAATCCTCAAAGATTTATCCGTTTCATTTCATTGTGATTCCGTTATTCATACTTTGTTTGGTTTAGTTTTTGTTTCGTTATATCTGTTCACTGGGCTTTGTAAGCTCAGCCGCATTTTCTTTTCCTGCGGCAGGTTTTAAGCATTCAAGATGAGCTTATGGGATAGCTGATCTGGGTTGAGAGTAGAGCTGAGAGCAAGATTTGAAATAGGGATCTTAGATTTATTTTGATTATTAAGTTATTTATATTTTCTTTTGTAAGTTTTGTAAAGGCTTCCGCTATTGTATAGTACTTAAGGTTCTGATATGAAACCGTATTTGTGATATCTTTACCCTTGTCGGGTTGGGGTGTTACATGTACCCTCCTTTTCAGGCTCAATCTTACCCTCAAGGGGTTTATCCCCCACTTAACGGGCAGGCTAGTAACCCCAGTTTCACTCAACCATGCGGAAGTATGCCCTACGGACAACCTATGGTATACCCTTCGTACCCTGTAGGAAGTCACCCACCTTATATACCTACTGCTTACCCTCAATATGTCAACCAAAACCCTGTTGGATTACCTCCAAATCATAACCCGTACAATGCTGTCCCTACCTACATGCCACCTTATAATTGCCTTTATTCGGAGCCCATGGGCTCCACAACACCCTTCGTAAGATGGATAGAAGACTACCCTTTACCCGATGGGTTGAAAATGCCCGCGCATATTGGTACCTACGATGGGAAAGGGGATCCGGATAAATTTTTACACTTGTTTGAAGGGGCTATTAGAATGCAGAAGTGGGTTATGCCTGTCGCTTGTCATATGTTTACATACACCCTACGAGACTCCGCTCGAATATGGTGGAACGGGCAAAAACCAGGTAGCATTGTGAATTTGGATGATCTCAAGGCCAAGTTCAGATCACATTTTAACCAACAGAAAAAGTTCACAAGGACACACCTGACAGTACACAACATCAAGCAGAGGGAGAATGAGAAGACTACAGTTGGGGAAAGATACCACGCCTGCCGAAACACCCATCATCAAAGTATACAAGGAAGATTCTAGTTCTAAGAGGAAAGAAACAGAGGAAGCCTTGTGCGGAGTAGGAGATGTCACTTTTCCTTCAATCACAGGGAAAGTTCTTTCAAATGACCCCGTGGTCATCAAAGTCTTGATCTCCAACAGAGAAGTAAACAGAGCCTACCTTGACTGCGGTAGCTCCTGCGAAGTTATCTACGAACGATGTTTCCTAAAGCTCAAACCTTCAATAAGGTCGAAGAGAGTAGATTCAAAGGTACCCTTAGTAGGGTTCTCAGGGGAACACTCATGGCCCTTGGGAGAAGTCCCTATAGAGGTTACGATTGGATAAGGGAGGCTAAAAAGAACAGAAACTCTGGTTTTCACGATCGTAAGGTCGGAATCTCCCTACAACCTATTGATAGGGAGAACAGCAATGCAGAAGATGGGCATCGTTGTCTCAACCATACATGCCGCGATCAAATTCTAAACACCTTTCGGCATTGGAACGGTTTTCTCCAGCTATAAGGTGAAGGAGTCTACGACAGAAAGCAAGAGGGTCAAACAGGTTTCGGAGGAGCCTTCGAAAGATGTTCTCAGTTGTGCTAACGCTGAAGAACGCATTGTGGTAAATGATCTCTACCCCGATCAGACAGTAGTAATCGAAAAGCAACTTCCAACCTCCTTTAAAGCAGAATTGGAAAAGGTACTTCGTGCTAATGCAGATGTCTTCGCATGGACCTATTCTGACATGACGGGGGTTCCCAGAACTCTCACCATAGACAGAAAGCCCTTCGGCACTGAACACAAGCTCAATGAGTTCAAACATATTGAACCCATCAAACAAAAGCGTCGAAGTCTAGCTCCTGAAAGAAATGCCGCTGCATGCAAAGAAGTGGACAAACTCGTAGCAGCAGGCATACTCAGAGAGGTGAAGTATCAAACTTGGGTGGCCAATCCGATGATGGTCAAGAAGCATGACGGAGGATGGAGAATGTGCGTAGATTTTACTGACATTAACAAAGCCTGTCCGAAGGACTGCTACCCTCTTCCAGAGATTGATTGGAAGGTGGAATCCTTGTCAGGGTTTCGGCTAAATTGTTTCCTAGACGCTTATAAAGGTTACCATCAGATACAAATGGCCGAAGAAGACGAAGAGAAGACAGCCTTTTTTACAGGAAAAGGCGTTTATTGTTACAAAAAGATGACTTTTGGTTTGAAAAATGCAGGTGCCACCTACCAACGATTGGTGGACAAAGCCTTCCACAAGCAAATAGGTAGGAATCTGGAGGCCTACGTAGATGATATGGTCATTAAGAGCAGATTGGAGGAAGATATGCTCTCCGACATCAAGGAAACCTTCGATCAGCTTCGCGCCATCAATATGAAATTAAATCCCAAGAAGTGTTCCTTTGGTGTGGAAGAAGGACAATTTTTGGGGCATCTGATCACCAAGCAGGGTATTAAGGCCAATCCTTCGAAAGTCAAAGCCATCACAGATTTGCAGCCTCCTAAGTCCCTAAAGGAAGTGCAAAGTCTTAACGGAAAGCTAGCAGCCCTCAGCAGGTTCTTATCGAAGGGTGCAGACAGATCTTTGCCGTTCTTCAAAACACTCAAAGGATGCACGGACAAAAAGACGTTCCAATGGAGCATAGATGCAGAAGCAGCCTTTCAAAAGCTCAAGGAGTTCATGGCTATTCTACCTACACTTACGGCCTCAATCAAGGGCGAAGTGTTGTTCATGTATATTGCAGCCTCTTTCGAAAGCATCAGCGCCGTGTTATTGGCAGAAAGGGAGAAGAAGCAAATCCCTATATGCTTCGTTAGTAGGGTACTACAGGGAGCTGAGCTAAATTATCCAGCATTGGAGAAGCTAATTTTGGCTTTAGTTCATGCTGCGAGACGCCTTCGAAGGTACTTTCAAGCTCACCCCATAACCGTACTTACCGACAAGCCAATTAAGCAGATACTTTCAAAGCCGTAGAAATCTAGAAGGATAGCTAAATGGGCTATCGAGCTAGGAGAACATGATATTGAATACAAGGGCAGGAGCTCGGTCAAAGGGCAAATATTGGCAGACTTTTTAGCAGAAACACCCTCCGAACCGAAACATGACAAAAAGGTTGTTGAAAAGGGGCCTGCTAAGGCAATCGAAGGGTGGAAAATTTATACTGATGGAGCCTCCAGCTCCGATGGTTCTGGCGCAGGTCTCATGCTCGTTGATCCCAAAGGGAAGGAATACACTTACGCACTTCGTTTCGAATTCGATGCTACGAACAATGAAGCGGAGTACGAAGCATTGTTAGCAGGTCTCCGATTGGCCAAAGATATGGAAGTGGAAGACTTGGCTATTTTTGTTGACTCACAACTAGTGGCCAACCAGATAAAAGGCTCCTACGAGGCGAGACAACCTGTGATCAAGCAATATCTGGATAAGGCCAAAGAAATGCTCGAAGGGTTCGCATCTTACAACATAGAGCATGTTCGAAGAAACCAAAACAAGAAGGCGGATGCACTTAGCAAACTGGCATCAATGGCATTTGCTCATTTAACAAAGGAAGTTTTGGTCGAAGTATTGGCAGATAGGTCCATCGTCCGAAAGGAGGTGTCTGACGTAATACTGGAGGAAGACTCGAATTGGATGACTCCAATTAGAGAATATCTAATAAGTGGCATACTGCCGGAGGATCCGAAGTTGGCTCGAAAGGTGCGCATCAAAGCACCACAGTACAGGATCATGGGAAATTACTTATACAGAAGATCTTTTCTATCCCCTTGGCTCAGTTGTGTAGGACCAAGGCAAGCTGCCAACATCATCCAAGAAGTGCATGAAGGATCCTGCGGACTTCACGCAGGACCCCACTCCGTTGTCTCCAAAGTCATGAGGTTCGGATATTACTGGCCTTCGATGCACAGAGACGCTGTCGACATCATTCAGAAGTGTGAAGCCTGTCAAGTCCACTCAAGAGTCCCAAGGCTACCAAAGCAAGATATGACTTCCGTAACGTCTGCATGGCCCTTCAGCCAATGGGGGATAGATATTGTAGGCCCTCTGCCAGTTGCTCCAGGAGGAGTAAAGTTCTTGGTCGTAGCCATCGATTACTTCACTAAATGGGTGGAAGCGAAGCCTTTGGCATCCATCACAGGAAGACACATGGAAAAATTTGTGTGGGAACATATTATCTGTCGGTTCGGAGTACCTCACATCATCATTTCAGATAATGGGAAGCAGTTTGCCGAAGGGGTATTCCTAGTATTTTGCAGGGGTCTGAATATCAAACAATCCTTCACTTCTGTTTACCATCCTCAAGGTAACGGTCAAGTAGAAGTTACCAACAGAGACATCATACAAGGAATAGAACGAAGGCTGGGATACAGTTATCACGGTTGGGTAGATGAACTACCTCAAGTACTCTGGGCACATAGAACGCATACGAAGTCAAGTCACGGAGAAACGCCTTTCAGCTTGACATATGGCACGGAAGCTGTCATCCCTACAGAAGTAAGTGTCGAAACAGAAAGGGTCATGAACTTCGAAGCAGTAGATAACGAAGAAAGACTCCGTAGTAACTTGGACCTACTTGAAGAACGAAGGGAAATAGCCTCCATTAGAGAGGCTATCCACAAGCAAAAGATTGAAAGGTACTATAACAAGCGAGTTAGGCCTTCGACTTTCAAACCAGGGGAATATGTCCTCCGACTCAATAGCGTAAGTAAAGCTGAATACCAGGGTAAACTGGGACCTACATGGGAAGGACCCTACGTTATTAAGGAAGCCTATGGCAACGGAGCCTACAAGCTGGAAACCTTGGAAGGAGACGCTATTGATAGAACCTGGAATGGAACTACTCTTCGTAAGTTCTACGTATGAAACTTACAATGTCTAAGGACACATTTTATTTGCTTTCAATCAATGTATTTGCATTCTTCTCACTTAGGGAAAGAAGCATTAATGGTAGGCGTCTAGTATTCATTTCTTAAAATGATGTAATCCTCCCTACCCACTTAATGATAATAACACATTTCCCTCAAATCTCTTGTTTCGTTCAATACAACAAAGATTTGTCCACCAAGTCGCTTTATAAGTTTCAATGTCGAAGGGATGTACAAAGACTAAACAACATGTCTTGCTCACATGCATAACATCCATCTCAACTTCACATTAACTTTCCTATATGGCCTTAAGGTATTTCAAGCCTTTCGCTGCCTAAAGGATGAAGACGGAGTGGGTCGCGACCCTCTGTTAGCAGTTAAATTATACGATTGCTAATATTCTTGGTGAAGTAACTACACTCAATGAGGCTATGTATCTACCATACGCCTTAGGTTGTAACAAATATTTTTTACACAAGTAAAAATAAAATGAGAAGAATCACACATGGCAAAATTCGAGCCCTAGTAGCTTCATTGTAGATTAATGACTAGTTTAACTAGTCTAAAACAGGCCATAGCCTTAACGATTCAACAAAATTAAATATTGTCTTAGGCCGTAGCCTACACAAACCACAAGTTAATTGTTTCATCAGGCACGAAGCCTGGAAAGGAACACAGACAATTGTTTTAAAGATGGTACATACCACCCTGGGGATCAAATTACAACCACATGGTTGCTTTCATTAAACCTTGGAATGAGTAGGATCAGCTGAACCTGGGGATGGAACCTGGAGTGATGGAGTCCTCTTGGAGGAAGATGGAGGCTGAACTGTCCTTGGCTTCTTGGCTAGCAGGTCCTCAATTGAGGCCGCTGGGTCCTTCGTCACATCTGCAAGGAAAGGGAACTCTAAAGCAGTTAATTGATTACCTGCATCATCATATTCTTTTTCATGAGTTGCCCTGTAGTACGGAATTTTCTCCAGCACCACTGGTTCCCCAGTCTTAGCTACCTCCTCCAAAGTGGTACACTTGCCATGAAAAATGGCAGCATTCACCACATTCCCAATGGTAACTGATAACGCTACACGCGTCGTTCGGGGTCAAAGGAACTTCCTTTTCTTCGAGCAAGTTTTATAACACCCTAGGCAGTGAACCTAATCGTTGTAGTGTAGTAATTAGGGTAAGCCACGGGTATTGATATCGTTCTCTAGGGGAATAGGAATGCTAGTAGGGAGTTACTACGCTAAGGTTAAGGTTGAGGAAGATTATTTTTTATCTTTTTGTATTTTATGAAAAATGGAAAGGTACGAATCTCGGGTATTGGATTTGGGGGGTTGGTATTTCTACCGATTACTCTACTATTATCTAATTATCTAAACTAAGGTTGTGGGAGTCTATGTCTAATTAATGTGTGCTCGTATGATAGTTTAAAGATGTGTTTACTTAGTTTGTATTACTCCTTAATTATCTCCTATTGATGGTTGAGTGTCACGTCTTATTCCTAGTTGCGTTGTGTGTCTAAAGTTGTAGGGTATGCGTTTCTCCCTAACTCTTTGAACTTACGAAAGGGTCTCGTCTACAAACTCCTCTAGAGATTATAGACTCCTACTCTAAGGCGCTCTTCGGATAGTTTAGCCTACAACCACTCAGGTAATTATACGCTAAGGTTCACAAAGATGAATCAAGCATTAAGTACACAATGAATGTCCTATCGCATTACTAGATCATTAATCAACTAAGATAAGAAACAACCAATCAATATTTAATAATTAAGTTTTATACTTCCTAAGCAAACACACAAATAAATTAGCCGGACATGGAGAACATGCAAGCATACACACAAATAATCAAAGACATAATTGAATTAATGAAGTAAAGACTTATCTTGGTGTAAGATAGGGTTAAAAACCCTAAAATACTGTACAAGACACCTTATGTTCGGTTTTAGGTTTTTACTCCAAAGACTCTCCACACAAAGACTGAAAAATTCGGATTCTATATATAAGATTACAATTGCGACGGCGTCACCTTATATTTAGTGACGCCGTCGTGTCGCCGCCATTAGGGTTTCGTCTTGGCCACGTTAACCTTGCGACGGCGTCACCTTATGTCCGTGACGCCGTCCTCTTCAGCTTCTGACATCGTCTGGATTGCATCTAGGCCGTCTGAGTAGCGACGGCCTACTCTTTCACAACTAGACGCCGTCTCTTGAAAACACGAGTTTTAAGTTCTGAACCGTCACACAAATCCTGGGACGGCGTCGCCAATAGCACCTGACGCCGTCGCCTTCTACTTTCAGCAACTGTGAGTGTCTCGATTTTGACTTTGGCCATTTTCTTCATATATTCGCGCCTTTTCGTCCAAATAAGTGCCATTCCAGCATTTTGCCTTCACGAGACCTAAAAAGTGAAAAGGAACGATATTAAGCAATAACGGATACAAAAGTGATCAAATAAGGACTTAAACGACCCCTCAAAATGGTACCTTTTAAAACCTTATCAAATATCCCTACACTTGTTATTTGCTTGTCCTCAAGCAAATGTGCTTTTTGCCAATTAATTTATAAGTTAGGGGTCATAAAGCATTAATTCAAAACGGTCCACAACACATATAAGCCCCGCAAAAGTCATAACAAGCACGGAAATTACATACTAGCACCTCACATGGGGTGTTTGGATACTCACATCTCTCTCGGGTGTATATGGAATATAACAAATTGGAAATGGAAGATAAACACTCATTAACCGGTCCTAGTACATAGATTACCATAAGCTTGAGAATAGATCAAACCTCCATCGCTTTGGCGTAAGCACCTAGGAAAGACTATCAAAGAGGTTTTTTAAAGGGTTGTAACTTTAGGCTTACGGTAGGGAAACAAAGGGTTTGGTGGGATAGGCTATTTAGTGGTGGTAAGTCAAAAATCTCTATGTTAAATGCATATGAAGAATGGCGTTGCTAAGCCAAGACTCGACACTCTAAACTCTAAATAACTGAAATAAATAAACATAAATTTAAAGATAGATGTAGGATGGTAGCCCGTATTTTTTTTTTCACACTCTATTTTTTTTTCTTTTCTCTTTTTCTATTTTTTTTCGATTTTTTTTTTTTTTTTTTTTTTTTTTTTCGCATACACTTTTACTCTACCATCCTCTACGGTACATCAAAATGATAGGGATTTATAAGCACATCCCTACACTTGAGTTTTTATTACTCTAACACTAATGTGACCCGATTTGAAAAGATCAAAACACTTGGGGTACATTATTACGCAAACAAAGGGAATTTGAATTTTTAACGTTCCCTTCCCGTCATTTCATAAACTTTAACTTTTCCATGAATCCCAATCATCCCAAAACTGTATACAAAGGATATGACTCGACTTAGCAACTTATGCAAGCAACTAGATAATTGAACTAAGGGTTTAGGGTGATAACAAACATTTGCACTAAAAGTGAGTGCATAAGGGGTAGGCTAAGGCGATTTGGGTGTATATTCGGGGGTGGGGTGTAAACAATGCTCTTCATTGATATTCCGGAAAAACCGAAACATCACGAGAACCGCGAAAAGGATAGGCTCTGAGGGGTTAACTAGGGGTATCGTGTACTAAAGATGAGTACAACGCAAAGGGTGTGGGGGAATTACTCAACCGATGTGGAAGAAGTAATTATATTACGGGTATCAAACAAGGGTTATCCTAATGCCTCTTATCATTTAGTTATTCCTAACTACACAAGTGTAGCCTCACTTGCGATCTCGGAATGCATCACAAAACAAGTTCTAGAATCTAATATACTACCGGTTCACACTTTAAGCATTAAAGATGAATGCTTTTAATTCCTACTAATCTAAGGGCGATCCTCACATTTTGGGTGGAATTTGGGTGGTAAGGGTTTTTGTGCTAGTCATATAACTTCCTATCCGTGAGACGCTTTTGTTAAGACTAATGGCCCACTCCTATATGTCATGAAAAATTTTAAATTTGGTGCCAAAATTACCCTAACCGATATTTTCTCATGGTTTATTACACAATCACAATTGGACAAAGCAAATAATCAAGGATAAGCATAGTTTCAAAGTTCCCGTTTTATTTTCCCTCCCTACACTTAAACTGAACATTGTCCCCAATGTTCCCCGAAAGTATCAAAGTTATGATAAAAGAAGGTAATTAAAACGAAAGAAACTAATACTCCCCTGATTAGCTCGGTAGGATCCGTGTGTGAAGTAGTGGTTAAATCTTTTCCAAGAAGAATTTATGCGTGAAAAGTTCCTCAATCTTATGTAACTTCTTCTCGATAAATTAAACCTGCACACTTGAAGAAAACAAACGAAACCTTCGCGTAAAATCGGCGGTAATAATATATATAAGACTCAATTTAAACTAGGATATAATGCTTGTGGAATGGATGTTTACAGAATTTCTAAGAAAATTAAGACCTGGAAAATTCCAAAAATTTATAAGTAGCTCAGAAAACGAGAAAAAGTAATCTGATGTTTTTACTCCTTCCTGACGCCGTCAGGTTATCCTGACAAAAACTGGTCTGCGATTTTCTGGAAAATTTACATCTTTAGAATCTGGAAAAATTTCTGCAAAACATCCATTATGACTCGATACAAGCATTTGACTCGAACAAACAAACATAAATATCTTTTAGTTAATTGTTATTCTCATGTTTACGTTTCTTTTGAAAACGTGTGTAATCCTCCCTACACTTATCCCTTATGTAAAATACCTTTATATGCAATTAAGACGAGGTTAAAAACAAAATAAAGCATTTTTTCAAATTTAAACATGAGGATAAACAATTAATAAAAGATATATGAGATAAATCATAAACAAAGATAAAACATACATGCAAACTAAATTACACCACATGTAAATAAACACCACATAGTTCAAAGGTCACTACTAATTAAGATGTCCAAGATTATTACATGCCGAATAAAAATTGTTTCAACAGCCAACCATACTAAATCCATAAACTACTACATCAATCATGGGGGAGGGGGTCCATAACGATAGTCATAACTAGGGGGAAGATGGCCCAAATACCCATAGGGTGGATAATCCTCCTCCCGCCCTGGGAAAGGATCAATCTGGAGATGTGGGTCAAGCTGATCACGCATGGATAGATGATGCATCTGTCTGACAATATGGTCGTAGGTCCAGTTAGCCCTCTGGTCCTGTTGCGCCATCCATGTATCCATGCGCCCCATCCATGCTCCCTGGTAGGCCTGCCAATCTCCACTAGACATGTGCCTGAATGCGTTAGTGGAGCTTCCTGCTTCACCTCCCTGCTGGTGTGCCGGTACCTGTGGCTCCTCCTCATCATCGTCATCATCACCTTGAATGGCGGGCTGAGAACGAAACCAAGCGTAACCTCTACCATAATCCATCAGGACATTCATAGCTTTCAGAGATTTAGCCTTGACGACCCTAGGTGCTGCCATCGTATTCAGGAATGAAGGTACCTCTCCTGCCAATATACCTAGGGATCGAGCTAACCGGGTGATAAGCATGCCCCCATACACCCTATCCGCCAACCTAACTCCACTTGCGGATCTCAAGTAATCGGCCAACCAAAACGGGATGTTACAGTACACACCCTCGGCTAATATGCAGTAGAGATAGAATAGGTCCGGTAAGGTGACACGATGACTCGTGGCATGTCTCTCTGTGATAGAGAAGGTGAGGCATCGATGTATGAGCCTAACCCGTGAATCCCGGATTTGTGAAGCAAGGGTACCCCCAGTAATATACTCCCCATCAGCAATCGTGTTCCAGGAACTGAATACACAACATCTCATCCTTATGAGTAATTCCATTTGCGAATCGAGTCCTAAAAACCTCACTCTCAGCATCCTCAGATGTATATAGTCCCAACCTCCATCCAAATTCAAGCGTCGACATTGCCCTCCATTCCCCTCCTAACCTAAACCGGATCCCTTGGAAATTAATATTATCCTGACATGCATTGATATTTGGCAGATATGATGCGTGAAACTCACGTACCAACTCGCCATACACGGGCTCTCCTATTCAAAACAATCTTTCCCATTGGGGATCAGTGAACTTATCCCTCCTAAAACTATTCGAAAATTCCCTAGCCAAATCATTCTCCTGCAGAAATGCCCAATCCAACACAGCCCCTGAATCAATAGTTTGATGGAGTAAATCGTTGTAACTAGCTTGACAACTTTCTTCAGTAAATACCCCCCACCCAATGATTGTGTCCGCAATGTTTTCTTGAGCATTAGAAGATTGTCCCCTAGTCCTTTTTACTCTTCTGCTCATCTGAAACGAGAAATCAAATAAGTGGAGAGCAAATGAGTATCATATGCAATGCGAAGGATGAAACAAGCCGGTAATGACGGCGTCACATAATACACCTGACGCCGTCAGATCAACTAATTATTTTGAATCCGACATTTGCGAGGGAAAAGTCCAAGTTTCTAACCATAACCCTTGACCCAAACACCCTTGTTGCAGCAACAATGGCATAACGGCCAGGTGGTTTTGACTCATAAGCCGTAAAGGCTTCTCGCAAAGTTAACCCCCATATGGTAATACTACTACTTCGCCTAATCAAACAAGATTTAAAGGGCGAAATAGATCAAATTAGTTGGGGTTTTTTTTTTTTTTTTTCGGATTTGAAAATAGAGGGGAAAATAAAATTGAACATGAATTAAAACAATTGAATAGACAAAGATCAATGTAGATTACTTACCTTGTGGAGATTGCTGTGGAAAAATGGTGGATTTGATGTGGGAAATACGTTTTTGTGTAGTGTGGGGCGGATAAACAATGTGTAGGGTAAAGAATGAAAGAGATGGGTGCTGTATTAATACGTCTGATCTGGCTTAGCGACGGCGTCACTCGTTAAAGTGTGACGGCGTCACGTCCAAATTTTCGTAAAAGAAAACAGTTGTTATTTTATTTTTTTATATATATATATATATATATATATATATATATATATTTTTTAGACCGCCCGGATCAAAAACCTGGTTACTATTTTTGACAAGAAACTTAGCTTTTATTTTAAAATCAATTTGGTTAATCCACCAATAATCTCCACTATGGTAAGTAACGCATATGTCAAATTGTCTTTCAATCGTGATCTCAGGGGTTCCGAAGTCTTGAGGATGAAGTCCTTTCTTTCCAGGTTTAAAACCGAAAGAACTTTCCCTAGCATTGGGAAGATCAGGAAGTGATACGTGGACCATTCCAATGAATGTGTTTCTAGGGAATAAGTGGGGAACGTTGAGATAGGTGTTTAAGGAAGAATATGATTCATCGAGGTTTACTAAGGGAGAAGGTTCGGGAGTCACCCTAGCATGTCCTGGTATCGCATACACCTTTTCAAGCTTTTTAGGTGTATTTTTCTTTGCAATTTCACCACGGATGCTCGACATGAAGTTATTAGCAAGGCCCAAGAAAGTGTCATGAGTTATTCGCATTTGAGCTTCGAGGCGTTTTATTCCCTCTTCTTGCTTGTAGACAAATGTCAACATAATGTCCTCAAATTCATCCTGCCTGGATTTTCTTGGGATCAAAAATTCCTTGACCGTATTCGTGTGTTCATCAGCACGCGTGGTTACTCCCATTAATACTTTCACTTGGGCCTCCATACTCATAATTGCTTGTGCTCGGGGAGTTGACTCGTGTTCATGAACAACTGGAATTTCCCAACCTTCTTCTTCATATTGGGCAAGGTCCTCAATAACCTCCCAGCATGTCTTAGCATCAAGGTTACTTAGTCTTCCACCGGAGGCATAATCAATGGTTTGTTGGAGAGAGAGACTGACATGATCATAAAAGATTTGGACTTGGAGCCAAAGATCAATGCCGTGATGAGGGACTTTATGAAGTAAGTCCTTGAATCGGGTCCATGCTTCGTAGAGAGATTCACCTTGACGTTGTTGGAACATCAAGATGTCATTCCTAAGCTTAGTGGTTCTCCCCGGTGGGAAAAATTGAGCAAGGAAGCGAGAAGTAAGATCATCCCAACTTGAGATGGAGCCGGCGGGAAGTCGCTCAAGCCAATTACTAGCTTGGTCCCGTAGAGAGAATTGGAAGAGACGCAGGCGCGTGGTCTCCCGAGTAGTAGCATCAAGGTCGATGGAATCGACGATTTTGAGGAAATCCATCAGATGCTGATTTGGATCTTCGGAACGAAGTCCATGGAATGCACATCCGTTTTGCACCAACCGGATGGTGTCGGATCGCAGGGCCGTAGTTTGGGCTTGGTCGGGAAGCTCAATGGTGTTCCTATAGCCTAGGTGGCTTGGTCTTGAGTATTCACCAAGAGTACGGGCTCTTGGCGGGTCATTTGGTGGTGGGTTGATGAATGGTAGTGGGTTATCACCTTCCATGATGAAAAGTGATGGGGTTACGAACAAAGGTTACGAAGAAGGGGGATAGACTAAGAGAAATCTAAAAATGAGAAAAAATTTACTTGATAGGAATCAAGTAAAGAAACCTAAACGAGGTGGACTACTAACTAGCTATTCTATTCCCCGGCAACGGCGCCAAAAACTTGATAACGCTACACGCGTCGTTCGGGGTCAAAGGAACTTCCTTTTCTTCGAGCAAGTTTTATAACACCCTAGGCAGTGAACCTAATCGTTGTAGTGTAGTAATTAGGGTAAGCCACGGGTATTGATATCGTTCTCTAGGGGAATAGGAATGCTAGTAGGGAGTTACTACGCTAAGGTTAAGGTTGAGGAAGATTATTTTTTATCTTTTTGTATTTTATGAAAAATGGAAAGGTACGAATCTCGGGTATTGGATTTGGGGGGTTGGTATTTCTACCGATTACTCTACTATTATCTAATTATCTAAACTAAGGTTGTGGGAGTCTATGTCTAATTAATGTGTGCTCGTATGATAGTTTAAAGATGTGTTTACTTAGTTTGTATTACTCCTTAATTATCTCCTATTGATGGTTGAGTGTCACGTCTTATTCCTAGTTGCGTTGTGTGTCTAAAGTTGTAGGGTATGCGTTTCTCCCTAACTCTTTGAACTTACCAAAGGGTCTCGTCTACAAACTCCTCTAGAGATTATAGACTCCTACTCTAAGGCGCTCTTCGGATAGTTTAGCCTACAACCACTCAGGTAATTATACGCTAAGGTTCACAAAGATGAATCAAGCATTAAGTACACAACGAATGTCCTATCGCATTACTAGATCATTAATCAACTAAGATAAGAAAAAACCAATCAATATTTAATAATTAAGTTTCATACTTCCTAAGCAAACACACAAATAAATTAGCCGGACATGGAGAACATGCAAGCATACACACAAATAATCAAAGACATAATTGAATTAATGAAGTAAAGACTTATCTTGGTGTAAGATAGGGTTAAAAACCCTAAAATACTGTACAAGACACCTTATGTTCGGTTTTAGGTTTTTACTCCAAAGACTCTCCACACAAAGACTGAAAAATTCAGATTCTATATATAAGATTACAATTGCGACGGCGTCACCTTATATTTAGTGACGCCGTCGTGTCGCCGCCATTAGGGTTTCGTCTTGGCCACGTTAACCTTGCGACGGCGTCACCTTATGTCCGTGACGCCGTCCTCTTCAGCTTCTGACGTCGTCTGGATTGCATCTAGGCCGTCTGAGTAGCGACGGCCTACTCTTTCACAACTAGACGCCGTCTCTTGAAAACACGAGTTTTAAGTTCTGAACCGTCACACAAATCCTGGGACGGCGTCGCCAATAGCACCTGACGCCGTCGCCTTCTACTTTCAGCAACTGTGAGTGTCTCGATTTTGACTTTGGCCATTTTCTTCATATATTCGCGCCTTTTCGTCCAAATAAGTGCCATTCCAGCATTTTGCCTTCACGAGACCTAAAAAGTGAAAAGGAACGATATTAAGCAATAACGGATACAAAAGTGATCAAATAAGGACTTAAACGACCCCTCAAAATGGTACCTTTTAAAACCTTATCAGTAACCCCCACATCATCGCTATGGTAAAGTTTCATAGCAATATAGAAGATCACCTTGGTTATCAGGTCCACTCTGTCCTTCTTCAGCATCTTCAGACGAAGGTTCAATCCATCCACCTTTTCTCGGAGCTTGATCTCTTGGTCCAACAACTTTGCCCTCTCTTGTTCGAGGCCTCCACACTTGGATGAAATTACAGATATCTGCTCCTTATAACCAACAACCATAGAGCCTTCGACAGTTAACCTGCTGCACTCAGCCTCGCTCGTTGCCAATTGACCTTTGAGCTTTTCATTCTCAGCTCTGAGATCTTGCACCAAGGGGTTCTTATCAAAATCCTCCAATGCTTCCTCATACTTCTTCTCCAGGTCTGCATACTTCTGATCCCTAGCCTTCTCCCTTCTCAGCATAACATCCATTTCTTCTCGAGCTTTGGTGACAGCACGGAGCAATTCCCTTGTCCTAGCATTGAGTTGGTTGTCAAGCATGCACTGGCGAACATAGCTTTTATCATGAAGATCGCAGAGCCTCTCTATGGACATGTTGTCCATCACCCCCTTCCACTTGGATGGGATCACATGGCTCACGAGTTGGTGACAAGCTTGAGGAGAAGGAAGCTCTTTTGTATCAGGAAGTCCTACAACAAATGTACATTTCATTAGCATATTATATTTGGTACCTAATTTTGTTTCACAGGAAAGAAACTTACCATGGAT
>BPTQ01000001.1:313224001-313359866 GCA_019973895.1 Chrysanthemum seticuspe | reverse complement strand
GGATTCCCAACTGGTAACCATGTCAATGATGAATGGTTTTACGCCACCAATGACTTATGAAGAAAGACTTGGGTCTTCGTAATGCAATTTCGACTGAGGCCGAAGGGGGGTCCTTCGACCTGATCGGAGGGTACGTCATCAAGCCCCCCAGTCGAAAGTGATATGTACGAACAAGAAATATTGCTTACGACTCAGAAATAAAAATGAAACCTCCCCTTCGTCACAAAAACGAATGAAGATGAAAAGTCTTTTTAATATTGACCGTATTAAATGCATGATTAATCCTAACTACCCCTATTTCCTTGGTAGAAGTAAACATCCTTTCAAAATTTAAAAAAGGTTTGAAATCCGGTAGAAAAGGGATAAGTCCGGACACGTGTAGGGCTGAGATGCAACATTTGTAGGGTATATAAAATGCAAAAAATAATAAAACCCTAACAAAGTAACTCTCGCCCAAAGTTATTCACCTACTAAAATTTCTTCCGATCAAGCCTTCGACCAAACAAGGTAAAGCGCTTCTTCTTCTCTATATTTCAAATATATTTTGTGTTCTTTAGAAGGTATCATGTCAACCAATAAAAAATTTGTGATAAAACAAGGCTGCACACTAACCAGGGAGGAGCTTAAAGCATTCCTCACTGATTATCCCATTCCAAAGGAACATAAAATAATGCTACCGAGTAAAAATCAAGGGATATTTGATGCCCCTGAAAATTATGTAGGCTTGTATATCCATGCTTTCACCACTTCCAATCTTAGGATACCTTTGCATCCTTTGATTTTAGAATTCCTCTGGTATTATGAAGTACACATTTCTAGGTTCAACCCGTTTGGCCTAGCCAAACTTACAACATACATTGTTATGTGCAAAGCCTATGGGTTTGAACCATCCTTGACTGTGCTTAGGGGTTTTTTGAATCTATACCCGGGAGGAGATTTGTTGACCTTGGCCAAGAGGGGTGAAAGGGATGTGCCCATTTTGATAGATAGACCATTTACGAACATAAGGAACTGGAAAGGCAAGTTCTTTTATATCCAAACCACCATTATCCCTCCTGTATACTCTGCATTGTTAAACCTAGACTTTCAATATGATGAGAAAAGTTTCACCGATCCATTGCCTTATACTGTGAGAAGAAACCCATTGTATCAGCGTTTGGCTCGTCATCCAGCTGACTGCCAGACCTTCCCTGAGCCAATCCTGTTCATGGCTGGCATTGCTGAAAGATGGGAGGGGTCTCCGTTGGTACCTGAGATAATTTGTGATGGAGAAAGTATGTACTTTTTTAAATTAACATAAAAAACTAAAACTTATCTCCCTGATATTTATCTCATTTTCTTCTTTGTGCAGAGATGTCGTTCAGGAACTTTGTTGTAGCTGGAGGTGCAAAGGAGGTAAGCTTTCTTCCAAAGAATCACCAAGAGACAAGCTATGGTGTGGGCTCCCCATAGGTGTCTATAAAAAAAGATGAGGTAGAAGCCCAGCCTGTAGAGCCTGTATCCTCTGCTCCTCCATCAAAGGAACCCATTGATGTAGAAGATCAGCTGGTGGAGAACGTTGCTGACTCAGACGAACCAGTCTCCGAAGGAGCATTGGCTGTCGTAGGACCCTCCAGCATGGAGAGGGTCCGAAGCAGGAAAGGTGCCAGTGCTAAAGCTGTGAAGTCTGCCTCGAAAAGAAAGCTCATTATACCTACTCCTCCCTCTCGAACTACCAGGCAGAAGAGTGCCCAGGGTAAGGCTGTGGAATTTCCAGCCATCGAAGGGCCCAGCGGCGATGACATCCATGGTAAGTTTCCTTCCTGTGAAACAAAATTAGGTACCAAGTATAATATGTTAATGAAATTTACTTTTGTTGTAGGACTTCCTAATATGAAGGAACTTCCTTCTCCCTTAGCTTGTCACCAACTCATGAGCCATGTGATCCCACCCAAGTGGAAAGGGGTGATGGATAACATGTCCATAGAGAGGCTCTGCGACCTTCATGATAAAATCTATGTTCGTCAGGGCATGCTTGACAACCAACTCAATGCTAGGACAAGGGAATTGCTCCGTGATGTCACCAAAGCTCGAGAAGAAATGGATGTTATGCTGAGGAGGGAGAAGGCCAGGGATCAGAAGTATGCAGACCTGGAGAAGAAGTGTGAGGAAGCATTGGAAGACTTTGATAAGAACCCCTTGGTGCAAGATCTTAGAGCTGAGAATGAAAAGCTCAAAGGTCAGTTGGCAACGAGCGAGGCTGAATGCAGCAGGTTAACTGTCGAAGGCTCTATGGTCGTTGGCTATAAGGAACAGATATTTGTTCTTTCATCCAAGTGTGGAGGCCTCAAACAAGAGAGGGCAAAGTTGCTGGACCAAGAGATCAAGCTCCGAGAAAAGGTAGATGGATTGAACCTTCGTCTAAAGATGCTGAAGAAGGACAGGGTGGACCTGATAACCAAAGTGATCCCCTATATTGCTATGGAACTTTATCATAGCGATGATGTGGGGATTTCCATTGGGAATGTGGTGAATGCTTCCATTTTTCATGGCAAGTGTACCACTTTGGAGAAGGTAGCTAAGACTGGGGAACCAGTGGTGCTGGAGAAAATTTTGTACTACAGGGCAACTCATGAAAAAGAATATGATGATGCAGGTAATCACTTAACTGCTTTAGAGTTCCTTTTCCTTGCAGATGTGACGAAGGACCCAGCGGCCTCAATTGAGGACTTGCTAGCTAAGAAGCCAAGAACAGTCCAGCCTCCATCTTCCTCCAAGAGGACTCCATCACCCCAGGTTCCATCCCCAGGTTCAGCTGATCCCACTCATTCCAAGGTGTAATGAAGGCAACCATGTGGTTGTAATTTGATCCCAGGGTGGTATGTACCCTGTTTAAAACAATTGTCTGTGTTCCTTTCCAGGCTTCGTGCCTGATGAAACAATTAACTTGTGGTATGTGTGATGTAGGCTACGGCCTAAGACAATATTTTATTTTGCTGGATCGTAAAGGCTATTGCCTGTTTTAGACTAGTTAAACTAGTCATTAATCTACAATGAAGCCACTATGGCTCGAATTTTGCCATGTTTGATTCTTCTCATTTTATTTTTACTTATGTAAAAAATATTTGTTACAACCTAAGGCGTATGGTAGATGCATAGCCTCATTTAGTGTAGTTACTTCACCAAGAATATTAGCAATCGTATAATTTAACTGCTGACAGAGGGTCGCGACCCACTCCGTCTTGATCCTTTGGGCAGCGAAAGGCTTGAAATACCTTAAGGCCATATAGGAAAGTTAATGTGAAGTTGAGATGGATGTTATGCATGTGAGCAAGACATGTTGTTTAGTCTTTGTACATCCCTTCGACATTGAAACTTATGAAGCGACTTGGTGGACAAATCTTTGTTGTATTGAACGAAACAAGAGATTTGAGGGAAATGTGTTATTATCATTAAGTGGGTAGGGAGGATTACATCATTTTAAGAAATGAATACTTGACGCCTACCATTAATGCTTCTTTCCCTAAGTGAGAAGAATGCAAATACATTGATTGAAAGCAAATAAAATGTGTCCTTAGACATTGTAAGTTTCATACGTAGAACTTACGAAGAGTAGTGCCATTCGAGGTTCTATCAATAGTGTCTCCTTCCAAGGTTTCCAACTTGTAGGCTCCGTTGCCATATGCTTCCTTAATAACGTAGGGTCCTTCCCATGTAGGTCCTAGTTTACCCTGGTACTCAGCTTTACTTGCACTATTGAGTCGGAGGACATATTCTCCTGGTTTGAAAGTCGAAGGCCTGACTCGCTTGTTATAGTACCTTTCAATCTTTTGCTTGTGGATAGCCTCTCTAATGGAGGCTATTTCTCTTCGTTCTTCAAGTAGGTCCAAGTTACTACGGAGTCTTTCTTCGTTATCTGCTGCTTCGAAGTTCATGACTCTTTCCGTTTCGACACTTACTTCCGAAGGGATGACAGCTTCCGTGCCATACATCAAGCTGAAAGGTGTTTCTCCGTGACTTGACTTCGTATGCGTTCTATGTGCCCAAAGTACTTGAGGTAGTTCATCTACCCAACCGTGATGACTGTATCCCAGCCTTCGTTCTATACCTTGTACAATGACTCTGTTGGTAACTTCCACTTGTCCGTTCCCTTGAGGATGGTAAACGGAAGTAAAAGATTGTTTGATGTTCAAACCTCTGCAAAACACTGGGAATACCCCTTCAGAAAACTGCTTCCCATTATCAGAAATGATGATGTGAGGTACTCCAAACCGGCAGATAATATGCTCCCATACAAATTTTTCCATGTATCTGCCTGTAATGGATGCTAGGGGCTTCGCTTCCACCCATTTAGTAAAGTAGTCGATGGCTACAACCAAGAATTTTACTCCTCCGGGAGCAATTGGCAATGGGCCTACGATGTCGATACCCCATTGGCTGAAGGGCCATGCGGACGTTACGGAAGTCATATCTTGCTTTGGTAGCCTTGGGACTTTTGAGTGGACTTGACAGGCTTCACACTTCTGAATGATGTCGACAGCGTCCCTGTGCATCGAAGGCCAATAATATCCGACCCTCATGACTTTGGAGACAACAGAACGGGGTCCCGCATAAAGGCCGCAGGAGCCTTCATGCACTTCTTGGATGATGTTGGCAGCTTGCCTTGGTCCTACACAACGGAGCCAAGGGGATAGAAAAGACCTTCTGTACAAGTAATTTCCCATGATTCTGTACTGTGGTGCTTTGATGCGCACCTTTCGAGCCAACTTCTGATCCTCCGGCAGTATGCCACTTATTAGATATTCTCTAATTGGAGTCATCCAATTTGAGTCTTCCTCCAGCATTACGTCAGACACCTCCTTTCGGACGATGGACCTATCCGCCAATACTTCGACCAAAACTTCCTTTGTTAAATGAGAAAATGCCATTGATGCCAGTTTGCTAAGTGCATCCGCCTTCTTGTTTTGGTTTCTTCGAACATGCTCTATGTTGTAAGATGTGAACCCTTCGAGCATTTCTTTGGCCTTGTCCAGGTATTGCTTGATCACAGGTTGTCTTGCCTCATAGGAGCCTTTTATCTGGTTGGCCACTAGTTGTGAGTCAACAAAAATAGCCAAGTCTTCCACTTCCATATCTTTGGCCAATCGGAGACCTGCTAACAAGGCTTCGTATTCCGCTTCATTGTTCGTAGCATCGAATTCGAAACGGAGTGCATAAGTGTACTCCTTCCCTTTGGGATCAACGAGCATGAGACCTGCGCCAGAACCATCGGAGCTGGAGGCTCTGTCAGTATAAAGTTTCCACCCTTCGATTGCTTTATCAGGCTTCTTTTCAACAACCTCTTTGTCATGTTTCGGTTCGGAGGGTGTTTCTGCTAAAAAGTCTGCCAATATTTGCCCTTTGACTGAGTTTCTGCCCTTGTATTCAATATCATGTTCTCCTAGCTCGATAGCCCATTTAGCTATCCTTCCAGATTTCTCCGGCTTTGAAAGTATCTGCTTAATTGGCTTGTCAGTAAGTACGGTTATGGGGTGAGCTTGGAAGTACCTTCGAAGGCGTCTCGCAGCATGAATCAAGGTCAAAATTAGCTTCTCCAATGCTGGATAATTTAGCTCAGCTCCCTGTAGAACCCTACTAACGAAGTAGATAGGGATCTACTTCTTCTCCCTTTCTGCCAATAATACAGCGCTGATGCTTTCGAAGGAGGCTGCAATATACATGAACAACACTTCAACTTTGATTGGGGCCGTGAGTGTAGGTAGAATAGCAATGAACTCCTTGAGCTTTTGGAAGGCTGCTTCTGCATCTATGCTCCACTGGAACGTCTTTTTGTCCGTGCATCCTTTGAGTGTTTTGAAGAACGGCAAAGATCTGTCTGCACCCTTCAATAAGAACCTGCTGAGGGCTGCTAGCTTTCCGTTAAGACTTTGAACTTCCTTTAGGGACTTAGGAGGCTGCAAATCCGTGATGGCTTTGACTTTCGAAGGATTGGCCTTAATACCTTGCTTGGTGATCAGATGCCCCAAAAATTGTCCTTCTTCCACACTAAAGGAACACTTCTTGGGATTTAATTTCATATTGATGGCGCGAAGCTGGTCAAAGGTTTCCTTAATGTCGGAGAGCATATCCTCCTCCGATCCACTCTTGATGACCATATCATCTACGTAGGCCTCCAGGTTCCTACCTATCTGCTTGTGGAAGGCTTTGTCCACTAATTGTTGGTAGGTGGCACCTGCATTTTTTAAACCAAAAGGCATCTTTTTGTAACAATAAACGCCTTTTCCTGTAAAAAAGGCTGTCTTCTCTTCGTCTTCTTTCGCCATTTGTATCTGATGGTAACCTTTATAAGCGTCTAGGAAACACTTTAGCCAAAACCCTGACAAGGATTCCACCTTCCAATCAATCTCTGGCAGAGGGTAGCAATCCTTTGGACATGCTTTGTTAATATCTGTGAAGTCTACGCACATTCTCCATCCTCTGTCATGCTTCTTGACCATCACCGGATTGGCAACCCAAGTTTGATACTTCACCTCTCTGAGTATGCCTGCTGCTACAAGCTCGTCCACTTCTTTGCATGCAGCGGCATTTCTTTCAGGAGCTAGGCTTCGACGTTTTTGTTTGATGGGTTCAATATGTTTGAACTCATTGAGCTTGTGTTCAGTGCCGAAGGGCTTTCCGTCTATGGTGAGAGTTCTGGGAACCCCCTTCATGTCAGAATAGGTCCATGCGAAGACATCTGTGTTAGCACGAAGTACCTTTTCCAATTCTGCTTTAAAGGGTGTTGGAAGCTGCTTTCCGATTACTACTGTCTGATCGGGGTAGAGATCATTTACCACGATGCGTTCTTCAGTGTCAGTACAACTGAGAACATCCTTCGAAGGTTTCTCCGAAACCTGTTTGATCCTTTTGCTTTCTGCCGTAGACTCCTTTACCTTATAGCTGGAGAAAACCGTTCCAATGCTGAAAGGTGTTTGGAATTTGATCGCGGCATGTATGGTTGAGACAATGATGCCCATCTTCTGCATTGCTGTTCTCCCTATCAGTAGGTTGTAGGGAGATTCCGACCTTACGATCGTGAAAACCAGAGTTTCTGTTCTTTTAGCCTCCATTCTCCGATCGTAACCTCTAGAGGGACTTCTCCCAAGGGCCATGAGTGTTCCCCTGAGAACCCTACTAAGGGTACCTTCGAATCTAATCTCTTCGACCTTATTGAAGGTTTGAGCTTTAGGAAACATAGTTCGTAGATAACTTCGCAGGAGCTACCGCAGTCAAGGTAGGCTCTGTTTACTTCTCTGTTGGAGATCAAGACTTTGATGACCACGGGGTCATTTGAAAGAACTTTCCCTGTGATTGAAGGAAAAGTGACATCTCCTACTCCGCACAAGGCTTCCTCTGTTTCTTTCCTCTTTGAACTAGAATCCTCTTTGTATACCATGAGGATGGGTGCTTCGGCAGGTATGGTATCTTTCCCCAACTGTGTGTCGGAGTCTTTGTCTTTACCTCTTTTTATACCCTTCAACAAATGTCCCAATTGGCCGGACTTTACGGCCTCTTCTATCTGCTTCTTGAGTTCTCTATAGTTGTTGGTGTCATGTCCGTAATCATCATGGAAGTAGCAAATTTTGGAAGTATCTCTGGGCCTTCCTTTGTTTGCCAAGCGAGGAGGAGGATCAAAGGCCTTCGCAGCCTTTTCCGTAGCAAGTATCTCCCTTGGAGATTTGGACAGATTAGCCAAAGAGCCCATGGTTGATTTTTTGTGGTACGGTGTGAACCTGTCCTTATTTTTGTGCTTATTCCTCGACCCTTCCCACAAAGGATGCTTCGGGGTTTTGCTGTGACTTTCTTTATTTTCGACCGGAGCCCCGTTGGTAGATACTTCTTTCGCTTCGATCCAAGTGTAAGCCTTCTCCACCAAACCTTTGTAGGTTGCGGGGAGATCAGTGGAGAGGAATTCGACTAGACTTCTGTTTCGTAGGCCATGCACAAAACCTGAAATGCGCTGGTCTTCGTGCAAGCCCATTATTTGTAAAGTGTCGTCGGTGTATCTGGTAATGAAAGCCCTGGTGCTCTCATTCTCCCTTTGCTTGATGTTGTGCATTGTCAAGTGCGTCCTTGTAAACTTTTTCTGTTGGCTAAAATGTGATCTGAACTTGGCCTTGAGATCATCCAAATTCACAATGCTACCCGGTTTTTGCCCGTTCCACCATATTCGAGCGGAGTCTCGTAGGGTGTATGTAAACATATGACAAGCGACAGGCATAACCCACTACTGCATTCTAATAGCCCCTTCAAACAAGTGTAAAAAGTTATCCAGATCCCCTTTTCCATCGTAGGTACCAATATGCGCGGGCATTTTCAACCCGTCAGGTAGAGGGTAATCTTCTATCCATCTTACGAAGGGTGTTGTGGAGCCCATGGGCTCCGGATAAAGGCAGTTATAAGGTGGCATGTAGGTAGGGGCAGCATTGTACGGGTTATGATTTGGAGGTATTCCAACAGGGTTTTTGTTAACATATTGAGGGTAAGCAGTAGGTATATAAGGTGGGTGACTTCCTACAGGGTACGAAGGATATATCATAGGTTGCCCATAGGGCATACTTCCGTATGGTTGAGTGAAACTGGGGTTACTAGCCTGCCCATTAGGTGGGGGATAAACCCTTGAGGGTAAGATTGAGCCTGGAAAGGAGGGTACATACCATGAGTAGGAAGATTTCCTCCCCCATTTATTTGAGGTGGATTGCCTTCTACGCCGGATGCGTGAGAAGGCTGCAGTGGAACCCCTGCTTCAGTTCTTCCCAGATGAGCTGCCAAGAGTGGTGGCAAATTAACCTCCGTAGTCTCCCTTCGGTGACTCCTTCCATTGGAGCCTTCTATCGTGCCTTCCCGCCTAGTCGGAGCCCTCTCCGGAACGTCTTCAAAACCAACCGACCTTCCGCTAGGCCTTCGACTGCTCGGAGATCCTATCCTTAGCACTGAGCGAGTAGCCCTAGGAGCCAAGGGCCTAGTCTCCATTTCCAACTCTTCGTCATACTCATCGCTTGAGTATTCTAACTCCCTACGCATCTCCACATTCCGAGCTTGCCTCCTTCGAGCTCTTAGTAAAGATTCTAATGCTTCGATGTTAGCCTCGACAAATGCTGGGCTAATTACCGGTTCAGGGTTAGCCGAGGTTGAAGCATGGTTGTTGGGGGTTATTTCAGGGTGAGATCGTGTGGTAAAAGTGGATGCAGTTATGTTGGGAAGGTTGTTAGGATCGTTGACTGGAATTGGTGCCAAGGTCGAGAAACCCGGAGGGGGTGTATCTTCTCTTCCTTGAGTCATGTTGTAAAACTAGTGAGAGTGATTGACTGGGTGTAAGTTTGGAATAACGAGACCAATAGTAGCGGGTCCCACGGATGGCGCCACTGATTGTACAATAATTTGTACGACCAGGCCTTCGATGCTGATCGAAGGGTATGAGGGGTGATATGCTTGCGCCAAACTTGTAGTCAATCTGCAATAAGAAATAGTAGACACTTCGTTAAGTGATTGCGCAGGGGTTGGGCCCTGCGAACCACCTCCGGCGTGTGAATAAGTATATATGATATGAGTTGTGAATAATATGATGTATGTGAAATACTGTGTTGAGTGAACATACCATTGAAATGACTCGTCCAACCTATTTATAGGTGATGAAAATAGCTTGGAGAGTGTTAGCACACGTTTAGGAGATCATGGGCGGCGTTCCCTGATTTATGGTAACCGCTAGGGCTTCATCCCCACTATCTCGGACTTGGCGGGGAGGCTAAGGACATAGTGGGAATGTGGGGGAAGACCAAGTCAAGGTTCTTATTTGTCTTGGCATCTTCAAGGGAAGACACCGAAGGGCATAGGCCTTCGGCTGGCGGATTCCCAACTGGTAACCATGTCAATGATGAATGGTTTTACGCCACCAATGACTTATGAAGAAAGACTTGGGTCTTCGTAATGCAATTTCGACTGAGGCCGAAGGGGGGTCCTTCGACCTGATCGGAGGGTACGTAGATATGATGTATATGTTTTTTAGAAAACAAGTAAAATCTCGGGTATTTAGAAGAGTTGGTTTATAAAATTAATTAAACTAACTAAAACAAAATCTAAACTGATTATGTAGAAAAGTGAATTGGCGAATTTCTTATATGATAAAAGTGTATTTAGTTAGAATTCTATTACTTCCCTGGTTATCTTTTACTGATTAGTCGAATTGTCGCGTCCATGTATAATTAGAGCATTGTATTCCTTAATACCAATCGAGGGTGGTCAAGCCCTAAACCCTATGAATTATGTTTTAATTGAGCACCGCCTAAGAAGGCCTTTTTATCTCAATTTCGACAATTCGAGTAAAGTTCATGCATTAAATACAACAAATATAAATTTAATATAATAACTAAGTGTTTTAGTGGACGTTCAAGCTAGGAACATTTGACATACCCAGTTTTCCAAACCATAACGCAAATCACTAATACACAAGAGACGATACACAATAATCAAGAACTAGGTTTCATGTAATCTTAAGCAAATATTATCTAATTTAGCTTAGCATAGTAATGAAAAGAAAAGCAAATAAAGAAATCAAATAATCAAAAATAGTCATAATTGAATGATTGATTAAATAACTTATCTTCTCAATACATAGAAGTTCGTGGGGGGCCAAAAAGGCCTGAAAAAGGATAGAAAATTGCCTAAGCTTCGAACTTCTAGGTTATCCCAAAGTTGGCTACCTTTCAATGAAAACAATACGAATATATATATATATATATATATATATATATATATATATATATATATATATATATATATATATATATATATATATATATATATATATATATATATATATATATATAGTTAGGATCAAATAGAAAGAATAATTAAAATGAGAAGGATAAGAAATAACCACAACCACACATTTTAGATGCACCTACAAAAGTGGATGCATCTTCCTTCAAATTTTCCCTCCTAATTTGAAATGTGTGGTTAGAATTACTTCTTACCATTCTTATTTTAATTATTCTTCTTACTTGATCTCTTCCCTATATATATATATATATATATACATATATATATATATATATATATATATATATATATATATATATATACAATCGTGATGGCGTCACTTGTTAAGTGTGACGGCGTCACGCCGTCTTCTAGGGTTTCAAAATTGCACCGACTTAGTTTTGAAGGTGTCAGGTTGTGATTGTGACACCATCAGCCTTCATATTTTTTGGTATTGACACCGTCAGAAGGAGGTCGTCTCCAGCGCCCGAGTGGTCACTCTTTAGCCATATCGTTCTTCAAGTGACGGGGTCAGGTAGTGCTTGTGACGCTGTTACAACCCCTTCTTGTGAAGGTTTTCTCGATGTTGTCGTTGTCTTCATTTTCTTGTACAATTTAGCTCGAAACACTTCATTTTATACATTTGCTTCCCAAGTACCTAAAAAGGAAATAGAAATGATTTAGCACAATAAATGATCAAATATGTATGAATCTAAAGGCTAAACGACCCCTTAAAAATGTATAAAATTGTATCTCATCAAATATCCCTACACTTGGGATTTGTTTGTCCTCAAGCAAATGTGCTTTTACCCTAATCAATTTACAAGGCATGGGGAATTTGGCAATAGTTTAAAGATAATTTACAACATAATTCATTCTAAAATAGTCATAACAAGCACATAAATTATATACTAGCACCTCAATAAATTGTTTGGATTCTCTCATCTCTCGGGTGTAAGTGATATAAAAATATTGACATGGAAAAATAAACACTCTCTACCTGTCATAGCGCATAGGATAAACTATCAAAGAGGTATTTTACAGGGTTGTAACGTTAGGTTTAAGGGTAAGGAAAAACACGGCTATGGGATATGGGGGAACTTTACTGGTGGCAAATTAATCATTTAAATTATTTATATGTACAAAGTGGCATTGCTAAGCCAAGACTCGATAAAAAAACTCTAACTCTTTTTTTGTTTTTCTCAAGGTTTCAAAAATAGTGAATCGGTAGTCGGGCAGTCGACCCCCTGTGACTTGTAATTGGTTAAGGCGGGATTAATCGGTGATTAATCATATTGGCATTTTTGGCAAGTTTTTGGTATTTCCGGCGAGATTTGGGTACTATAGACAGGACTTTCCTTGAAAATCATTTTGTAATAGATAAAAACATAAAATACAATTGATTAAAACTTGCTCAAGACAAGTTTTGGGTATTTTCGATGAAATTAAAAGTTTTCTACAAGTTTGACCACCGTTAAAAGTCGTTGACCGCCATTGACCGATTTGTTTGACCCTGTTACACAAATCGGCAAGGTTGGTGGCCCAGTAGCACCTAATCGGTGATTACTTGGCCTTGCAGGCCTTGTTTTGCAACATTGGTTTTTCTCGACACGTTCTTGACTTAAAGATAAGCAGGATGGCAGTCGGTATGTTTCTTCTTGTTTTCTATTTTTTTATACACTTTTACTCTCCTAACTTTTGATCTGCTGAAAATAAAGAAATGACATAGATAACACTGGATTTATAACGTACATATGGAAGTAATTATTTTGACTTTCTTCCCCATTTACTCCATAACAATAGTACTAAACCTATGAGTCTAAATTATCCCAAAATTGTATTTAAAAGATATGGCTCGACTTGGCAACCATGTAACCAGTTAGAAAATTAACTAATGGTTTAACATATATGTTATAACAATAATGCACTAAAGATAAGTGCATACAAGGAAGGCTAAAGCGATTTGGGTGTAGCATTTGAAGGTGGAGTGTAAACAATGCTCTTCATTAATATTTCGAAATTCACCCAAATATCACGAGAACCGGAAAAAGATAGGCTCAGAGGGTTGTACATAGAGGGTTGTACATAGCAAAGGTGTAGGGTAATTACGTGACCAATTTAGCCAACGTAATTTTAATAAACAGGCTAAAAACAAGGGTTATTCCAATGCCTCTTATCATTTAGTTAATTCTAATCACACGAATGTGATCTCACTAGCGATCTCAAAAAGGATCACAAAAGCAAGTTCTAGAATCTATATACTACCGGTACATTCATAAGCATAAGATGAATGCTTTTTCCTATGTATCTAAAAGCGAACCTCTAAATTTAGGGTGAAATTTGAGTGGTAGGGTTTGTGGAAAACTAGAAGGGGGGGGGGGGGTTGAATAGTTTTACCAATTAAAACTTCCTTTTAATCTATTTAGATCGACTTATGTCAATCTGTTTGGATGTGTGTGTTGGATGTTGATAAACAAGCATATAAAGGTAAGTAATGAAAAGATAAGAGTAAGAAGCACAAAACCACAACACGAGTATTTATAGTGGTTCGGCTACAAGGACACCTTCCTTGCCCTACTCCACTCCCCGAGTCACCTACTCGAGAGTTCGTAATCACTACACCAATCTCCTTATGGCGAAGAAGTCTTCACAACGTCGCCTACTCTTTTTCCGGTATTAGGCTAACCACCGGGTTCTTTCACACCAAGGTGAACCGCACCTACACAACGTCGCCTACCCTTTATAAGGTACTAGGCTAAGTACCTAGTTCTTTCACTCCAAGGTCAACTACACCTTCACAACGTCGCCTACCCTTTATTAGGTACTAGGCTAAGCACCTAGTTCCATTGCAATGAAGGAACTACTACCACACTACACCAACGACTAATCCCAAAGGAGATCTACTCCTTTACAACATCATCAAGGATATCAATATCCTTGGATCCTATACTAGTTTATCTTGTACATCGAAACACACCATATCGAATGTACATCTAAGGCACCTTTCACTAGTGCCTTTGACTAGATCTACAAGACACCTTTCACTAATGTCTTGTGTCTTCACTTCTAAGCACCTTTCACTAGTATTTCTAGTCTTGACTTCTAAGCACCTTTCACTAATGCTTCTTTGTCTTGACTTCTAAGAACCTACCACAAGTGTTTATCCTATAGACTATAGATACCCTTCACTAATATCTTCGTCTTGACACTTCAGACATCTTTCACTAATGTTTTCAACACTACACTTCTTTGAAGAAAGAAAGAGATCATCAACAAGAAGACTTCAGTAGCCTTGATGATGAGGAAGCATGGCAACTCATGGACTTGAGCTTGCTCGACTTCAAAGGTGGTGATCTTGCCTTTAAGAGGAACCTAAAAGATCACACAAAAACAAAACTACAAACATAGATCTCTTGGATCTAAGGTTAGTGAGATTTAACTCAAGGGAGAAAGTATGTTAGAAAGGGGTGAGAAATAATGAAGAAATGGCTCACTATTTATAGAGGAAAAATCCGGCTAGCACAAAGCTAGGGATCCATGGAACGCTCCTCTTTACCCATGGGTATTTTGGTTATGGGTCATGGGTCATGGGTTATGGGTTATGGGTTGATCCATGGTTTTCTTTCTAGATACAATGTACCTTAAGGATACATTGAACTTAGTTAAGTGGTATACATAAAACCATGGGTTATGGGTCAATACCATTTGCTAGTTTTTACCTTAGTATATACTTGTTTTTACCCATTTTAGTATATACATGTTTTTACCCATTTTAGTATACTTAGTTTAAGTATATGCTAACTCAATATGTAAACATTAGTTGTTGTACATATATATCTAAATCATAAAATCACTTATACTTGTTTTAGTGTTTTATGTGAAAATGTGAATATGTTAGAAACTATTAGTTCAAACCATTTACGTATTTTATTTGTTTCGTTAATATGATTTTACGTTTGTTATCGACAAAATATTAGAAGATCGTAAAATATAAATAAACGTTTTTACGGCTTATTTGTATTAACAATCTCCCCCTTTTTGTTGATGACAAAATATAAAATTATTTGAAGGAAAAGCTAAAATTCGTAAAGGTTTGAATTTGTAGTTTTTACTTTCTTCTCCCCCTTTTTGTCGAAACAAAAAGTGTTTGAAGGAAAGCAACACATCGTTTTTAAGAAAGACATGTGAAAGAAAATAAAAGATAAAAAGAGATAGAGAGCAAGTAACGGGAAAGGATCTCGTCTTTACTCCCCCTTGACTAGTCCATCCCTATGTAAGGGCGTCAAGTAAGTAATACTAATCTAGTTTGTTTGCAAATAAGTTTGCAAAAGATTTCGTCTAAGAGACAAATGTGCTCCCCCTTGATGATTGCAATTATGCAAGAGGATGTCACGAAATGTAAATCTAGTATTGCAAGTAATTTGCAATGTAATGCTTTGACATAAAGCTCCCCCTAGCTTTGGGATGTCAAAGTCTTCATGTGTAAATTGAATAACTACAAAACAAAGGTTAGAAAGCAAGTATATAATTCACAATTTCCTGCAAATGTGGTCCAAGTTAGTAGAAAGAAAGCTTTCTGTTTCACGGATCCCGCGGTTCCCTCCTAGTAGGGATCCGTCTAGGCAATTCTGAGGGATTCGTATTAGCTGATAAATTTCAGCAAAGGTGATATAACAAGTAATGTTATCACAAAAATGAGATATGAATACAAGGTAATCATATGCTTAGAAAAATAGCAAGTAGCATGTAATTCCATTTAATACAACTAGAGTTATGATATACATGACTCTAAAAACTAATAAGAAAATACATGATTAGGAATTTCTAAACCAACTAACGCTTGATGCTAGGACACCACTAAAATCTTCTAGCTCAAGTTTTGTTTAGGTTTGATCTCGTCGAAACGTTCGAGGAGATGATAGAACATGAAACGTTGGTCTTCTCGTACCTCATGTATCAAACTTTGAACATGTTGACAATGATAGCAATCTTTGTCATGGCTAGGTAGTGGTGGTGGATGAAATGAAATGGCTTGATGTGAGGGATCAAGTGAAGAGGCTTGTGGAGCTTCAAACGACGGAGGGATTGGTGGAGGCGCATTTGAGAATGGCTCGACCAAGAATGATGGTGTCGATAGAGAAGTGTCAACTTCCATATGGTCGGGTGGTTGACTTTAATGGATTATATGATGGAAACGGCGAAAAGGAATTCGAAGCAAGTGTTGACTCAACACCTTGATTTTGAACCATTATTCCTCCTAATGAGGAGAAAGTTGTCGGCGGAAGCGGATGAGACGGCCTAGGAGGCAAGTCCTCTAAATTGTAGAGGTGTGGTGATGATAGTGGGGATGTAAAAGAGATAGCTCTAGGAACCAAAGGTGATGGTTTAGTGGAGATGATATTGTTTGGCCTTGGTAGTTTTGTGGGTACTATCCTTTTAGGAATTGGTTTGATTGGATGAGGAAGGATCCTATCATTTGTTGGCTTGACCGGAGACGATTCGGTTGAAGAGATTTCGTGTATAACACGGGCCTTTTTCATGGGTGGTTCTTTGGTGGATAAGTTACTATTTGGGGTTTTCCTCATGATGAGATGATTTCAAAAGGTTGCAAGAGCTGAAAGTTAGGATGAGAGTGATGACTATGGAGGTCCTAACAAGGTGGTTTATAAACCAAGATATTTGGCATGTACATTTAAGTCTTAAGCCACTAAGATTCATTGGAATGTGATGATTAACATGCACAAGAGTCAACTTCAGAGTTTGTACTGATCTAAGAACTCATTTAAGATGAGATGGAGTGTTTGAGTTAGGAAGATGAGTTGAAATGATTGTTTTAGCAAGATTTGACCTAAACTGTCATTCGGATCCCACGGTTCCCTCCACAGAGGGATCCGCCTAGGCTAATCCTAGGGATCCAGCTATCAGCAACTATGGAAGAGTGGAAATGATGTTTCTAAGATCTAAGACCTATAACATCTTGAGTGTTTCAGTCCTCCTAAGTGTTTTAAATGAAAGGGTGCTTAAGTACTTGAAGGTAATGAATAATGTAGGTAATGGTTGTCTTTTATGGAAGGATTTGGAACTTCCAAGAGTACCAATGGATGGCAAGGATGACACTAAATATTTAGAGTGTAAATTGAAACTAAATGATCCTAGAGATCAGGTTGTGTCTTAGGATAGTGTTTTGGAAGATATCCTAGAAGCTTTGAGATGGGAAAACTAGATTTTGATCAACTTTGATCAATTTTGAGGTGAGGATGATTAATGAGCAATTTTGCCATAATCGAAGGATTTCTAAGGCTAGATGTGAAGGATCAAGTAGAAAATGAAGTGTGAGTTTGAGAGCGGAAGAGTAATGGGTTAAAAATGAAATGGTAGATCTACAAGAGTCTTAGAGTGTGATCTAGGTGAGTTGTGTGTGAATAGGAAGGATCAACCTATCTTGCTAAGGACTTAATTTGCCTTAAGACACTATGTTTAGCTTAGTGTGAGATGTTCTAAGGATATGTTTTAAATATAATTCTTGCAATTGCATTTTCTGTTGGCCGGATCCCACGGTTCCCTAAGTGTAGGGATCCGTCTAGCACAAACTTTGGGATCCGCCCATCTGCTCAGCAGAACCTTTACATTATATCTCAAGGATTGATTAAAAAGGTTCTAACACCCAGATATCAAATGTAATATGTTTTATTTCATGAGGGGAATTGGATTACATTGATAAAGTACGAGTACAAAATGATTGATCCTATTTGAAAGACTACTAAGTTCCTTAAGTGTTTTCACTAGATGGATCATCAAATGGTTGATGAGTGTTGACGGATATAGGAATGAAGAACGTCTTCATGAGGGAAATGTTCAGCGGTTCCATCATCTTGTTCACAAGCACGTACAACGGACTTTGAAATTGAGGTTGAAAGTGCATGACATTGTGATAGAGGCGAGTCAAGAACATTACATATGGAATGAGTTTATTCTTGGAGCCTTGAAGATTTGCAATTCGCCTTGCGAAGAAGTAGGCGAGATTGTATGGTTGTTGTGTTAGCAAACAGTACAACATGTGAGCACAACAAGCGGGAAGAATTTCTCGATTTCCCCTAAGACTCCAAACATTCTCACGCAAGATGAGTGCAAGAGGCTTATACTCTTCTCAGATGTCCCGTGTGAAGATAATGTTTGGATCGGAGTAATATGGTCGAGGTTTGCATATCATGCGATGTAAATCTTCTGGGGAGGGTAAGTGTGAGGAATATGGACTATTTTCTTCACGAAAGTTGAAGAGAGAATCAAGAGACCAATCTTCGGTGAAGGCACATTGTCCATGGTTTGGAATTCAGAGGATGTGAGCAAAATGCCCAAGGCTTAAAGTAAACTTTTGGTTTTTGATATAAAACCAAAGGGATAGAGAGCGATCCTCGTTACGAACGAGTTCCACTTGACGGAAGAATTCCATTATGAACCTTGGACATATCTTCTCGTTGATTTCAAGAAGACATTCTAGTCCTATGGCTCGGAAGGAGGTATTGATACCTTCTTCGAATTGTAGAGAGGTGTTTACAATATGTCCTTCATGGAAGTGACGGGTTTCGAGATTGTTGAACCCACGGACATGATTGCCAGGTGTGTTGGGTTCAAGGGAGATGTTCAGAGTGTAGATGCTAGTGAGTGAAAAATCAAACTCATATTCATGCGTCATAGTTGAATCTAGAGAAAAGACGAGTTAATAAAAAGTGATGATTGTGGTTAACTAATGATTATCTAACGTTTTTATTAGATTTTTATTAACAATGGTTTTTAACACTTTAACCTACTCAAGGTTTTGACTTTCTAGTGGATTATTACATTTAGAAAGATAGTGGTTTTTAATTTGCATGAAAAACTATTTTCCAGTAGGACGGATTCCACGGTTCCTTTTCAAAAGGGATCCGGCTTGTATAACTTCCAGGATCCGTGGATCTGTAGTAACAGAAACAGTTTTGATAAAAACATAGGTTTTACAATTTTTATACCACGAAGTATGTTTTATCCTACATTTTCTTTTAGCATGCATACATGACCTCTAATGTATCACGAAGGAATATAAAACATATAGATCAAAATACATGACAAACACATTATGATAAAAATAACCTAGATAAGCTAGATTATTAATAATATTGCATTTCAATACTTAGGATGATACAAAGGATTGGGTATATAACCCCAATATAGATTAACAATAAAAAGTAAATGTCTCCGTATGTGAACTTCATCATAGGGAACACAAGTGTGATGAGTGTTAAGATGATGAGCACGAAGGCGATGTAAACCATGATGATGGCGGATCTTCTTGGTTTCGATTGGGATTGAATGAGGAAGAAGATGAAGTTTTTGAATGAGAGGAACTTTTTGAAATTGGAAGATTTGAAAAAGTGAGGATTTGATAGAATGGTCGACGGTGGGAGTATTTATGGGGAAGGAGGAATTTTTGAAATTCGTGTTTTGTTTTATTATTGGATAAAAAGAAATAAAACAAAAGTTTTATATACTACGACTATAGAAGAGAAATATAGCACGTATGTGAAGGAAGGGCTTCCTAATGAAGCTTCATGTAAAACATGTATAAGCACAAAAGATAATCTTATAAATACCTAAATAGGTATACTTAATTATCAAACAAAGTGAAAAGAAAATCATACCTCTAGCTCACTTAGGAATGTCTTTACAAATGACACAGCAAATGTCACTTAGACGATTCTCGCTCTTTTGCGTTTAAGATACCTTCTAAAGGAAGGTATTCTTATCACCAAGCGACTCCTAAAGCTTGGTGGGTATGAGCTTTGACTAATCAACATGACAAAGAAGATTGGTGCAATTAAATGAAAAAGGAAATAAGAAAAATGTTGTTATCAACTTAACATCCAAACATATGGTTTTGAAAAACATGGTGTTTGTTTTTATGAAAAACCTTCTTTGTAGTTTTCAATTTACCATGGATCGTATCAAGTTTTTAAAGTACAATATACTTCAAGAAACTTGGTAACGAAGCTCTGATGCCAATTGTGGAAAACTAGAAGGGGGGGTTGAATATTTTTACCAATTAAAACTTCATTTTAATCTATTTAGATCGACTTATGTCAATCTGTTTGGATGTGTGTGTTGGATGTCGATAAACAAGCATATAAAGGTAAGTAATGAAAAGATAAGAGTAAGAAGCACAAAACCACAACACGAGTATTTATAGTGGTTCGGCTACAAGGACACCTTCCTTGCCCTACTCCACTCCCCGAGTCACCTACTCGAGAGTTCGTAATCACTACACCAATCTCCTTATGGCGGAGAAGCCTTCACAACGTCGCCTACTCTTTTTCCGGTACTAGGCTAACCACCGGGTTCTTTCACACCAAGGTGAACCACACCTACACAACGTCACCTACCCTTTATAAGGAACTAGGCTAAGTACCTAGTTCTTTCACTCCAAGGTGAACTACACGTTCACAATGTCGCCTACCCTTTATTAGGTACTAGGCTAAGCACCTAGTTCCATTGCAATGGAGGAACTACTACCACACTACACCAACGACTAATCCCAAAAGAGATCTACTCCTTTACAACATCATCAAGGATATCAATATCCTTGGATCCTATACTAGTCTATCTTGTACATCGAAACACACCATATCGAATGCATCTAAGGCACATTTCAATAATGCCTTTGACTAGATCTACAAGACACCTTTCACTAATGACTTGTGTCTTCACTTCTAAGCACCTTTCACTAGTGCTTCTAGTCTTGACTTCTAAGCACCTTTCACTAATGCTTCTTTGTCTTGACTTCTAAGCACCTACCACAAGTGCTTATCCTATAGACGATAGATACCCTTCACTAATATCTTCGTCTTAACACTTGAGACATCTTTCACTAATGTCTTCAACACTACACTTCTTTGAAGAAAGAAAGAGATCATCAACAAGAAGACTTTAGTGGCCTTGATGATGAGGAAGCATGGCAACTCATGGACTTGAGCTTGCTCGACTTCAAAGGTGGTGATCTTTCCTTTAAGAGGAACCTAAAATATCACACAAAAACAAAACTACAAACATAGATCTCTTGGATCTAAGGTTAGTGAGATTTAACTCAGGAGAGAAAGTATGTTAGAAAGGGGTGAGAAATAATGAAGAAATGGCTCACTATTTATAGAGGAAAAATCTTGCTGTTCCCCGGATCCCACGGATCCCTTCTACTTGGGATCCGGCTAGCACAAAGATAGGGATCCGTGGAACGCTCCTCTTTACTCATGGGTATTTTGGTTATGGGTCATGGGTCATGGGTTATGGGTTGATCCATGGTTTTCTTTCTAGATACAATGTACCTTAAAGATACATTGAACTTGGTTAAGTGGTATACATAAAACCATGGGTTATGGGTCAATACCATTTACTAGTTTTTACCTTAGTATATACTTGTTTTTCCTCATTTTAGTATATACATGTTTTTACCCATTTTAGTATACTTAGTTTAAGTATATGCTAACTCAATATGTAAACATTAGTTGTTATACATATATATCTAAATCATAAAATCACTTATACTTGTTTTAGTGTTTTATGTGAAAATGTGAATATGTTAGAAACTATTAGTTCAAACCATTTACGTATTTTATTTGTTTCGTTAATATGATTTTACGTTTGTTATCGACAAAACATTAGAAGATCGTAAAATATAAATAAACGTTTTTACGGCTTATTTGTATTAACAGGGTTTTTGTGCTAGCTATATAATTCCTATCCATAAGACGCTTTTTATAACTAAAGTTTCACTTGTAAATGTCATAATTTTTTTTTAATTTGTGCTGAAATCACTTTTACAAGTATTTCTTTCGGTTTATTACACAATTATATAAGAACAAGACAAATAACAAATGCGAGATTAGTTTTTATGGTGTCCCTTTTTACGCTCCCTATACTTAAATTGAACATTTTCCCCAATGTTCTTAAAAAGTACAAAAAATGATAGAAGAAAATAAAAGAGATGAAAGAAACTAATACTCAGGTTTGCTCGGTTTGAATGAAAAACATAAATACGGTTAAATCTTGCTCCAAGAAGATTTGATAGTCCAATGATTTTGATCAGCTTAATACTCTGACTTGTTAAAAAAAATTATGAACTAAAAGTAAAATATGTGATACTCTAAATAGAAGTGGGCTTAGAGGGTAGAAGATGTAAAAAGTACGTCCAAAAGTGAGCTAGAAGGTCTACAAATAAGATAATACAACTAAAAAAATATTGGATGTATCGCTTGTAAAATGAATAGGCGTCTGCTCACTGTAGATAAGGGTGTCCTAGATCCTAACTCTACCCGGACCCGACCCCGACCTCGACCTCGACCTCGACCTGAATAAGGATAATCAGGTCGTGTTATTCGGGTTCAAGTTCTAACTCGGGTCAATCGGGTCAACCCGCTTAACCTGAATACGAAGTAGGGCCGGGTATCGGGTTCAAAATACTTTTTCTATTCGGGTTTGGGTCGTTGACCTGAGTTGGGTTTTTTTCTTTCATTTTTTTTTTTATTTTTTTTTATTTTTATTTTTCCCAATCTTTGTTCAAAGACCCAAGTTAAATTAAATGAACCATGTAATATCCTTGGCCCATTTCTCATCTAAATTTTGGTGTCCACTGATGTTGCATGGTCTACTCTCATGCTTACTGAGGTTGCATGGTTTGATAATATGAATAATATGGATGATTTTATTATATGTTCTTAATGTTTGTTACATAACTCTATTATAAATAAAATGGTCCAAGTTGTATCTTTTTCTTAAATTTTTCATACATACATTGGCATCATATTCATTGTGTTTGAAGTGTTAACGAATTCAATCTTAGATAGAATCATTGGATTGGGTTTCTCATTATTACTCAACATGTTTTATAAGAAGTACTACAGGAGTAAAAAGACTGTATTTATTGTTCATATACAACTTATGCGACAAAAAAGTTATGTGATTTTAACTAGTAAGTTTAAGAAATCAAATTATGTGATTTTGTAAATGACACAGTCCTGAACCCGACTTGACCCGACCCGATTAGACCCGAACCCGAGTTCAAATAAAAGCCTGTTCAGGCATGTTATTTTTAGCATTGAATCGACATAGATCCGACCCGTTTGACCCAAATTCAACCAACCCGACTCGATTAACACCCTAAATGTAACATGGTGCATTAGACTCTAATGAAAAGTAGTTGTAGCAGAATCACTGTTCTAAAAGGCTCGTAAAGGCTTCGCAAAGGCCTCGCAAAGGCGCGAGGCTTGGTCATGCCGCCACGCCATGTCGCAACGCCGCTTTATGGCACATGTTTTTGTAAACTCGATATTTATGAGTTATGATATAAATATATAAATATTTTCATACTTTTTGACTCCTTATGTCACTCCTTATAAACGCAAAAGCTTCGCGCCTTAGCCGCAAAAGCGTGAGGTTTGGTCATGCCACCTTGTCACGTCTCACGCTATTTATAACCTTAAACAGAATACTCTTAGTTGTATACAGCTGGCGAATGGCGATGGTAGGGCCAACAATACATGGCTAAAATGAATACATCGCTTCCTTTTCATTGGAGTGGTTGTATGATTTAAATGATGGGCCTCATTAGTCACCATCCAATTTAGGGCCGGAATCGAACCGAACCGACCCGAATCGACGTGACCCGAGAACCGATTTCACAAAAAACATGAACCGAAACCGAACCGAATAGGTTCGGTTCGGTTTGGTTTTGTGTCGGTTCGGTCGGTTCGGCCCGGTTTACATGCTTTATGTGCGTGTTTGGTCGGTTTTGGGTCGGACCGAACCGAACCGAACCGAACCGAAAACCGACATCCGATAAGACCTAGAACCGAAACCGAACCGAAAATGGTCGGTCCGGTTCGGTTCGGCTCGGTTTTCCGGTTCGGCTCGGTTCGATCGGTTTTGTGCTCAGCCCTAATCCAATTTACTGAGTTTACACCACGATTTTTATTTTTTAAACCGAACCGGTTTTTTATGCATAAAATAAATATAATTAAATCGCAAGAATTGCCTTCCAAAACTAACTTTTGAAAATTTCCCCCAATAAACTAGACGGCGATAATTTTTTTTTTCTTTTTCAAGAGAAGCAAAAAAAATTAAAATAAATAAATAATAATAATAAATCTTTCATTAACATTTGGATAATTCTGGTGACTCGCTTGCGCTGTGAGATGATTTGCACACTCATCAAATTGATTGAGACACTCTAAATTAAAATGTTTGGACATTTATACCCTCATATGATTTTTATATATTTTCACTCTGTAAGGATATATATGTCCAAACACTCTAATTTAAATTGTCACAATTAATATGAAGAGTGTGCAAATCACCCCTCATTGCGTTGGCATCTTGTGATGATTAAGGTGTATAATAGTACAAGAAAGTGGTCACCGTGTCTCTTGATCTCACTAGAAAGGTGGCACCAAGAGTTGTCTCATATCTTAGTCATCTGAATAAGTTTGAATACTACCTTGTTCGTGTCTTAATTAACTAGGTAACATGTCGTTGTGGAATGAATATGACATTGTGCGGTAGGTGTTAGGTACCGTATGTTCACATGTATTGGTGAAACGTTTAGAGACACCACAACGAACAGGTTTCTTTAACAATGGTTATTGCTAAATTTCAAATTTTAACTAATGGTTTAACATATATGTTATAGCAATAATGCACTAAAAATGAATGCATACAAGGAAGACTAAGGAAATTTGGGTGTAACATTTGAGGGTGGAGTGTAAACAATGCTCTTCATTAATATTCTGAAATCCATCAAAATATCACTAGAACCACGAAAAGATAGGCTTAGAGGGTTGTACTAAGGGTATCTTGTACTAAAAAAAGAGTATATAGCAAATGTTTAGGGTAATTACTTGACCAATTTAGCCAACTTAATTATAATAAACAGACTAAAAATAAGGGTTATCCTAATGCCTCTTATCATTTATTAAATTCTAATCACACGAATGTGATCTCACTAGCGATCTCAGATGTATCACCTTCTGGCTTCCATCGAATGCGACATTGTGAACTCCACACAACATCGTATTGACTCTTCAATATCCCGGGAACTCACTCCCGCCACCTTTGTTTAGCCAACACTTTTAAGAACTTTTGGGAGAGCGACTTGAGCGATTCTTGTCTCGGTCCGCCTCGGTCCGACTTGGCTCTGATACCACTTGTCACGGAGTCATCCTCAACGACCCCGCGTGGCGCCCTTACACCGATAAGGACCAGCCATCCGTCCCGCGTATAATAGAGGTTCATTGGTTTCGCCCTGCCTTGGACTCATCAGGGGAGCGGCCCCAACTCCCGACCAGTGTGGTGCCGTATCGAGTCTCTACTCGTGGCACGTACTACACCCTTAACGTTGGGGTACTCCAACAAGACCAACAGGATTAACCAGGAACCCACGCATTAAGCAACGTTTTCAAGCAGAACCCGACCCACAGAATTTGGCTCGTGACATCTAGAATCTATATTCTACCGTTAGACTCATAAGTATTGAAGATGAATGACTTTTCCTATGTATCTAAAGACAAATCTCAAATTTTTGGGGTGAAGTTTGAGTGGTAGGGTTTTTGTGATAGCAATACAAATCTGGTCCATGAGACGCTTTATTATAACTAAAGTTTCACTTGTAATGTCATAAAAAAAATTTAATTTGTGCTAAAATCACCTTTTGAAGTATTTCTTTCATTTTATTACACAATTAATTAAGAACAAAACAAATAACAAATGCGAGTTTAGTTTCTAAGGTGTCCATTTTTACCCCATGTACACTTAAATTGAACATTTTCCCGAATGTTCTTAAAAAGCACCAAAAACGATAGAGGAAAAATAAAAGAGATGAAAGAAATTAATACTCCCATGGGTGCTCGGTATGATTGGAAAACGAAAATACGGTTAAATCTTGCTCCAAAAAGACATGATAGTCCAATGATTCCATTTCTTGTCCAACATAACTTGTAGATCATAAGAAAACAAACTCGAACCCTCACATTAAATCGGCGGTAAATAATATACAAATGATTGAATTCATTATAAACTAAAGTATAAAGCAATTAATATATAATGCTTGCAAAATAAACTTATACAGGAATCTAGAAACTTTTAAAAATTCATAAAACAAAAATCTGAAATAAATAAGTGCTACAGTACCTAACGCCGTCACTCAATAAAGGCGACGCCGTCATGGCATCCTGACAAATTGTTTCGCGATTTATTTCTGAAGAATTTCTAGAAAAATCTAACTTTTAATACCTGTAAATTCCTGCAATTATTTATTGTGACTCGATTCAAGCATTTGACACAAACAAGATAAAATATATATGCTTCTCAATAATTATAAATTTTCATGTTCGAATTTCAATCTTAAAACAGATTAAGAATTTTCATACACTTATCTTTTTAGAAACTATCTTATATGTGATTAAGACAAAGTTAAAAACAAAATAAAATATTTTCACAAACTATTCAAAACATTAAAAATTAAACAATTATTAGAGAGCATATATATGACACAAACAAACATAAAATGAAAAAATCAAACAATTAAAAACATGGGTGGCCTCCCATGAAGCGCTTGTGATTGTTAGAGCCACGTGCTTGACTCTACCCTTATTTATCGGTCAAAAGGGAGGTTTTCCCTACACTTAAATGAAGTACGGGGTGATAGTAGTGATACACACCATCTTCGTGGAATGGAGCCATATGATAAGAGATTGGTGGTTGAATTATATGCTCAAAAGGGTGTGCTTCTTTCATCTTAACCTTACCTAATACATTAGGGTAAATCGCTAACTAAGGATTTCTCATAGAAAATAATCATCTTTTATCATCTCCAAATTGATAAATTCTTAGTTAGGGATCCATCTTGATCTAACAAACCCGGCTTGAACCCATAATGTTTATTGTGATCACTCATGAATGGGTTACATAAGAATGCAAGGTCATGTCTCACTCCTATATTAGCTTCCTCTCCACGTGATTTAAAGTCTACTATCTGTATTCTAAAACTACCCGGACTATATGGTTTGGTAGGTGTATCGAGGCCTACTTCAATTCCTAGATTCACATATAAGGATGGGAAATTTGGTGACGGTTTTGGTTGAGGCTTCCGTTCTTCAACACTAGGAACTTCCCTAGAACTAAGAGAAAGGTCATGACAAGAAGCATTCAAACCTACATGCTTTGTTTGTATATAGGTTCTACATCTATCTGGGTTCCAATGGTATCTTCTATTTCTTTTAGGTAAGTCATGGGCGGTGTGCATTCCTCAAATGATGGTAGGACATGTGGGGTACATAGTGAGCTAGAATTTTTAACCTCATCCTTCATCATATATAAATCACTTATGTGATTATCATGTGTTTTGGTGAAGTCTAACTCCAACATGCACCTAACAAACCTTTCGATTGAGCCTTCTAAATTGAAAACAGATTTAAACTTACATTTCTTGGATCCCATGTTCCATTTTTGAATTGGGCGTGAATCTCAATAGTTTACCACGCTAATTCAGCACCGCATTCCCAAAGTCCCCCCTCTGTTATATAGTCAAGCTCCAATTGGGTATTACGGTAAATACGACTATAAAAGATTTTAAGTGGAGACAATAATTCAAAACCTTGATGAAGGACTTTTTGGAGTAAATATTTGAAATGAGTCCATGCATTGTAGAAAGGTTCATTATTATGTTGTCGGAACATTGAGATATCATTTTTGAGTAAAGTGGATAAATTCCGTGGTGGGTTGTATGGTGGATTCGCGTTCTTTATGATGGCTAATGGAATAGTCAATGAGAAATTTTATGAACAAATACACAAAGAAAAGATAGACTACGAGAAAGCTATACAATAAAAAAAATCTCACTTGATAGGAATCTGGTGAGTAGACCTAAACGATATAGAAATCGAAACCTAGACTATTCCCTGGCAACGGCGCTAAAAACATGATATGTGTGGTTGGTAGGAATGCAAAACACCTAAGGTTTACAACCCTCCTAAGCAGTGTATCTAACCGCTGTAGTATATTATAGGTAAGTCTGGGGGACTGATCGTTCTCTAGGGCAATAGTGAGGTAGGTTCGAAGTGTAAGTCGAATCCAATCTAAGGGTTGAGAGAAAATAATTTTTGGTATTTATATGTTTTTTAGAAAACAAGTAAAATCTCGGGTATTTAGAAGAGTTGGTTTTTAAAATTAATTAAACTAATTAAAACCAAAACTAAACTAATTATGTGGAAAAGTGAATTGGCGAATTTCTTATATGATAAAAGCGTATTTACTTAGAATTCTATTACTTCCCTGGTTATCTTTTACTGATTAGTCTAATTGTCGCGTCCTTGTCTAATTAGAGCGTTGTATTCCTTAATACCAATCGAGGGTGGTCAAGCCCTAAACCCAATGAATTATGTTCTAATTGAGCGCCGTCTAAGAAGGCCTTTTTATCTTAATTTCCACAATTCGAGTAAAGTTCATGCATTATATACAACAAATATAAATTTAATATAATAACTAAGCGTTTTAGTGGATGTTCAAGCTAGGAACATTTGACATAGCCAGTTTTCCAAACCATAACGCAAATCACTAATACACAAGAGACGACACACAATAATCAAGAACTAGGTTTCATGTAATCTTAAGCAAATACTGTTAAATTTAGCCTAGCATAGTAATGAAAAGAAAAGCAAATAAAGAAATTAAACATAGTAATGAAAAGAAAAGCAAATAAAGAAATTAAACAATCACAAATAGTCATAATTGAATGATTGATTAAATAACTTATCTTCTCAATACATAGAAGTTCGTGGGGGCCAAAAGGCCTAAAAAAGCACAGAAAATTTCCTAAGCTTTGAACTTCTAGGTTATCCCAAAGTTGGCTACCTTTCAATGAAAACAATACAAAAATATACCGATATTTACAATCATGATGGCGTCACTTGTTAAGTGTGACGGCGTCGCGCTGTCTTCTAGGGTTTCAAAATTGCACCGACTTAGTTTTGAAGGTGTCAGGTTGGGATTGTGACGCTGTCAGCCTTCATATTTTTGGTCTTGACACCGTCAGAAGGAGGTCGTCTCCAGCGCCCGAGTGGTCACTCTTTAGCCATATCGTTCTTCAAGTGACGGCGTCAGGTAGTGCTTGTGACGCCGTTACAACCCCTTCTTGTGAAGTTTTTCTCGATGTTGTCGTTGTCTTCATTTTCTTGTACAATTTAGCTCGAAACACTTCACTTTATGACATTTGCTTCCGAAGTACCTAAAAAGGAAATAGAAACGATTTAGCACAATAAATGATCAACTATGTATGAATCTAAAGGCTAAACGACCCCTTAAAAACGTATAAAATTACACCTCATCAAATATCCCTCCACTTGGGATTTGTTTGTCCTCAAGAAAATGTGCTTTTACCCTAATCAATTTACAAGGTCGGGGGAATTTAGCAATAGTTTAAAGATAATTTACAAGATAATTCATTCTACAATAGTCATAACAAGCACATAAATTATATACTAGCACCTCAATAAAGTGTTTGGATTCTCTCATCTCTCGGGTGTAAGTGATATAACAATATGGATATGGAAAAATAAACACTCTCTACCTGTCATAGCACATATTATAAACTATCAAAGAGGTATTTTATAAGTTTGTAACGCTAGGTGTAAGGGTAAGAAAAAACACGGCTATGGGATATGAAAGAATTTTACTGGTGGCAAATTAATCATTTAAATTAATTATATGTACAAAGTGGCATTGCTAAGCCAAGACTCGATAAGCAAACTCTAACTCTTTTGTTTTTTTTCTCGACACTTTCTTGACTTTAAGATAAGCAGGATGGCAGTCGGTATGTTTCTTCTTGTTTTCTATTTTTTTATGCACTTTTATTCCGCTAACTTTTGATCTGCTGAAAGTAAATAAATAACATAGATAACATAAGATTTATAATTGCATTTCTACACTTTCATTTTTGCATAAATATAAACAAATAATGACCCGAATTGCTAGGATCAAAACACTTGAAGTACTTAATCATTAACGTACATATGGAAGTAATAATTTTGACTTTCTTCTCCATTTACTCCATAACAATAGTACTAAACCCATGAGTCTCAATTATCCCAAAATTGTTTTTACAAGATATGACTCGACTTAGCAACCATGTAACAAGTTAGAAAATTAACTAATGGTTTAACGTATATGTTATAACAATAATGCACTAAAGATGAGTGCATACAAGGAAGGCTAAAGCGATTTGGGTGTAGCATTTGAGGGTGGAGTGTAAACAATGCTCTTTATTAATATTTCGGAATTCACCCAAATATCACGAGAACCGGAAAAAGATAGGCTCAGAGGGTTGTACATAGCAAAGGTGTAGGGTAATTACTTGACCAATTTAGCCAACGTAATTATAATAAACAGGCTAAAAACAAGGGTTATTCCAATGCCTTTTATCATTTAGTAAATTCTAATCACACGAATGTGATCTCACTAGCGATCTCGGAATGGATCACAAAAGCAAGTTCTAGAATCTATATACTGCCAGTACATTCATAAGCATTAAAGATGAATGCTTTTTCCTATGTATCTAAAAGCGAACCTCAAAATTTAGGGTGAAATTTGAGTGGTAGGATTTCTGTGCTAGCTATATAATTCCTATCCATGAGACGCTTTTTATAACTAAAGTTTCACTTGTAAATGTCATATTATTTTTTTTTAATTTGTGGTGAAATCACTTTTACAAGTATTTCTTTCGGTTTATTACACAATTATATAAAAACAAGACAAATAACAAATGCGAGATTAGTTTTTAAGGTGTCCCTTTTTACACTCCGTATACTTAAATTGAACATTTTCCCCAATGTTCTTAAAAAGTACAAAAAATGGTAGAAGAAAATAAAAGAGATGAAAAAAACTAATACTCAGGTTTGCTCGATTTGAATGAAAAACATAAATACGGTTAAATCTTGCTCCAAGAAGATATGATAGTCCAATGATTTTGATCAGCTTAATACTCTGACTTGTTAAAAAAAATTATAAACTAAAAGTAAAATATGTGATACTGTAAATAGAAGTGGGCTTAGAGGGTAGAAGATGTAAAAAGTACGTCCAAAAGTGAGCTAGAAGGTATACGAATAAGATAACGCAGCTAAAAAAATATTGGATGTATCGCTTGTAAAATGAATAGGCGTCTGCTCACTGTAGATAAGGGTGTCCTAGATCCTGACTCTACCTGAACCCAAATAAGGATAATCATGTCGTGTTATTCGGGTTCAAGTTCTAACTTTGGTCAATCGGGTCAACCCGCTTAACCTGAATACGAAGTAGGGCCGGGTATCGGGTTCAAAATACTTTTTCTATTCGGGTTTGGGTCAACCCGATTGACCTGAGTTGTGTTTTTTTCATTTTTTATTTTTAATTATTTTTTTTTTTTTTTTATTTTTCCCGATCTTTATTCAAAGACCCAAGTTAAATTAAATGAACCATGTAATAAACTTGGCCCATTTCTCATCTAAATTTTGGTGTCCACTGATGTTGCATGGTCTACTCTCATGCTTACTGAGGTTGCATGGTTTGATAATATGAATAATATGGATGATTTTATTATATGTTCTTAATGTTTGTTACATAACAATATTATAAATAAAATGGTCCAAGTATCTTTTTGTTATATTTTTCATACATATATTGGCATCATATTCATTGTGTTTGAAGTGTTAACAAATTCAATCTTAGATAGAATCATGGGATTGGTTTCCCATTATTAACTCAACATGTTTTATAAGAAGTACTACAGGAGTAAAAAGACTATTTATTGTTCATATACAACTTATGCGACAAAAAAGTTATGTGATTTTAACTAGTAAGTTTAAGAAATCAAATTATGTGATTTTGTAAATGACACGGTCCCGAACCCGACTTGACCCGACCCGTTTAAACACGAACCCGACTAACCCGAGTTCAAATAAAAGCCTGTTTGGGCATGTATTTTTAGCCTTGACTCGACATGAACCCTACCCATTTAACCCGAACTCGACCAACCCGACCCAGTTAACACCCGAAGTGTAACATCGTGCATTAAACTCTAATGAAAAGTAGTTGTAGCAGAGTACTCCTAGTTGTATAGAGCTGGCGAATGGCGATGGTAGGGGCCAACAATACATGGCTAAAATGAATACAGCGCTTCCTTTTCAATGGAGTGGTTGTATGATTTAAATGATGGGCCTCACTAGTCACCATCCAATTTAGTAATTTACTGAGTTTACACTTATACCATGATTTTTATTTTTTAAACCGAACTAGTTTTTTATGCTCAAAATAAATATAATAAAATCGTAAGAATTGCCTTCCAAAACTAACTGAACCAACTTTTGAAAATTTCCCCCAATAAACTAGACGGCGATATATAGATATTTTTATCTTTTTCAAGAGAAGGAAAAAAAAAAAAAAAAAAAAAAAAAAAAAAAAAAAAAAAAAAAAAAACCTTTTATTAAGATTCACTTGCGATGGCATCTTGTGATGATTAAGGTGTATAATAGCACAACAAAGTCGTATATTGATTTCACTAGAAGGGGGTAGTCTAATGGGGCAACCCATATATTACTTCTCAATCATCCCATAGAGTAGGGCTTATCCGTACCTTTTTTCTTTTTTCTTTTTTTGTTTTTTCTTTTTGTTTTTTTGTGTATTTAATTGTGTAGTATAATAGTTATAATGTCCGCGCACGCGCGAGATTTTTTCTAACTTTTTGAATAATGTATTTTTATTTATTAAAAACAAATAATTTAATTTTTGTTTTGTTTTATTTTTGATTTAAATTTTGTATTATATGATAAAGAGTATTCTTGAATAATGTACTTTTATATATTAAAAAACCAAAATGTTGATCATAACCAATTTGACCCAATACTACATTGCTTTATAAATTAAAGGGATAATAACTTTAAAAAAATATCATACTCGTCTAAAAATACACTTCTAGGTATCGAATAATTTTTTTTGCTTATACGGGTACTGAACTTTCAATTTCGGACTTTTTGACGTACTAAACTTTCAATTTCGGACTTTTTGAGAAATATATCATATCAACTATTGAAATAAAAATAAATTAAATTAAAAGATATTATTTTATAATCATCGTGAGTTGTTGGGATATGAAAGTGCTAAAAGGTTAAAGTACTGAAGATTTACAAAGTACTGCAGATTGGCAAAGAACTGGAGAAAGTCAAAGAGTCAAAGTACTGCTAAAGATAAAGTCAAAGTACTGCACATGAAGGTCAAAGTACTGCAAGAGCTAAAGAACTGTTTATTCGTTTATGGAAAGTATTAGATTAGATTACTTGTCGTACAAGGATACAATTGTAAACCGACTAGGGTTATCCTTGAGCCTATAAAAGGACCCCTAGATTGGCATTAGAGGGACGAATTCACAAGTATTAGAGTTTACGATTACAAAGTTGTTTAGAGTTTAGAGAGTTCGAAATTATTAGTGTTGTTGAAGTATCTGCATAAGAAGCAGATTTAGAGTTAATAAAAGTTATTCTTCTTAGATTTATTGAGTAAATTCCGCGTACTTGATAAAGATTATTCAGTGTTTCATTGTTAATAACTTAGGATTTATCCGAGGTTATTAAACCTTAAACATGCTAGTTAAGTTAGTTTGGTTAGAGTACATCGATCCAACAAGTGGTATCAGAGCTTGTGTGGAAACTCTGACTAAGAAGAAACCCTACTACAACAAACTTAAAGATGTCGACTGAAGCTGTTCCACCACCATCAATCACCTCACTAAGGATTCCAATCATCAAGAAGGGAGAATATGACTTATGGTGTATGAAGATGAGGCAGTACATTGCCATTACAGACCATGCTTTATGGAATGTAATTGTCAATGGTAATGAAGTTGTTCCAGAACCTGTAGCAGTTGAAGGACAACCTAAACCACCCAAAGCTGTTTTACCAGTTGCTACCATAAGGAATCAAGAGAAGGCTCTTAATATTCTCTTGTCTGCTATACCTGATGGCCATCTCTTGAAGTTTCATGATGCTAAAGATGCAAAGCAACTCTGGGCTGCTCTCAAGACAAGATTTGGAGGGAATGAAGCCTCTAAGAAGATGCACAGAAATCTTCTTAAACAACAGTTTGAAACTTTCACAGTTGGTGAAAGAGAGAGTCTTGATGCTGCATATGATAGGTTTCAGAATCTTCTCAACATGCTGGAGCTATATAAGGCAGAAGTATCAGTTGAAGATGCTAATCTGAAGTTTCTAAGGAGTTTGCCATCTTCATGGCATGTTATTGCTACAATGATCAGAGGACAACCTGGTTTAGATGTCATGGACTTTGATGATCTCTACAATCATCTAAAGGTTTATGAACATGAGATGAATGGTCAAACGAGTTCTAAGTCTCACAGTATTGCTTTTCTATCATCTGAAAAGCGGGGAAGTACTTCAACCAAAAGTACTGCTTCTCCTACTCAAAGTACTGTGACTCAAAGTACTGTTTCATATGCTGCTCCCACTCATGCTCAGCAAGCACTACCATCTACTACTATGCACTCGGATGAAGTTGTGTGTTCCTTCTTTGCACAACAGGCTTCTTTACCTGTCACCTATGAAGAAGATCTCTCACAGATTGAAGAGGATGCTTTGGAAGAAATTGATATCAGGTGGCAAGTAGCAATGATTACTGCAAGGATTAAGAAATACATGAAGAAAACAGGAAAGAACATTGATTTCAAGCCAAAACAGGGAATCACTTTTGACAAATCAAAGATTGAATGCTTCAATTGTCAAAAGACTGGACACTTTGCAAGGGAGTGCAGCTTTGCTAAGTATCAAGCAAATAAGATGACTGAAAAATTGTAAAACCCTAAAAATCCCAATCGCGTGAAATGACAATTTTGCCCTCAAACTTAAAATTTTACAAACTCGGGAAACACGCCAACATCATATCATTAATAATATATACACATTATGAAAGTAATTAACTTATGATATAAATTAAAAGAACATAAATGATTAAACTCTAAGTAACAAATAAACATGTCCATATGTACACAATTAACCTAGACTACTAACAAGACTACATACATTGGGAGAGATAAGTTGGAAAGTCTATGAATTGGTCCTTGTTTTCCCTTGATGGCCGGCCCCTAATTACTCCCTCTTTAATCTCACAATCAATTATCATTATTCTCATTTATCTCTTCCATTTCATTTCAAAAACACAAGAAAGAAACCCTAAGTCTTTCTCTCTAAACTAAGTGGCGGCACCCTTAATATTTCTTCCTTTTCATCCGAAAATCTAACAAACAAAGGTTCCTAGGAGGCTCGTGATCGTGTGTGATCAATTGGTGGACGTGGGGATCGTGTTTGGTTTCAAAAAGAAGCTTGGTCGTGGGTTGTGTTTGTGGCCGTGGGTTTTGATAGAGCCAAGGAGGCTTGGTTTTGATCGTGGTGGTTCGATTCTTGTTTCCTTGTCACGTACACGCTACTAGGGTAACGTATCATCATCTCACGTATCTTCCTCTTTGTTTCTTGTTCAATTCGTGGCCATGGATATATTTCTAGGGCTTGTTATGTCGAATTATGTCACATAAAATCATGAGTACATTGTCACATAAAATGATGAAATGGATTACATAAAAACCTTGATTTTTAATCTCTATAATTTGAATGATATATGGTATGATATATGAATACAAAACTGAATTTGGTTCTTCTTTATGTCGACATATATGTATGGTAATAAAGGGTTTAATGAGCTTTCGAAACTATACGAATACGTATGTGATAAATGGAATCGATAACGAATGATTTACGGGCTTGTTTTGATATGAACATGGGGCGTACCATACGTTTATTTGGAAGGGAGTCTCGACTCAAAATGATATCACATAAGGATGTCATGTAATCTTGTAATAATCGAACTAAAATGGTTTAGAACGGATACGATAACTATAACATAAAAACTAGGATTTATAATGTTTTATGTCGATTTAATAAAATTAAGGGGGTTATTTGTAAATTATGAAACTTGATGGATTAACTTGTTAATATAGTAATTAAATGGATTTAATGAGTAAAATGAGTAAACTTGCTATATTTACACTTTTAACCCTATACTTTACATTATTGACATTTTAAACCCTAAACTTTTGTAACTTGTCATAAATGATCCTTAAATCATAATAACACTCATTTTCATTATTTAACTATAGATAAGTAACTAAAGTTACTAAATATGGAAACCTGCTAATTATGGAAAGTTGCTAAATATGGAAACCTGCCTAAAATAGAAAGTTACCTAAAATAGAAAGATTTCTAAAAGTGGAAACCTGCTAAAAAAGGAAAGCCGTCTTAATCGAGTGATCTAATTCTTATAGAACGTTATTTAATTCTTATAGGTTCTGGGCGACGGGATTGATCTCTTTCTTGATTTTACTTTCATTGTGATTTGCTCCGAATAAGGTACAGATATTCTGACCTTATCTCTTAAGGTTTCTCGTGATTCTTATACATCTTTCGATACTAGCTTGAACTGTTACACTTTACTCTAAGCCTCATGATTAGGGCTTCCCTATGACCTTGCTATGCCCCTAGTTCATTTAATTATAATGCTCATACTGTATTTCCTACTTGTTACGTGTGACTGCCATGTTTTGACTGCTATTAGTACTTCTGCTGTTATAATACTGGTTATGTTTTCAACTAAGGGTTTATGTCCGGTGTGATTGCCGTGCTCACTTGCTAATTAATTTCTTCCGCTTGCCTTAGATTTTTCTTTGACTTGTATGGCTTATGATTTTCCTGAATTGATTGTAAGCTGTATATGTTGTGTGGATATTGTGTCTGCTATGCTTGCTTATGTTTCAGTACTTGTATGCCTGGGTTGTATGTGCTTGTATGCTTGTCTTGATGCTTTGCTTGGCTTCGTTCTCTTTGTTATATGTGCTTTGGATATATGTATAATTGTGTTCTGCAGGATCCTCATTTACTCATTGTCCTCATTTCGCTGCGACTTTGTTATCCGTTTCCTTTGTTTCATTTAGCATTTCAAATTTTATTTAGCTTTCGTTTTGTTATATCTGTTCACTGGGCTTTTTAAGCTCAGCCGCATTTCTTTTCCTGCGGCAGGTTTTAGGTTTGAAGATGGGCTTCGATGGGCTGAGAGTTAGAGTATCTAAGTGGACCAACCCTAGCACCTTATTACTTTGGGACTTATTTTGAAGAGCTTTTGTTTTGAGATTTTCCTTCATTTTGGATATTGTATTTTCCTTGTCAGTCAACTATTCATATGATTCGATACTTCCTTTTAAGGTTTTCGTTTGCAAAGATTTTAATTGTATGTTCTGATATGACACCAGAATGTGACACTTCTACCCTTGTCGGGTTGGGGTGTTACAATTATGGTATCAGAGCCCAGGTTTCGTCTTGTTGACCTTAGGATTGACCTGTGAGGACTTGGGTAGACACTAGGCTTCCGTCTGTTATGATATATTCCGATTCCTTTTGATTGTCGTTCAGATTTGACTTCGATAATCTTTTGTCTTCACTGTTTTGGTCTTCTTCTCTTCACATTGATTTTATTATTTTTGTCTTCGCACATCCGTTTATCGATCGTTAGATGGAGACTACCGTGGAGCCGAAGACGATGGTGCCAAACCTGCGTTGCTGCAACAGTCTCTGAGCTGGAGAGGTTCGTGAAGCAGAAGTCGTACCCAACTGCCATGCTGCTGGAGACATTAGGATGCTGCTGGAGGGAGCTGGACGGATCAACCAAAGACGCAAAAGACGGAGACAAGATTCAACCGGTGGCTGAGAAGGTTCATCTACTTAATATGATTTGGGCGCGACTTGTGTTACTCCGATTCGTTTGTCATGCGTTTTTAGGCGGTTTGATATTCTGTTAAGTGATTCTGATCAGTATTGCTTTTCTTGATTTGTTCGGAACTCGGTTTGAATGGTGAAGTCTTATCGTTTGGCATTTGGTTAATATCTCAGTTTTTCTTTTGGATCGTCAGTAATGAGTCATGAGGAACCGTTTCGAGCAAGTTGGTGACCTTCTTCTTTGGTGATATGGTAAGTTGTTTGATGTAGTATATGTTGTATGTATGTGATCTGGCCTGCTTTGGTATGTTACTTGTTATCTGTATGTGATATGTTTTGTGTGATATTGGCTATGTGGTTTGTCATGACCCGGGACAGAATATGGTGACAATAAGGGCTTGTTATGTGATGCAAGTATTATGACGCCTGATCAACGTGATAATACCGAGATCATATAATTTGAACTTATTTGAATCATACGACGTTTTGGGAAATGCCGGGGGTTGGTACGTGAATGGACTAAGACTTATAACCGTTATTTGTCACTCCTCATGTTCGATTGGAATTCTGTACCTCTTTGTGAGATTCTCACCGATATCTGTTACGTGTAAGATTTGTACGCTTTGAAACTGATACGATTATGATCTGTATGAAACTATGGATTGCTACGTCTGCCTTAAGCCGGTACGTCTCTGTGTACCCCTGCGACTTCAAGTTTCGAGGACGAAAATTTTCTTTTAGAGGGGAAGAGTTGTAAAACCCTAAAAATCTCAATCGCGTGAAATGACAATTTTGCCCTCAAACTTAAAATTTTACAAACTCGGGAAACACGCCAACATCATATCATTAATAATATATACACATTATGAAAGTAATTAACTTATGATATAAATTAAAAGAACATAAATGATTAAACTCTAAGTAACAAATAAACATGTCCATATGTACACAATTAACCTAGACTACTAACAAGACTACATACATTGGGAGAGATAAGTTGGAAAGTCTATGAATTGGTCCTTGTTTTCCCTTGATGGCCGGCCCCTAATTACTCCCTCTTTAATCTCACAATCAATTATCATTATTCTCATTTATCTCTTCCATTTCATTTCAAAAACACAAGAAAGAAACCCTAAGTCTTTCTCTCTAAACTAAGTGGCGGCACCCTTAATATTTCTTCCTTTTCATCCGAAAATCCAACAAACAAAGGTTCCTAGGAGGCTCGTGATCGTGTGTGATCAATTGGTGGACGTGGGTATCGTGTTTGGTTTCAAAAAGAAGCTTGGTCGTGGGTTGTGTTTGTGGCCGTGGGTTTTGATAGAGCCAAGGAGGCTTGGTTTTGATCGTGGTGGTTCGATTCTTGTTTCCTTGTCACGTACACGCTACTAGGGTAACGTATCATCATCTCACGTATCTTCCTCTTTGTTTCTTGTTCAATTCGTGGCCATGGATATATTTCTAGGGCTTGTTATGTCGAATTATGTCACATAAAATCATGAGTACATTGTCACATAAAATGATGAAATGGATTACATAAAAACCTTGATTTTTAATCTCTATAATTCGAATGATATATGGTATGATATATGAATACAAAACTGAATTTGGTTCTTCTTTATGTCGACATATATGTATGGTAATAAAAATGAGCTTTCGAAACTATACGAATACGTATGTGATAAATGGAATCGATAACGAATGATTTACGGGCTTGTTTTGATATGAACATGGGGCGTACCATATGTTTATTTGGAAGGGAGTCTCGACTCAAAATGATATCACATAAGGATGTCATGTAATCTTGTAATAATCGAACTAAAATGGTTTAGAACGGATACGATAACTATAACATAAAAACTAGGATTTATAATGTTTTATGTCGATTTAATAAAATTAAGGGGGTTATTTGTAAATTATGAAACTTGATGGATTAACTTGTTAATATAGTAATTAAATGGATTTAATGAGTAAAATGAGTAAACTTGCTATATTTACACTTTTAACCCTATACTTTACATTATTGACATTTTAAACCCTAAACTTTTGTAACTTGTCATAAATGATCCTTAAATCATAATAACACTCATTTTCATTATTTAACTATAGATAAGTAACTAAAGTTACTAAATATGGAAACCTGCTAATTATGGAAAGTTGCTAAATATGGAAACCTGCCTAAAATAGAAAGTTAGCTAAAATAGAAAGATTTCTAAAAGTGGAAACCTGCTAAAAATGGAAAGCCGTCTTAATCGAGTGATCTGATTCTTATAGAACGTTATTTAATTCATATAGGTTCTGGGCGACGGGATTGATCTCTTTCTTGATTTTACTATCATTGTGATTTGCTCCGAATAAGGTACAGATATTCTGACCTTATCTCTTAAGGTTTCTCGTGATTCTTATACATCTTTCGATACTAGCTTGAACTGTTACGCTTTACTCTAAGCCTCATGATTAGGGCTTCCCTATGACTTTGCTATGCTCCCTTTGATATGAATCTGTGATATGATCTTTGATATGAACTTCGATATGAACTGTGATATGATCTTTGATATGAACTTCTGATATGAACTTTGATATGAATCCTTGATATGAACTTCGATATGAATCTTTGCTATGAACTTTGATATGAATCTTCAATATGAACTTTGATATGAACTCTGATATGAACTTTGATTTGAACCCTTATGATATGATATGATATGATATGATTTGACCCGTCAGTTTGATACCCGAGCCAAATATGTTTCCTAGTCAGGAAGGTAACCTGACCGTGTCATTGATGCACCAATGGCATGACTTTAGTGTGGTTGAGTGATGTTCCACACCGTCCCCATTCTGATATGATTATGAGCTCACTATATGTATATGATTTGGCCACTATGTTTCCAGGGGGCGTATGGATGCATCCTAGATATGATATGTTTCTAGGGATTTGATCTGTTTGATAGATATGATATATGGTGAATGATGTCGGGTGCAATCCGCGTCTTCACAATTCCGGGAGCTAGCTACTCCATTTGTTACTGAGGTCTCCCCTCCTATTATGTATGGTATTCCGAGGTCACCCCTCCGAATACAATGGCTACTTATGATATGATATGATATGATATGTTTCCGGGCTCGGGTAGATTTCTGATAACCCTTACACTTTTGATAAACCTATATTGTACCTTCTGTATTCCCCAACGCACCATAATCTGTATTACTTGTTCATTACTCAATACCCTTATATGATTTACTTGTACCAAGATATAGATACTCCATTACATTGATCTGTCACACTTTCATTCCGTTACTTCAGACTATGGTTCCATTCACGTACCGGGTTATTATATGCTTATTGAATTTGATGATACTATTCATGTCTTATGTGACTATTGATTATCCTGCTATGATGTGATTAATATGCGGTTATCTGAGTTACCTGTTTCTAACTGATGATATGTGATCTCACTATTATGTGACCCTCTGTATTGTCTGGTGATCATGCTAGTGTGTAATCGATAGTTTTGTCTGTTTATTATGTGTACTACGTTCAGTTGATCTCGTGGACTATGACTATCCGTTGTATCCTTATCTGCTTGTTGTTGACCTGCCATGTTTGCATTTTGGTTTATGCTATGGTTTGATTGGGTAAATGGTTCAGCTTGTGACGTCTGGCTCGTTAACTTGTTTAATTGCCTTGCTATGCCCCTAGTTCATTTAATTATAATGCTCATACTGTATTTCCTACTTGTTACGTGTGACTGCCATGTTTTGACTGCTATTAGTACTTCTGTTGTTATAATACTGGTTATGTTTTCAACTAAGGGTTTATGTCCGGTGTGATTGCCGTGCTCACTTGCTAATTAATTGCTTCCGCTTGCCTTAGATTTTTCTTTGACTTGTATGGCTTATGATTTTCCTGAATTGATTGTATGCTGTATATGTTGTGTGGATATTGTGTCTGCTATGCTTGCTTATGTTTCAGTACTTGTATGCCTGGGTTGTATGTGCTTGTATGCTTGTCTTGATGCTTTGCTTGGCTTCGTTCTCCTTGTTATATGTGCTTTGGATATCTGTATAATTGTGTTCTGCAGGATCCTCATTGACTCATTGTCCTCATTTCGCTGCGACTTTGTTATCCGTTTCCTTTGTTTCATTTAGCATTTCAGATTTTATTTAGCTTTCGTTTTGTTATATCTGTTCACTGGGCTTTTTAAGCTCAGCCGCATTTCTTTTCCTGCGGCAGGTTTTAGGTTTGAAGATGGGCTGAGAGTTAGAGTATCTAAGTGGACCAACCTTAGCACCTTATTACTTTGGGACTTATTTTGAAGAGCTTTTGTTTTGAGATTTTCCTTCATTTTGGATATTGTATTTTCCTTGTCAGTCAACTATTCATATGATTCGATACTTCCTTTTAAGGTTTTCGTTTGCAAAGATTTTAATTGTATGTTCTGATATGACACCAGAATGTGACACTTCTACCCTTGTTGGGTTGGGGTGTTACAAAAACCAAAGCTGGAACTCAAAGAAATCCCTATTACTGAAACCAAGGCTTTGGTTGCTCAAGAAAGTCTATCAGAGGTTGACTGGAGTGCTGAGTTTGATGATGAACCAGTAACCAACTGTATGGTTACTATGGAGGAAGAGGTTAAAGATTCTGTGGAAGAACTGGACTGGAGCACTGCTTTTGATGAGGAACCTGAACATGCTGCTTTGGAACCCAGAGACTGTCTAGGAGGATTTGATTGGAGCTTGGAGTCTGAAGATGATCCTGTACTACTTGCTATGGTAGCTACATCACCAAGTTCATCTCCTATCTCTGAGGTATGCTCAAATTGTCATGATTTCTATCAAAAACTGTTAAATAGCTATGTGATTGAAAGAGATAATTGCATTAGGGCTAGGTCTGAGGTAGCTGGTTATCAAATCACTTTTGAGTCTATGGAAGCCAAAATTCTAACCCATGAAAATAATGAAATGGCTTGGGCTGAAAAATATGAACAACAGGATTACCAGTTAAAACTTAGTGAATGGAAGCTAAACTGTAAAATTGCTGAAATTGAGAAACTCACTAAGGAAAGAGATACACTGTTAGCTAAGTTTGATGCCTGGAATGAATCTGGCCTGTCACATGTTTCTTATGTTGAAAAACAGAGAAGGGCTTACATTAGAACTGGCTTAGGTTTTGGTATGGACTTTACTAACATGGAAGAAAACACAACTAGTGATCAGGATGACTTAGAAGATATAACCACTAGTGATGATGAACTCATTAATTATGTAGACACATCTAGTAATGAGGATTCAATTAGTGATTTACCTCCTGAGCCTAAGAAAGATACTGGTTATCATGCAGTTCCTCATCCCACTGGTATTCATCAACCCCTTAGGCCTTATGTTTCTAGCTTTGGTGTAGATAGTCTTGAGTTTAGGAAAAAGCTTATTGGTCAATCTAGGACTGATATTCCAAAAGAAACTGTTGAAACCAATGTTCAAAGTCAAGCAGTACCTTCAACTCAACGTACTGCTCCACAAGCAGTACCTTCAGAAAAACCTTTTCAAAACAGTACTGCTAAGCCTTTTTGGGATAACTTTGGTCAAAACAGGTCTTACCATTCACCTAGAAGGCACAATAGTTTTGGTCATAGACATAGGAGTAGACACTTTGGAACTATGGGTGAAAAACTGTGTTTTGTGTGTTATAGTCCTCATCACTTAATTAAAGATTGTGATCGACACTCAGAATACCTTAGCAACTTTCCAAAGAATAGGTCTACCAACCAGAAACCTAGAGAGAACAAACCAGTCTGGAATAATTCAAATAGGATTAATCATAGTAATTTCTCACCAGACCATAGGTACCCTCACTAAAGAAGACCTTTTTCTAGGCAACCAGTACCTTCACAAGCAATACCTTCTCAAAGTACTGCTCAGTCCCCACAAGGTATTGCTCACACTACTTGGAATAGGTACCCTAGGAGATCACACTATTATCAACCTAGAAGGTATTACAATTCACATAGAGGATCGAGATCACAGGAACCATGTGTTAAGACTGAATGGGTTAAAAGGGAACGTACTGCAATGGGACAAACAGTACGTTCAACAAAAAGTGAATCAGATGTTTTTGTGATACAAGATAATGTGAATGATTTTGCAAAAGAGAGTTTTGATAAAAATCCAGAAAGTGTTGAAAATCCACATATGAAAAACCAAAAGATAATACTGGATCATGTTTTAAAAGATAGTGGAAATTACATACTCAAGGAATTTGAGTTTGTAACTCCACAAGGGGAACACAAGTCAGTAATGGCTTGGGTTCCTAAAAGAGACTAACTCTCTAAATCTTTGTGTAGGGCAACCCAAAGGAGGAGCTTAAAGATCATCTGATTGTAGATAGTGGTTGCTCTGGAAGTATGACAGGAGACAAGGAGATTCTGTCTGATTTTAGATCTATTAGTGGAGGAAGAGTTGCTTTTGGGAATGATCCCAATGGAGGAAGGATTACTGGGAAAGGAACAATCAAAGCTGGTAGAATTGATTTTGAGAATGTTAGATATGTGAAAGAGCTCAAATTCTACCTGTTGTCAGTCTCTCAAATCTGTGATAAAAAGCATCCTGTGTTATTCACTGACACAGAATGTCTCATTCTTTCAACTGACTTCAAGCCTGTTGATGATGACTTGGTAGTACTTAGAGTACCAAGGACAAATGATGTGTATAGTCTGGATATGAAGAGTCTTCACTCTTATGGAAGAGCTACCTGTTTAGTGGCTAAAGCAACAACTGAAGAAGCACATCAATGGCATAGAAGATTGGGCCATGTTAATTTTAAGAATATCAACAAACAGGTCAAAGGCAATTTAGTTAGAGGTTTACCTTCAAAGACTTACAAGAATGATCACTCATGTTTGGCATGCAAGAAGGGTAAACAACATAAAGCTTCATGCAAGAAGCTTGAGGAGAGAACTATTAGAGAACCATTGGAGCTGTTGCATATGGATCTTTTTAGACCTGTCTCTGTGGCAAGTCTAAACAAGAAGAAGTACTGCTTGGTTGTTACAGATGATTGCAGTAGATTCAGTTGGGTATTTTTCTTGGGAATTTAAGGATGACACTTTTGATGCTATTCAGACTCTAATCATAGCACTGGAAAACCAATTGAGACTCAAGGTTAGAGGAATTAGATGTGACAATGGGACTGAATTCAAGAACAAGCTTATTGATGACTTTTGTGCTAACAAAGGAATCAAGAGGGAGTTCAGTATAGCAAGAACACCACAGCAAAATGGTGTTGCAGAGAGGAAGAATAAGACATTGATTGAAGCAGCCAGAACTATGATTGCAGACTCACAACTACCTATTCAATTCTGGGCTGAAGCTGTAAGTACTGCTTGTTATATACTTAACAGAGTATCAGCCACTAAACCACAAATGAAGACACCTTATGAGTTGCTGATGGGAAACAAACCCAACATTCGATTTTTGAAGCCTTTTGGATGCCCTCTCACTATTTTGAACACAATTGACAATTTGGGTAAGTTTGATGGCAAGTCATAAGAAGGTTATTTATTGGGCTATTGTACCAACAGCAAAGGCTTTAGAGTCTACAACAAAGTTACTAAGAAGGTTCAAGATTGTCTTCATGTTGAGTTTTTAGAAGATCAAGAGAATCAGAAGGGTAAAGGACCTGATTGGATGTTTGATCTTGAAGTTTTGACTCCATCCATGAATTATGTACCTGTTAGAGAAGAGAACAAACCTGTGTATCATGGAGAAGATTCACAATATGTTGTTCATGGAGTTCATATTAGACTTGATACTGTCACTGATGAAGAACTTAAGAAACGTACTGTTGCTTCAAAGCAAAGTACTGATGATGCACCAAAACAAAGTACTGATGAACCCAAATCCCCATTATCTTCTGAGGATCAAGCTATTCAAGAGACACTTAATCAGATGCTTTCTCAAGATGTTATGGCACATTCTTATACTGATGAACAAAGAAAGGCTTATGAGGAAGCAAAGAAAAAGAATAAGAATGCAGAGTTACCTCACAGTACTTTGGACAGTACTTTCGAACATAGTACTGATGCACCAGTAGACAGTACTTTAGATGATTTGGATGATCCTACCATGCCTGGATTAGAAGATACTGATGATGAGCTGGATAATGAAGGCATTTTCTCAGATTCTAATGAAGATGCTGATTTCACTAACTTGAATGATACTTATGAAGTTCCACAGTCTCCAATCTCAAGGATTCATAAGAATCATCCAACTGATCAAATCATTGGTCCTTCAACTTATGGAGTCATGACAAGACACAAAGCTAAGAGTTACACTACACCTCACAATGTTTTGCTTAGCTTTGTGTATAAGCAAAACAGGCTGAATCATAAGGATCATCAAACCTGCTTATTTACATGTTTCATCTCTCAAGAGGAACCCAAGAATATTGCTCAGGCATTGGCTAAGGAAAGCTGGGTTGAAGCTATGCAGGAAGAACTTCTTCAATTTAAACTTCAAGAAGTTTGGGTTTTATGTGATCTTCCAGATGGGAAGAGAGTTATTGGAACCAGATGGGTTTTTAGAGTGAAAAGAGATGAAAAAGGCAATGTTATCAAGAATAAGGCAAGGTTAGTAGCTCAAGGTTATAGACAAGAAGAAGGGGTAGATTATGATGAAGTATTTGCTCCTATGGCAAAGATTGAGGCAATTAGAATATTTCTTGCATTTGCCTCATATATGGGTTTTCAGGTTTACCAAATGGATGTCAAGAGTGCCTTTCTTTATGGCACCATTACAGAAGAGGTGTATGTTAAGCAACCTCCAGGTTTTGAAGATCCTACCCATCCTAAAAAAGTCTACAAGGTGGTTAAGGCCCTGTATGGTCTTCATCAGGCACCTAGAGCTTGGTATGAAAGGCTCTCCACATTCTTACTACTACATGGTTACAGAAGGGGAGCTATTGACAAGACTTTGTTTATCAAGAGAGACAAGAAGGATATCATGTTAGTTCAAGTGTATGTTGATGATATCATCTTTGGAGCTACCAAACAGTCCATGGTTAAGGATTTTGAGCAGCTGATGCAGAAGGAATTTCAAATGAGTTCAATGGGTGAGTTAACTTTCTTTTTGGGACTTCAAGTCAAGCAGTCTAAGGAGGGTATTTTTATTAGTCAAGACAAGTATGTATCTGACATACTTAAGAAGTTCAGTTTTGATGCTATGAAGCCTGTAACTACACCTATTAAATCAATCAACTCATTGGTCAAGGATGAAGATGGACAACCTGTTGAAGTCAAGTTATACAGATCTATGACTGGCTGTCTCATGTATCTCACTGCATCAAGGCCTGATATCATGTTTGCAGTATGTTTATGTGCAAGATATCAAGTCTCACCAAAGGTCTCTCATATGAATGCAGTAAAGAGGATTTTTAGTTATTTGAAGCAACAACCCAAGTTGGGGTTGTGGTATCCTAAGGATTCACCTTTTCACTTGGAAGCCTTTTCAGATAGTGACTATGCAGGTGATAACTATGATAGAAGATCAACCACAGGTGGATGCCAATATCTTGGAAGAAGATTAGTCTCTTGGCAATGCAAGAAGCAGACAATTGCAGCAACATCATCTACTGAAGCTGAATATGTGGCTGCTGCAAGCTGTTGTGGACAAGTGTTGTGGATGCAGAATCAACTCTTGGATTATGGATTCAATTTTAAGAATACTCCCATCAACATTGATAATGAGAGTACTATCTGTATTGTGAAGAATCCAGTTTACCATTCCAAGACCAAGCACATTCAGATTAGGCATTACTTCATCAGAGATTGTTATGAGCATAGGCTTATTAATGTGGTCAAGGTTCACACAGATGATAATGTAGCTGATTTACTAACCAAAGGTTTTGATGTTTCACGATTCAATCACTTGGTCGTGAGCATTGGCATGATTAACTACTAAGCTACATTTGAGGGGAGGACTATAAGGTGTTAGTATAGTCCTGTGCATTGTTTGAGGGGAGGATATGTTGTATACTTAGTTTGTACAGAGATATTTGGGAAAGTACTGCTTTTTGTGTTCATGAAAGTACTGCTTGGAAAGTACTGCTTATGTGGAAGTACTGTTTGTCGTATTAAAGTACTGTTCCAACGGTCATATTGAGGGGTAATTCCAAATAACGGTAACTTTATTATTATGGGCTGTGATTTTTCAAATCTCATCCATAAATAACTACTTTCCGAGTTTCCCTCTAATATTGATACTTTCGAATACTTTCCTTACTTATCTTACCATTCACCATCTCTTTATTATTCGATAATATCTTTTCATTGTGCTCACTTATTCATCAATGGCGAATCGGCTAACTGTTTCAAAGCACAACATGGTGGCTAATTTAGACAAAACTGAGGCGAATGTGGCTTTTCATGACATCATCGATTACCTTACTGGGTCGCCAATTAGTTATGCTCTTTTAGTAGAGCCGGATATCATTGAGCCCTGGATTCAATAGTTTTGGGCTAATGCTAGAGATAACATGGAAGAGGATGAATATTATATCTGATCTACAGTTGCTGGAAGGACTGTGAAGATTACAGAGACCTCTATTCGTGAAGATTTGTTATTTGGAGATGATGAAGGGGCTATTCTCTTTGACAAGCAATTAATTTGGGATACGTTTAGAGATCTTGGCTATGAAGGGCCTTTGACAGAACAAACATTCAAGAAAGCACTATTCTGTCCTCAATGGAAGTTCCTAATTCATACATTGCTCCACTGCATCAGTGCTAAAAGTACTTCTTGGGATCAATTTGGATCAAACATTGCATCTGCAGTGGTTGGATTAGCTACACACAGAGTTTTTAATTTTTCAAGGCTAATCTTGGATGGGATGCTTTCACATATATCCTCTGGGTCAAGATGGTTAATGTACCCAAGGTTTGTACAGGTTTTCCTCAACAAGCAATTGGATGATATACCCAAACCTGCTGATATGTTACCTGTTATTGTGCAACAAGCCAAGATATTTACATTTATGGCTAGGAGAAGTGATTTGTTCAGAGGTGGAGATACTCCATTGACTCCTACTATGATGGAAGTTGTTCAAGCTGTACGAGATGAAGCTGGAGTGGATGAAGAAAGTGAAGGTATTGATTCTGCACAAGGTACTGCTTCACAAAGTGCTGCAACACAAAGTGTTGCTTCTCAAAGATCTGCTTCACCAAGTGTTGGCACACAAGGCACACAAGGTACTGCAACTCAAGGTACTGCCTCTCAGCAAAGTACTGATGCTCAAGAACAAGTTGCTGTTACACCTCCACCATCCATACAAGAATCTCTACAAGAGGTTCACTCACACTCTCCAGGAGAAGAAGTTTCTATGCAGTCTGAGGAACAGGTTCTTAATCACTATGCATTAACCAGGGAATTAACACGGTTAAAGAAATCTTTTGAAGATCAGGCTTCAGAGATTCACAAGTTGAAGGTTAAGTTTAGGAGACTCAAGAATTTTGTCTGGCCATTGGTTCAACACCATCGATTATGGGTCAAATCTCAGAAAAGGCTAGGACGACCTGTTAGGGAGTTTAAGAAGAAAACCAAGGGCAAAAAGGTTTCTAAATCATCTTCTGTCCATTTGGGGAGGAAATTAGAAGAACAGAAATTGAAAGAAGATGATAAGGAGAAAGAAGATGACAAGGAGAATGGATCTCAAGGTACTGAGGAACTGGTCAATATTGAAGGTACTGATGAAAGGACTGAAGAACCTCAAGGTACTGAAGAACTGGTCATTGAAGATCAAGGTACTGAACAACAAAGTACTTTTCATGGAACCTATAGACAAGACTTAATTACTCCTAGAGTTTTGGATTTTGGAGAAGAAGCTGGTCCTTCAACAACAGCTATACCAGAAGTGCCTGAAAGGACTGCAAGTGATGATGAGCTAGTTGCAACTATTCTACATGATTTATCAAGACCAAGACCTGTTATTATTACTGAAGTTGCAGAGGAACAAACAAGGCCATCTCAACCTGCTATAGATCCCAAAGACAAAGGAAAGGGAATTTTGGTAGAAGTGAAAAAGAAGAAGCTAACCTTAGCAGAGATTAGAGCAATGGAAATTGCTAGAAATGAGGAAGCTGCTAAGAAAGTTCAAGAAGAGCTTAATGCTGAAGTAGAGGCTGAAGTTACTCATGAAGAGGCACTGGATGAAGAAGTAGCTAGGAAATTACATGCAGAGCTGAATGCTGAACCAGATGCTGAACCTTTACAGTCACCAACTCCTGTTGCCTTTATGCCTAGAAGACCAAACCTTGCAAAAGAAAGGAATGCAATGATGGCTTACTTGAAAGCTAGAGGGTATAAGGGATTACAGAAGCTGAACTACATTAACATGAAGAAATTATATGATGCTGAGACTGAAGCTTACAAGAAGGATGTTGAAAGCATCAAAGACTATAAAGAAGAAGCTGCTTGGACTGAAACTGAAAGAAAGAAGAGTTTGAAAAGAAAAAGGAAAACTGATGTTGAAGATGTGCAGTTTTCAAAGAAAGAGAAGATCGAACTAAGGACTGCTACTAAAGATGAACTAAAGAACTATCTCAGAGTAGTATATTTTGATTACTCAAAAGAAGATGCTGATATGAAGATGAATAGATCTCCAATTATCTCTTTTGAAGTTTTAGAAGCTAAAGAAGGAAGTTATATGATGTTCCACAGAGATGATGAAAGCTTCAAGGTGTTTAAAAGGCTATGGGATGTTCTACATGCAATAGACAGAGTGGACTTATTTCGTTTATATCACTTGGTGAAAGATTATTTTGAACATCATCCTTTAGAAGGAATAGGCTTTGTACTACTTGGAGATCTTACTATAGCATAGGAAGCTGAAGAACAGAGTAATGATGATGTTTGGAAAGATCAAGAGAGCTGGGAGATTGTCTGTTGGAGATTTTTTGAAGAATCTGGAGTTCATGTTTTAGAGCTGGAAAATGGAACAATGATCCATATGTTTGCAGACAGAAGGTATCCTCTCACTGTTGAACTTATGAGAAGGATGTTGGAGCACGGTATGGAGGTAGAAGAAGATAATGAAACTGCTCTTATGGTCATCAATCTATTTATCAACTGGACTACTATTGCTGAGGATGATCAATAACTGGTATGAACTTTATTTGAATAAATACTTTTTGATAAATCAGTACTTTTATTCAAAGTACTGCTGATCAGACAGTACTTTCATCAAAGTACTGTTTGCTGATATAAGCCAGTTAAATAATTTTTAGAAGAAACCTTTTGCTATGTAATAAATATTTTGAAACAAAGGTTTGATAAATGGTTTTTGAGATGATAACATCTATAGGTTATCAATCCACCATGGTTACAAAATGATTGACTAATCCATGAGCAAACGGCTCTGGTAAAGATATCTCAAATCCGTTTTTAGTTGACAACTTGCTAATAAGTTGTATGGTAATCAACTCACCATATCTGTTTAAGTGAAGAGTTGGCTAGCCCACAAGAAAATGGTTTGTGGTAAAGGCTGTGGAAAAACCATTATTGGTAATTAGTTCACTTTTAGATAAAAGAACTAACTAGTCCAAAAGGGTACAGCTTTTGGTAAAGACAAATCAAATCTGTTGATAGCTGGTGATTTGCTAAAAATCATATGGTTATCAATGTACCATGGTCTTACACACCAAAACATTTGGCTACTCCAAAGTTAATGGCTTTGGTAAAGAGACTAAAATCCATTAATTTTCAATGATTCACCTCTCACAGGAGTTAACACACCTGGAAGTGATGAGAATAGTATGCAACTTAAACTGAATTAATGTACAAATGGTCATATGTTGTTGTGTTGCTGAAAAGATGGAGCTTGCTGAATGATGCTGTAAAAGATTAAAGATACTTTGATAAAGTGCAGGATCTACAATCCAAAGACAAAGACAATCAATCCTTGAAGCTAAAAAAGTGATACGAATTGATAAGATCGTTTATAAGCTCAACTAGGAATCAATAACAGTAACCATGAAAGAAACTTGAAGTCAATCAAGTAGAATTCAAGTTAGGGGAGGATTGTTGGGATATGAAAGTGCTGAAAGGTTAAAGTACTGAAGATTTACAAAGTAATGCAGATTGGCAAAGAACTGGAGAAAGTCAAAGAGTCAAAGTACTGCTAAAGATAAAGTCAAAGTACTGCACATGAAGGTCAAAGTACTGCAAGAGCTAAAGAACTGTTTATTCGTTTATGGAAAGTATTAGATTAGATTACTTGTCGTACAAGGATACAATTGTAAACCGACTAGGGTTATCCTTGAGCCTATAAAAGGACCCCTAGATTGGCATTAGAGGGACGAATTCACAAGTATTAGAGTTTACGATTACAAAGTTGTTTAGAGTTTAGAGAGTTCGATATTATTAGTGTTGTTGAAGTATCTGCATAAGAAGCAAATTTAGAGTTAATAAAAGTTATTCTTCTTAGATTTATTGAGTAAATTCCGCGTACTTGATAAAGATTATTCAGTGTTTCATTGTTAATAACTTAAGATTTATCCGAGGTTATTAAACCTTAAACAAGCTAGTTAAGTTAGTTTGGTTAGAGTACATCGATCCAACATGAGTCTCCCCACTTGAAGTAAAGTTAAATAAATATTAAAAAATATAAAATCACAGCTCATGAACATTTTTGTTTGAAGTATTTTGAGGCTCTTTTAAAAATTGTGGAGTAAACCCATATCAACATTGAAATGTGGAAGCCATAAGTTTGACCTTAAATAGTCAAACTTTGATTTTGTGCATGCGTATTTCTGGTCTTCAAATGATTTTGTGCATGCCTCTTTGTGGTCTTCACCCGAGTCGACCCTTTAGGCAACATGTCCAGCCTATTCACTTAGGCAACCATAAATAGATCTGTACATGTAGAAAAGTTATACCATGAGACTCACCTTTGCTTACATCTATCACGACCAACCGTATCCCTCGGATCTGTATCATCATGAGATAAAAAAGACTATGCGTTATCATCAATAGATCCATCCTCAACAAAAAAAAGTCCATATCAGCCTGCCCAATGTATTTATCATTCCACTGCAAAATTATATTGCCTATAAGAACTAAACGGTAGGTTCACCTTAACGATCTCACCACAAATGTTACTTCACACTCGCCAATTGATTTGACAGGGATGCAAGATTAGCGGGACCATCAGCACCAAACATCATTAAAGGCTTTGAAGAATTGTCATTATACGGCAAAGCAGGCATTGTGATCACATCCCCAGGTGTATGAGTTGACGGTGCTGAACTTGGTGACGGTCATGCAGTGTTTGCGGTTCCCGTATTGTTTGCGGTACCCGAATATGACACAGGGTGCTTTCTTTTTCTTCCATTATAGTTTTTTAAAAGCCTTGAATGTATTAGAAACCAAGTGACATGGATAATATTTGTATGGTTTTACAACAATAGCTTATTTTCATTCGTGTTAATCTTGACGAACTAATAAAAATTTAAGAGGATCCTTGAATGCTTATTTTCAGAAAATAACGTGACTTGCTTATAAGCAAGGCATCTCAATATGAATCACAATAGGTTATCAATTTACCTGGGCACACTGAAGAACTCAGCTGATCGTTTCCTCTAAAGGAGTTTTACGTGCCCCCATCTCCAGTTACACTGCTCGACCCTAACATCTTGTGTTGCTGAAGATTTAGACTAATTTTGAATTAATGGAGCAGAAAGAGAATGCTGAAGATGATGTTTTTGTGGGTTACCGTTCTGCTGCTGTTGTTGCAGCTGAGCCATTTTTAACTACAAAACGCATGCTTGAGTTTGTTTAGAAATAGAATATAACTTTTCTTCTTCTGTTAAAATGTAAGTGACTTAAGTTAAATTAGCCGATATGATATATAATTAATTGATAATGATACGAAAACTGTAAAAGTTGCAAAGATATCCTACTTCATCAACTTACATTTCGGAAAAAATGGGTGGGTTAAGTACCAAAAATCTGAGTCGGAGAAGTACCAAAAAACAGAGGCGGTCACGGCTCACTAGTCGAATCCAATTTCCATTCACACCTAATCATCTTTTTAGTGAAGATGATTACAGAGTTTGACACACCTAGTCAGATATAATCTCGTTTACTCGACTCGTATGAGTCGACTCGTGACTCCGAGTTTCACAACTATAGATTAACACATCAACTATGTTTTCTCTTGATTTCTTTGATTCTATGAATCATCAAAATATTGATGAGAATTACAGAAACTATTGATTGTCCAACTGCCAAATAATGCAATTTGAGATGTCATACTTGAGTCTTAGGACTGCCTCTAAACTGTTTAAAACGCTTCCTTTTTAGTTAGTGAAATAAAGTTTATCCATCCAACCGATTATAAATAAAAATAACCTCATTGATCCACTTTCACATGAACGGTAGAAATAACACTTTTATATAAAAAAATGTATGTAGATTAACAAAGGGCACCTTGAGTAACATATCTGGAACGCCACGAGGTAATACAGGCATAGATGATCCAAGATATGGAGCTACATCACCCACCGAGTTAGAAGGAGCATCTTTACCCATGGTCATGTTCCGATTATTAAGAAGCATTATGAGCCTTCTGCTTTCATCATTAGCCGATTGTGATGTCATAGTTTTTTGTACTAACAAAAGCTGTTGCTGGTGCTGTGGCGTGAGCATTTATAGCAGATGAATAGGTTGGAAACCCGACATACATGACTTCTGCTAAGTAGACCAGAACGTAGCTGATCCAAACCTTGTCAAATCCATGTGAAGATATCATTAATATGTATAAATATGAAAATTTTCAAATAAAATTAATAATTGGTCGTAATTAGATAACTTTGAACAAATATTTGAAAAAGAGAAAGAAGATTGAAATAAAAATATTACCTAAAGCTTTCCCAGATGCCAAGTTCCGGATATGCTAACAACTTCCAACCTCTTATCGTGCTTAGAGTGAGGGTCACAATTATCAGTGCTTTCGTTTTTATTATGCCACGAGTTTACACCACCCATATAACTCCCAATGTTTGAAATAAGTACACGCCTTCTTCGTACATATGAAGAAACAAAAATCCAACTCAGAGACCACCAAACTTAATAAGCATATGTCAATACAGACAGAAAAAAAATAATGAAAATGACGAATTTAAACCAATGGAAATATAATCTTATGATAAGATACAGAAACATAAAAATTATTTTAGCAATTTTTATTCATTAACTATTCGAAATTCCAACAACCTGTTCTTTATAAAAGTCTTAACTTTTATGCTTTATGCAAACTAATCTTTATTTGTTAAATCTAAATCCAAACACCCCTATCTATATATAAACTCCAAACACTCCCATTCAACATACCTGTAACCATGTTGACCCAACATATATTTCTTCACGTAATCAAAATTTTCTCACGAATACATTTTGGAAAAGTTTTGTTAATGTTATGGACAACATCCGTAGACATATTTTCTAGATTTTTTGTTTTTACATTTTAAGGTTGTTTTTAAATTGCAAAAAGACCATCATTTATTTACGTTGCCCGTAACGATGTTATTTTGTATGGGCGGAGATATTTACCTCAAGCATGTACTTTTGCAAAATGTCTTTTTTTAGCAAATCCCCGAGAGGTTCGTTCGTCCATCTGCTGTTTCTTTTGTTGATCAAACTAAAAAAAAATACACAAGTAACGAACATTAGTCATGTTTCTTTGATTTAACTGACACAAAATGACCAAGACCTGGTTATAACTCAGAAGGAAACAATATATAGCACTTTGGTTTAAGAGGTCAATTCACTTACAAAATCGGGTTAGTAAATTACAAAATGTAGATGCATTAACATTCAAATGCCATCTCTGTACACACATAAAATGGGAAAACTGTAACTGTATGATGCTTTAGATACATGCATCCGGCGTCACATTTATATTATTGATTTTTTAGAGGATTTGGTATAAAAACTTTAAAATAACAAACCTCGTAACTGCATGACACACACAGAGCAAATACACATTTTTGTCACTGCAAACAACATCTAGTTACCTGTCAACAAAAGGTCGTATAAACAGAGGGTGCTTGGATGCATGTTCTGTATGTTAATGATATTTGCTAATCAGAATCTGATATCCAGTAAATAGCAGATAGTGTCTAACTATTAAAGCTGCAATAAGCAGGTAATAGGATGTTGCATCTGATTTTTAGATGAATTACTCAAGTATGACCAGAACCGTTTCTAAAACTCAAATACAAACATATCCAGGAACCAGAAGATAGTTGATTGAAGAGGAACTTACTGAAGTAACCTTCCTGTATATTTGGGCTTGATTTCTGCATTCGCTGTACGGATATTCACACGTAATCAATTCTAGTATGCACATTCAGAATGAATAGATGTCCACAAGTTCATTATATTCCTCTTCGTATAGTTCTGGGGCCATGAATTCAGGAGTTCCTGCAATTCATTTAAGGGATTATAAGTTCTCACTAAATTTTGATTAAACAAATCTGTGACACTCTCAAACGGAATTGATCAACTCACCGATCAAACTTTTGACGGCAGGGGGTTAACATCAGTGTTGCTAATCCTAGATCACCAATTTTCACTTCTCCATGATTTTCAATGACAAATATGTTGTCACATTTCAAGTGTCTATGAATAACAGAATTACCTATGGATTCTATTTCAAAGCTCCAAAGTTAGTTACGCCTTCACAAATAACGCTTTGCCCTACGAACTAATCAACTGCAGACATATAACACATACCGAAAAGACTCAATCTTTATTCAAATATTTCTAAACCTATGCAACACCTTCCAACCTAAAACTCTTAAAAAAACAAACACAAATTCTCAGCCATCACCGAACACCATTCCAACGCAAATCACATTTCAAATTCCGGGTATCAATCACCTCAACACAACAATCATTAACACCCCCAAATTCCCAAAAATCAATTCCCTAAACCTTAAAAGCTAATGACAATAAACCCAAAACCCAAATAAGCTAATAATTAAGTTACAAAAACCATTAAATAATCATAAAGTATAAAACCGTAAAGATTGAAAAAACCTGCTATAAAAAAAAGGGTAATTTGAGATTTTATATGTAAACCCTTTTTACCTTCAAATAGGCATAACAATGAATATGAATAATAACCAAAAACGAATAGAGTATATGAATCACCTTGAATTAGTTAGCTATTAATTCCAACTTTGGGGCTCAAGGGCAGGATTTCGTTGATGAATATGTGAATTTCACCCCTACTAAAATCATAAACTTCTAATGTGCCTTGTAAGTCTAATTCTTGCAAAACCCATCCTCGTCCTCATCCATTACCCAGATGATTATATCATTGACTAATTAAAAATCATGTCAAGCTAGGGTGTATTTTCGGTTTTTTTTCACATGAATTCAAAAACGAATTTTCATACTTTTTTAGATAAATAAGGAAAATAATTTGAATTAATTTTATTAAAACTTTTTTTTAAAAAATGGCATTATTTAAAAATATTACCAAATAAGGTATGAATTGATTTTTTTGAAATGAAAAATTCTCATTAAGGGTTTTGTTTTATTATATAAAAGATTTAATTTGTGTAGTGTTTTTATATGTATGAGGCACTTTATTTTTGCATACTCAAAAATCCTTGCATACTAAGGGATAAATTCCCACATTCCATCTAGTTTGATCTAATGGTGGTGATTAACCTAAGATTTAATATGTCTAAACCTAAGTCCATATTTTTTTCTTGTCTTTTTCTTTTCTTATTTCTTATTTATTTTCTCGTTATTTCTATTTTTTTAATCACTTTTTTTAATTTCACGTCTTTTTTTTGTCAGTTTTCATACGTTTTTGTCCGTTTTTCCGCTTTTTATACGTTTTCGTCTATTTTCATACGTTTTCGTCCGTTTTCATACGTTTTCGTCCGTTTTCATTCGTTTTCATCTTTTCTTACGTTTTCGTCCGTTTTCATACGTTTTCGTCCGTTTTGTTACGTTTTCGTCAGTCTTGTTACGTTTTCGTCCGTTTTGTTACGTTTTCGTCAGTCTTGTTACGTTTTCGTCTGTTTTCGTTCGTTTTCGTACTTTTTTCGTACGTTTTCGTCCGTTTACATACGTTTTCGTCTGTTTTCTTACGTTTTATTACGTTTTCGTTCGTTTTCATACATTTTCGTCTGTTTTCTTACATTTTCGTCCGTTTTCATACGTTTTTGTCTGGTTTCTTACGTTTTCGTTCGTTTTATTACGTTTTCGTCTGTCTTCTTACCTTTCCATCTGTTTTTTTACGTTTTTGTCCGTTTTCTTAAGTTTTCTAATGTTTTCGTCCGTTTTCTTAGGTTTTTGTCCGTTTTCATATGTTTTCTTACGTTTTCGCCTGTTTTCTTACATTTTCGTCCGTTTTCCTATGTTTTCGTTCGTTTTCTTACGTTTTCGTCCGTTTTCTTACCTTTTTGACCATTTTCATAACTTTTCGTCTGTTTTCTTACGTTTTTGTCCGTTTTCTTACGTTTTCATCGGTTTTCATAGTTTATATACGGTTTCGTCCGTTTTTTTACGTTTCGTCCATTTTTAGACGCTTTCGTCTTTTTTCAGACGTTTTCGTCCGTTTTTATAAGTTTTCGTCCATTTTCATCCGTTTTATACGTTTTCATCCGTTTTCAGACGGGTTTTTCCGTTTCCATACGTTTTTATACGCTTTTCATTCGTTTTTATACGTTTTCGTCCGTTTTTTGTAGTTTATATACGTTTTCGTCTATTTTCATATGTTTTCATGCTTATTATTAAACTTTATTATATTACATGTCTAATATCAATTGTGATATTTTATTATAAAAAAGTTAATGTCTAATATCACTTGTGATATTTCATAAACAAACAAGTATGTTTTTTAACCTTAATATCACCTGAGATATTTCATTGCTCTGTGTATTTTTATATATTATCACCTATGTGTTTTCTAATATTTTTATAATTTTCAGTTATAAGATAGTTTTTTTGTCTTTCATCGCAATTGACAAACGCATATTTTTTTAATGCAACCAATGTTATCTATCACTTGTGATATTATACTCTTAGTAGAAATAAAAGGGTTAAAGTCTCTTTAGGTGAATTCTTATTTTGTTCAAAAAATATTAATTTAATGCAACACTTGTTTGATTTTGAGAATATGTCAAGTCTCTATTTTCATAGTTTGCTTCCTTTTTATTCATCTTGATATTTTTAAGTGACACTTATTTATTTCTTATGATATAACACTTTAAGAAAGATGAAGAGTATTACACTCTTCATCATATGTGTTATCAGTTGTGATACTCACTAAGAATGTGAAATATTAAATTAATACAAAATGTGATAAGAATTTAGTATTTTACCAAGTATGTATGAAAGAAATGATAATAAAATCACTTATTATATTACTGTGATAATTCTGTTCATTTTTGTTATTTGTGTTTTTGAAAATATTTAGGAAGATTTTTGTGTTTTGTGATAATATGAAATATTAGAAAAGGTGTTTAACTGAAAACAAAATATGTTATGAAACTTTTGTTAGACTTGTGGTGGATTTTTCTATTTAATGGATACATTGTGCATGTTTCGATAGGTTTTATAGCAGAATTTAAAAATATCTATGGTTGAATCAGCAAACTAAAGAAGTTATGGTTGAAGAAAGCACACATCTTTATAAACAAACTGAGTAAGCTCAAACACCTGTGATATCACACATGATATAATATGTGATATCACCTCACTTGTGATATCACAGGCGATATCACAAGTGATATAAACTATGATATCACACATGCTATCACCGGTAATATCACACATGATATCACATGTGATATAAACGGTGTTATCACACATGATCTCACGTGTGATATCACTAGTGAAGTGATATCACAAGTGTTTGAGCTTCGTCAGTTTGTTTATAAAGATGTGTGCTATCTTCAACCATAACTTATTTAGTTTGCTGATTCAACCATAGATATTTTCAAATCCCGGTATAAAATCTGTCGAAATATGCACAATGTATCCATTAAATAGAAAAATTCACCACAAGTCTAACAAAAGTATCATAATATCTCTTGTTTTCAATTGAACAACTTTTCTAATATTTCATAATATCATAAAACACAAAAATCTTCCTAAATATTTTCAAAAACACAGCCAGTACATTCTTAGTTGAGTATCACAACTGATAACACACACATGATGAAGAATGTAATACTTTTCATCTTCCTTACAGTGTTATATCACAAGAGATAAATAAGTGTCACTTACAAATATCAAAATAAAAGCATATGAAAACGGACAAAAACGTATAAAATCGAATGCAAAACATATAAAAACGGACAAAAACGTCTGAAAACGGACAAAAACGTATAAAAACCGACAAAAACGTATAAAAACGGAAAAAAAATACATGAAAACGTAAAAATACAGAAGAAAACGTCAAAAACGGATGAAAATACATTAAAACCTAAAAAAGACAAAAACGTATGAAAATGGATGAACATTGCCGAAAACGTAAGAAAATGGACGAAGACGTAAGAGGACAGACGAAAACATAAAGACACGTCTGAAAACGTATGAAAAATGGACGAAAACGAAAGAGAACGGACGAAAACGTATGAAAACGAACGAAAACGTAAGAAAATGGAAAAAACGTATAAAAACAAACGAAAACATAAGAAAACAGACGAAACCGTATGAAAACGGACGTAAACGGGCGAAAACGTAAGAAAACAGACGAAAACGTATGAAAGTAGACGAAAACGTATAAAAACGGACGAAAACGTCTGAAAACAGACGAAAATGTCTAAAAATGGACGAAAACGTAAAAACAGACGAAAACGTTTGAAAACGGACAAAAATGTCTAAAAACAGGCGAAAACGTATATAAACGTACAAAACCGTATGAAAACGTACAAAAACGTCAGAAAATGGACGAAAACGTCAGAAATCAGACGAAAAGTAAAAAAAGAACGAAAACATATGAACACGGATGAAAACGTATAAAAACGAACGAAAACGTATGAATACAGATGAAAACGTATGAAAGCGAAAAAAACTTGAATAAAAAAAATGTGAATTTAAAATTAAAAAATAATAATATAAAAAACGTGAACTAAAAAAATAAAAAATAAATAAATATAAAATAAAATACATGAATTTAAATAAAAACGTGAATTCTTAAAAAAAAAAAAAAAAAAAAAAAAACTAAGATCAATCACGCCCGAGGCGTAGTCGCTCCAATGATGCTGTCATCTGTCCCACACGAAACTCTAACTCTGAAATGCGTCTCCTCAATCCGGCAGTCTCTCGCTCGTACTCGTCAAAGCGAGACGGCTGTAACAAAAGATGAGGAAGAACCGGAGGACGGTGTATAAAATTCTCCTCATCTGCAGCTGGAGATATAGCTGGAGAGGGAGGTTCATAAGATGGAGAAGAAGACACATAATCTGGACTCTCAACATGAGCAGGTGTGTTGCTGACACACTGAATGTCCCTTCACTGAATGTCGTCCGATTCCTGTAACAAAAGATGAGGAAGAACCGGAGCAGGAGCAGAAATCTGTAACAAAAGATGAGGAATCGTTTACTATAAATCAGTAATCGTTTACTATAAATCAGTGATCCGTAATCGTCTATACATGTTTTGTCGTTTACTAAAAATTAGTAATCGTTTACTATAAATCAGTAATCCGTAATCGTCTATACATGTTTTGTCGTTTACAATATAAATCAGTAATCGTTTTCTATAAATCAGTAATCGTTTGCAACATATGTCTATACTACGTATATCTAAACATGCTTTGTCGTTCAACAAACACAGTTGCCCATCCCGCGGCCACGTCATGTCTGAACGCTCTCCATTGTGGGTGAGTATGCAGGAGTGGTGAGTTTCCATTTATATAACTTTTTAACAACTTTTATAAAAATATTTGTATACAACATTTTTTAACATTTATATAACTTTTATATAACTTTTTACAACTTTTATAAAACTTTTGTATACTTGTAACATTTTTTTAACATTTTTTAACTTGTTATATCTAAAAACTTGTTAAATCTAAAAACTTGTTACATCTAAACGCTTTCTGTGGTGGTATCTGTTAGATCTAAAAAATTTATGTAAGTGCTAAAAACTTGTTACATCTAAAAACTTGTTAGATCTAAAAAAACTTGTTATATCTAAAAACTTGTTAGATCTAAAAACTTGTTACATCTAAAAACTTTTTAGATCTTGAAAAAAAGATGAGGTTGGATCTGAAAACGTTTGGTGGTATCTGTTTTGGTGAAATGACTTATTTTTTGTGGTGATGTTGTGGTGGTATATGTTTTGGTGATGTTGTGGGGATGTTGTGGTGGTATCTGTTTTGGTTTTCATTGCTTAAGTTTTTAGATCTAACAAGTTTTTTGATCTAAAAAATTTATGTAAGTGCTAAAAACTTGTTACATCTAAAAACTTGCTAGTTGGTGTTGTTGCTTGTTGCTGGTTGGTGGAATTTGATACTTGTGTTGTTGCTTTCTTACTAGTTGGTGTTGTTGCTTGTTGCTGGTTGGTGTTGTTGCTTTCTTGTGGCTATAAGCCTGAACTGCCTGCAGTTTGAGAATCTTGTTTACTTTCTTGTGAGCTTTTGCAGTTTGGGAATCCTACTTACCACTTGCACATTGAAAACGTTTGAACTTATGAGGCTTGTGCAGTTTGAGAATCCTGTGAACTTGTGACTTGTGCAGTTTGAGAATCTTGTGACTTGTGCAGTTTTGAACTTGTGAGACTTGTGCATTTTTGAACATGTGAGACTTGTGCAGTTTGAGATAAAATTTAGAACTTGTGAGGCGATGATGATAACCGAAACCGAATGGACGATAAAGTGAGATTTTTATCTCACTTTGCAACCTTCGAATTTGAGCCTTAAAATTTTCCGAGGCGATGATGATAACCGAAACCGAATGGAATGTAAAGTGAGATAAAATCTCACTTTACAACCTTCGAATTTGAGCCTTAAAATTTTCTGACCACGTTTTTTTTTTAAAAAGTTATAAAACTGAAAACTGAAAAAAAAAACTTAGTAAAAACTTGTAAAACTAAAACTAAATGTAAAAGGTTATAAAACTAAAATAAAAAACTTGTAAAAAGAAAAATTTTTCAAAAAAAACTTGTAAAAACTAGTAGTATAAATACTTGTAAGAACTAGTAGTAATTTTAAAAAAAAACTTGTAAAAATTAGTAGTAAAAATACTTATAACAAAAATTTAGCACGAAAATCGAGAAAAAACCTTCCCCCATCACCTCCCACTGCCACAGCAGGTGTCTAATGGTTTGGAAAGTACAAACACCCCCTATGGAGTGTTGCAATAGCATGACCCCACTAAAAAGGTGGCACCAAGAGTTGTCTCATATCTTAGTCATCTGAATAAGTTTGAATACTACCTTGTGCGTGTCTTAATTAACTAGGTAACATGTCGCTGTGGAATGAATAGGGCATTGTGCGGTAGGTGTTAGATACCGTATGTTCACATGTATTGGTGAAACGTTTAGAGACACCACGACGAAACAGATTTTTTTAAAAATGGTTATTGCTAACTTTCTAATTTTAAGTACTGTTGACATTATCACATTTTGTAAAAAGTTTATAATTAGTGGTCTCTATTAAATAAAATAAAATAAAATAAAACTATGAATGATGGTAAACTATAACAATTGTAGTATACTAGTAACTATTACCTTAGAGCCATTATTATATATTAGGTTAAATTAAATGTGAAGTATCCAACTTTTGTTACTCTCAGCTAAATTACCTGTCATATTTTAGTTGAAATGGTAAATTAAAGCGATGTATCGTTTTAGTTGGACATTTAAAAGTTATTTCAATTAAAGTTACGTTTGATAGGGGAAGAGATCTAGTGAGAAGAGAAAATAAAATGAGAAGAGTGAGAAATATTTTGAGCCACACATTTCAAATAAAAAAAAAAAATTTAAAGGAAGATGCATTTACTTTTGTAGGTGCATCTGAAATATGCGGTTGTGATTTCTTCTCATTCTTCTTATTTCAATTTTATTTCTCATTTGATCCTCACTGATAACCTCCTTGGAAAAATAAAAGGAGCTTAAATTGACTTTTCTAAGAGAAAATATACTATAAAAAGTCAAGAATTTATTGTATTTTGATTTTTTAAGTGGCAACCATAAACCTGAAAATCATAGTATTGTTATTGACATGTATGTTGCTTATCACTTTAATATATAAACAAGAAAGGAAATATGTTGCTTATCACTTTAATATATAAACAAGAAAGATTTCCTTTCTCTGATCTATGTGGGATGCAAAGTTCCATGGAATTTTATTTAAAAATCTACACATACATTTTTTTTTTCTTTTTTTTTTAACGGATACACATTTACACGTTGGCTCTTGCATTTGTGTATGCCATTTATTTGTTCATTATAGAGTTTAAAAACGGTTATATAGTCCACAACAATTCAGTTGTGGTGGAAATGATATTTTGAATAGAAATGGCGAACCCATATAGTAATTTTTGTATTGTGCCATGAATTTATGGTGGGATCGTACACTCACTACAATGAATCACACAACTAATAGGCAAATAATAGAGAACGGAAAACACCACAACACACAATTACTCACCAACTTGTATAGTATTTAATAAAATCAACTGAAATGATATTTAATGAAAAAGAAAAGATAAAAAAGATGATTTATTTAAGGGTTTATAGACAGATAGGTTACCCAACTTTTCAACTTTATTCGCCTAAGTTACAATTTTTTTTTTTTTGTGCAAACAGGGTATTGGACTACACGGAGTTGACATTCAGGTTACCGAATTTGTAAAATGAGACATTTAGGTTACTTAACTTACCTAAAAGAATGCATTTGGGTTACTTTGATTACACTGAAAAATGGAGGTTGAATGATTAACTAAAATTCAGTAACCTAAGTGAACAAAATGAAAGTTTGATAACTTAGGCGAACAAAGTGAGAAAGTTGGGTAACTTGTCTGATCGATTGTTTTTTAGATTGATATGAGTATAGGACAAGGTTGTCCCTCTCTTGATATCATCTCTAGTAATGTAGCTCGAATCGCCTGTGTTGTATCCAAGTCGCCTCACTTCTTAGTCACATGGATAACATATGGATCAGTTTGAATAGCATCTTAAGCATGTGTGAGCTGTGCAATTTGCAAGCCTAAAGTACCAAGTCATACCGAGCTGAGAATTTTTAGTGTGAATGGTGGAATGGTTTTCTTTTCGTACATGAGATGGTTTAGCTTCTTGTTCCGTTTTCAAATGATGATTCGACTGTTGGGTAGGGGTGAGCATCGGTCCCGTACCGGACCGACCAAGACCGAGACCGAATTAGCCCAAAACCCGAGACCGAGGACCGGACCGTATGTGGTCGGTCTGGTCCGATCTCGGTCAGTCCAGTCTAACAAGGCAACATAGTCGGTTTGTGGTCCGGTCCGGACCGGACCGACCAAGACCGAGACCGAATTAGCCTAAAAACCGAGACCGAGGACCAGACCGAATGTGTTCGGTCCAGTCCGGTCTCGGTCGGTCGGTCAGTTGGTCCGGTCGTTCGGGTGTTTTGCTCAGCCCTACCGTTGAGTTAGCTAACAAAAATACTTCGTGAACCATTCAAAATCCATTTTTCTTAGAAGGAAACTAAAAAAGTAAAACTGTTGGCCATTCTTTTGTGACTGATCGAGTTAACCTCCAGGAACATACCGCTTTGTTAAGGTCGGGCACGTATCCAACACGTAAGGTAAAAAAGGGTTAGAGTGCAAAACACTTTTTATTTAAGGATCATTGGGTTCCATATATAATCCAAAAGAACATTGAGGGCCACTGGCCACACCTTCATCTGTGTTCGTAACCTGTCACTGCATAATCAATGAGGCATAGTAGTACAGTCGGTATTACATATCTTGAGGTGGATTGGTGAAACGATTCTATTATCACATATTCTAAAGAAAATATCTATGTAACAGCTTCTATTGATCAAAAGAAATTAAGAATGATAGGTATAGATAGATAGAAGATTACAAAATATTTAGTTATATAAACATACTAGCTTCACGGCCCGCCCATTGTTAATTTTCAGATCTGAGTATCTATCATGTACAATTGGGGAGGTTCATTAAAAAAAAAAAAAAAAACGAACATTTTATATAAATTAAAGCTTGAAGATTGTTGTATAGTTGCATAACCCACTCAAAATGTCGCATCTTTAAGTACCATAATGTATCCAAATACATGAGATCACATTACATAAAATAGAAAAATTCATCTTTTGTAATCCAATGTCCTTCATGATATGAGTTGAAAATGATTACACTCTATATTATAGAAAATTGCATCTTTTGTAGACTTCTCGTATGCCTTGATGGTTTACACGAGGGTCAAGTTGAATTAACCTCCCCTCAAATTTGTGTTCCTTTGTTGTTATATCCTTAAAACTTTCATCATTCACCTCCATTATGGGAAACTATTAACTATCAATTTAATTGGGCAAGGCCATTAGTTTGAGCTCCTGAACACCCGATATTTCATTCGGGGTTAATAATCTCAATTAAAATGTGTAATGTTCGTGTTTGTATTCTGGCTTTTAAAAATATTTTCGCAAAGGTGCACTTCGTACATGTTTTCTACCATATTTTTGTGTCAAAAAATTAAGCATGATCATATATCATACCTTTCTATAGCAGTGATTTAAATTCTCGAGAACTTCATTGGTTACTTAGTGATTTAAATTGATCAGATGCTGCCAAACACATATATAATCTCCTCAAATCTAACATTCTAAACTGAGAATTATATAAAGTACCTTATTGCAAATATAGCCATAACCGAATCTATGCCATTAGTTGCTAATGTTCTGCTGTTAAATGGAACCGTAAAGTACTGAACTATTTTTCCATTATTTAACAACTTCATAACCGACTAAAACTTCATAATTCAAACCAATTAATCACTCAAAAAATCACGTATGTGTTCACTACATATAACGTCATTATAGTAAATAATTCACACTTCTAATATAAGTATGTTTGTGCTTATCATTGAATAGATTACCTAGAAATCAACTTGTTGATAAGGGTCAAACCAAAGGTCAAATGGGTAAATAAAAAAATGTAGCCAAAATGTAATTGGTCAAACGGGTCACAAATCAACCAAAGATTAGTTTTGATGCTTGCTATTAAATCGCTATATTTATAATCAAGATTGTTTTACCTTGTATACTGAACTAAAACCTCCTTGCCCGAGCTTATTATCGGTTGAAAACTTTCTAGTTGCCTTAACTACTTCATTGAGGCTGAAGAAAGATAGGTCCGAATCTTGCATTTGGTCCTTGTTTACTTGAGCTGCTAAAATGTGAAAACACAGACGGTACAACTTACTTCATTATTAACTGTGTTCCATTGATTGCAGAAGCCGACTTCTTGCTTTCGTGTTGCAATCGGTTGATAATCTTTAAACCACTCACATACGTTCAGGGGCAGCTTAAAAAAGTCTAAAATCATAGACTAAAATAAGCAGATACTTTACGATATTAGTTATAAAGTTTAAAACTACCACTTACTTTTGAAACCTTTCCCTCAAATATGTGAAACTTGTTTAGATGCATGAAGGATGTTTTCTGCATAGACCAAAAAACATAAGCAGTCCTCATCAAGTAAGAACATCATATAGACATTTATGACTTGAAGTCATGAATATTATTAACACATAACATTATATAAATTATTCTGAAAGAATAAAAGTGTTGAAGAACCATATGATCCTAACCTCTAAACATTTTTGCTTTAGGACCCATTCAAAAAGTTCTTACGTCTCCATCATTCGGTTCTCATTTTCATCTTCAAATAAAGTTTGATTGTACCTGGAGAAGGTTAAAATATTTGGCAATATATACTCTAAAAATGTCTGTAAAATAACTTTACTCGCTAATACCCGCACAAAATATCACAGCCGTTACACCCTCAAATAAATGAATCAAGTTCCAGTATGGATGAATGAATTTAAGAACTTGACAAGATGGAGTTAATGGGTCAACCAACTCTTCCCAGCCCTTCTTGAACAGTACTTAGAAATACATATTTCAACCCGAAACATTTGACCCCTTACCCACTTGTCCACCCCTCTATTAAGTATTAACAGCTGCTCAACCTAAACACCAGTATTAGATTTCACTTACATGGAAAACATGTTCTTCGATGCAGAGACAAATATGTCAAATTATCTACAATCACCAGGGTATTTTTCTAAGAGAATACATCAAGTAGTTTTACCAAACACTATAGCGAAAACAATGTGACCAGTTATCAAAATAGGGATTCAATTTCTTATATAATTTTTTTATGCTAAGAGGGAATACATCAAGTAGTTAAGGGATGTCACTATAGCATATGTCATTTCTTCTCACAAAAAGCCCATGAAACAATTTCCTACTATAACCGTTTCTATATTTGTGCTTTAAATTATGACTACCTCACCTATTCTGACTTTTATTTCATGTCTCTTCTTTTTCAGACCCTTGTTGGAATCGATCAGTGGATCACATAGCTTTGCCGTTATGCCCCATTAGTGCCCATTGTCCTTATAGGGACTAAATTAGGTTGGCGGTTCTTTCTTTACCTCAGTACTCACAAAGCTATCGCATTTTATATAATTTATTCGCAAATCAAGATAAATGTTTCTTAGCCAAAGACATAAACGTCATAAGTTTTTTAATCAAGGGTCCTAATTTAACACTTGCCACCTTCGCTATAAGTATCAAAACTTTCTTATATGGAAACTGATGCTTTGTAAGTTCATTCTTTTCCAAATCATGAATAAAGTTTAGCGCATTTGTTATTGCAGATTTAAGAGAATAGAGTAAATTATTAATGGACTATCCAGAGGTTTGTACTATATCGACGTCACGGGTACCAAACCTTATATAGATCTTCCAAGTGTACAATAAAAGAGGCTATGATTGCTAAACCGGAAAGTAAAAGGATCGGTACTACAATTAGAAACATAAGTTGTACAAAGATTGAATCCCAAGCACCCTTAAATATGATTGGATAAGTACCTTGTATCAAGTCTGCACAATAAATTTTCATTGAAGTAATGCCTCTGTTATAATATCTCTCATTTCATAGAAGTAGTGCCTCCGTTATAATATCTCTCACGGGTTATATCTGCAAAATATTACATTTTTGGTAGTCTAAAAAAATCTTGCTTAGAAAAATGTCTTTTTGATCATTTCATATTTAGGGAGATTGTATAAGAAGGCCATGAAGTATGCAACATTTCTCATTAAGGCATCCTAGCTATTGAAACTACTTTCAGTCACCAAATTATGCATCTGGTTCATTTAATACCAAATCGAGCGGTCCAAAAACTGATGTTCATCATTCCGCATGTTTTTTTATCCGATTTGATATAAACTTAGATGTATATATTCTTGGGTCACCTGTAAAGTAGTTTCTATAGTCGGGTGGCGTTGATCAACTGATTATTACGCCAGTCCAAAAAGCACATCCAAAGCACTGTAATTTACAGTCTGCTATATTAGAGTTAATTATATTCCCATAATCATTTCCAAACACTTATAGATGGTAATATCAGAGTACAAACTTTGTAGATTTGAAAACCAAAAAAACTTGATTGAGAAAACGAATATTAAAAGTACTATGTCTGACTTTACAGAAAAAAGAATATAGAATTGTGTGTTTTTATCACTTAAGAAAAAGAGTTAACAAAATGAATATTGAAATCAAGGGTAGTGTCCAGAGACTGACCTTATCAAAGCGGCATCCCTACAATATCTATTGAATCCTAAATAACCATACAATGTTACACACCCAAGCATCTGGTTATTATAACTTAGTACAACATAAGCACATCCAAAAATTCAATCACTATGTTCTACAAAATGTTCAATCAAAACCTTCTTACATGGTAGTTGTGATAAGCTTTTACCCACTATGATAATCGTATATGCAGTTAGCCTATTAGCATCATGGTTGATGCAATACTCACTTAAATAAAAAAAGTAAGTTTTTAAAGAGAGCCAACAAAGTTACCATAGTGGATTTGATGAAGTTAAGATTGCATTTTAAGCCTTTTCGGGCCATTGGCTATGCCAACGTATCTCCAACTAATAAATGTAACCTTCACATGGGGTTGATTTCAAAACTAAAATCAATAATCAAAATCCATAAAATACATACAAAAGTATTCCGTAATTCATCAAACATCAAAGATATGGTAACCTAATTTCGATTAAAAAAAACATAAACTAAGTGTAAAAATTACCTGGATTTGTGATGAGACAATACATTAGAAAGAACTGACTTTGAATTATGAAACTGTATGCGACTGATTTGAAAGTTATCAATAATGATTTTGAATAATGAATCAAAATAAATTGATTTGGAGATAATTTTTGAGTTAATTCGAATCATGGGATAATCTGATTTTTGATTTGGTGAGTTTAATGTAATGAATGAAATTGATATTGCTGAAGATCATGGGATATGAATTGGGGGTGCGTGTGTTTTTTGCAAGGTGTGATTTCCACGTAATTGTTTGATGACAGCATGGCATTTTTTTTTATGCCAAGTGACATATGTGACATATCAAGTTCCTCTATTATATATATATGGGGAGATGGAAAATATGTGACATATCAAGTTCCTCTATTATATATATGGGGAGATGGACAATCTTTGTAAATATAGATTTTGGATCAACCATTATTTTCAAGTGACAACAGATACTAAAAAAGTCAAGAGCATTATATTCATTTTCAAATACATTTAAGTCAGTGAAGTCTTAGGTTTGAAATTTTTAGATTGATCAACTTCATCAACACTTGTATCTAAATTGGGTGATGGCACGTCTACATTGGGGTTGGCGTAAGTTCCTTCAAGTTAGGCCCATTGTTCGTAAGTTTATTCTAGACATGTGTAATACTCGTTCTCTTTAGTGGTAATATGAGTTGGGGTTGGCGTAAGTTCCTTCAAGTTAGGCCCATTGTTCGTCAATTTTTCTGGCATAAATTGGGTGATGGCACGTCTACGTCCATTTGGTTTGATAGGTGGAGTTCGATTAGTCCTCTTAGGGATATTCTTTCTCCTTGTGATATCACTCGAAGTGGCTATTTGTTATCGAAAAATGTGGCTGATTTGATTCGTGATGGTGATTGGGATTGGCCTCCGAAGTGGGCTAATCGATTTCCAGGTATTTTCAATCTTGCCACTCCCCATATTATCCCTAATGTCCCTGATGTAATTTGTTGGAAGGATGATTCTGGGTTGATCCGTCCATTTTCTGTCGGAGTGGTTTGGAACACGATTAGGGCGTCAGGTAGTGAAGTGATTTGGACTAAGGTGGTTTGGTTCTCTCATTGTATCCCTTGTCATGCTTTTCACCTTTGGCTCGTTGCTAAACGCAAGTTAAAGGCGCATGATATGTTGAAACAATGGGATGTTGGTCGTAATGCTAACTTAAACCTGTTCCAATGTCCATTGTGTGAGCGACAACTAGATTCTCACAATCACTTGTTCTTCGAATGTGTTTTTGCGTCTCAGGTTTGAAATCATGTTAAAGGTCTTGCTGGTATGGCTCATATTTCCCATATGTTTGAAGATATTCTTAATTGGCTCATTACTCTATCTAAGTCACGTTCGATCAAAGGTGTTCTTCCAAAAATTGTTCTTGCTGTTGTACGTACTTTATTTGGAAAGAACGCAATCTTCGGCTTTTCCAAAAGAAGAAGAGGACGGCTGCTCAAGTAATTGAAGTTATTATTGCTATGGTGGGCTTAAACTCCTCTCGTTCAGGTTCGAGAAGTCGAAGCATGTGGATGTGCTCATGGAGAAGTGGAAGATTCCTATATCACTTGTTCATGATGCTGGTTAAAGCTTAATCTTCTGTTTTATTCCGAATTGATTTTGTTGTTGGTTAGGAATATTGTTATTTCGAGTTTGGCATGTCATTCTCGGTAGTTTGGTTTGAAGCACAATGGGTTATGGTATAGAAAAGTTACTAAAGTTTACAAAAAATTTGTCCTAAGGTAATATAGTTTCATTTTGTTCAGTTAGGTTACTAAACTTTCGGTAAGCATACACTTCGAAAATTCAGTGTTAGTCCGAGTAACTTGGATGTATATTTTTTGATAATTTCAGTAACCTGAGTGAACAAAATTCAAAGTTCAATAACCTGAAAATTCACTTTTATAAGTTCAGTTACTTGAGTGAACAAAGTTTCAAAGTTCAGTAACCTGGATAAACAAAATGAAACTATATTACCTTAGGACAATTTTTTTGTAAACTTTAGTAACTTTTGTGTACCATAACCCAAGCACAATTGATGCGTGTAGTTTGTAAGAGTAAGTGTGGCATTCAGCCATGCTTCTTGTACTTATTTGGTTTTTTGAGTAATGTATTTTACCATGGTAATAAACCCTTTACCCAAAAAAAAACAAGGGCGGGGTTAACGCACCCCCTTGCGGGGTCAAAAGGAAGAGCCCCTTGCTGGAGTGACTCTTCCCGTCGAATCGTTTTTCCCATCAAAAGACACACTTTTCCATGAAATGGCGTGACTCTTCACACCAACCTTTTTTAACGGAATATAACTAACTTTTGTTTGGGTTACACAGACATAACAACTTTTTATGTATTGCTTTGATTTCTCGTGCCTTAGAAACAAAGTATGATTCTCTGAATTATCCATTTGAAAATTTCGTGATACCCAAGGAATATAGGGTCGAATTACTTTGAAAGTGATTTTAACGCGATTCAAAGAATAGATGAGGATTATTATCACTTACCCAATTACACAAATCATTAAATCTAACTTTTAGTGACACTTTTTATTAAATGTATGTAAAAGATCAAAATTTAAGTTTTAATGACACTTTGTGCAAAGAATATGTGTCATAAGGCAAAATATCTATCCATACACTTTATTGTGTCACTATAATTAGAAATTTTACCAATTTCACTTTACTAACACTTTTTAAGTGTAGGTAAACACCAACAAATCTAGTGACATTATTTTTAACTGACATTTCTATACATTAGTGCGACATTTTTTAACTTTAAATGACACCTTTTTTGTCACTAAAGGACAATTTGTAGTGGTGTCTATACCATTTATTTGTTTACTATAGATCATTGTGTTGGAAAATTGGTTTTGCAAAAGGAGTTTTTGCAAATTTTAAACACTATTTATATATGTATATGTTATATATATATTTATATTTCTTAGTAGCTTTGCGTTCTCTTTGACGAGAGCTTCGCAACGAGCTAAAGAGTGTCAAAAATGGAGTTGATATGAATGAGATATCGTGTCTCAAAGTGAGGCACGTGAAACACAATAAATTGGAAAAAGAGGATGTATCCCACATCGCCCAAAACAAGAAGTGAATGCTTGTTTATAAAGAAATCATAGTATTGGCTATCAAATTCCTTTAGGTTGGTTATGCTCCCACTCCTACGTGCGCGCGCGCAAGGGGTGCAGAAAATGGGATTTCCGGGCCAAAATGGGTTTGAAGCTTCTGCACTCATGCGAGCCCGCGCGACCTGCGGACACGAATGCAGCTCCGAATTCTTCACTATAAATAAAGCCATATGTCTCATTCGTTTTACATATTCAGAAAACGCAGCTCCTTACCAGACGAGTTCCAGCAATTCTTCGATCAGAAACACACAAGTTTTTCAGCGATCTTTCAGGCAAGTTTGTCAGGTCTGGCTGTGCAACAGTTTTGAACATTGTACCTTGGGAAACAGACGGCGAATCTATTTTAAGGGAATCGTGTTAAACACAAGCCTCATTTCACAACCTTTTACTGCTTTCATTTAATTATCTATATAGAGTCTGTCTTCTGCTTCTACCTCTTTCTGTCTGTGTTTAGTTTTCTGTTTTTACATTCTGTTATTTAATAATTGTAATCTGATTTATTATTTTAATAAAGGTGTACACCGTTTCCCACACATTGTTCTTTGAAACTACTTTATATAGTGTGAAAGTTTAAATACGCTTGTTCAGTGGTGACAAACATTGGTTTAGAGATCCTCTAATGCAACTCATTTTGTTTATCTAGAATTACATGCCCCAAAAGTCAAATAAGTATTCTACAATGCACGTAGCTTAGTCCAAGCATTCTATATGATACATATATACCTTCCTTGTCATATAAGAGATTTTTTTTTATATAAATATAATAAATTGGCAATCTTTGTTTGAGTTGAAGAATGATAAGTATAATAGGTGCCACGACTCATTTTTGTATCATGTCACGGCAAAATCACTATGGCATTGTACGGTAGGGGTTAGGCGAGTTCAAGTGCACTATTGAAATGTTTAGAGATTGAAATGGACACCAAGGACGAGGGTTTTTTTTAGAGTATATGGTGTCCTAAGATATGGACAATCATTCTAAATAAATAGTTTGGACTACGTAGCCGTGAAAACAAATACAAAAAATGTTAAAGCATTTAATGTTTGTTTTCCTGAAGCAAGTCTATTCACGAAGTTTGACTTCTATTAGTTAGTAATCAATTTCATGAACAACCAAGTGCCAGGAAAACATGGTAATCATGTATGAAGCTCATTTACTAGAGTATATAAAAGAGATGTAATTATTGACTCTAGCCTTTTTATATACCATTTATGTGTTCGATATACGGAGTTATTCATTGAAGCTTCTTTGATAATAGTGCAAAAGTTTTAAAATGGTTATTATGTCGCAGTGCGATTGAATTCAGAGATCCTCATGAAGGTTTACTCTCACATTTTCATTCTTTTTCATTCTTTCTTGAACAACGAGTCGAACATGTGTTGGGATTTTAGAACTAAGTTAACCATTAACCTCTACGAGTACGCAGCGGATATGGATCTAGTATTTGCAATTAGGTTATTGTTATGGGTAGAAATGAGAAGGGTCAAACAAATTCAAAGTAAAGGAAAGTCAAACAACATAACTGCATTTCCCGCCAACAATTTACACTCATCATTTCTGTATAAATACATTCACTAAGTTTCATTTTACATTTAGCTAATCAATTGTAATCCAAACTCTATCTTGTACAATTCATCTTCTGAATAACAAATCCCTTTGATTTCAATTCGAGTTCTTATCTTACAATCTTGAGAATTCCTGTTGTTATCATGATCTTTCTTCATTTTTACTTTTGATTTCTAGAAAGATCATAACAAGTGGTATCAGAGCCACTTTTCTGGCTAGATTCATCCATTCCAAATTCTGTTACAAATTTTCTGATCACCTATAAATACCACACTCATCCACCAAGAACCACCACGTCATTTCTTGCAATTCCCAATCACAAACACACACATAACGATCCATTTTTATGTTTATTGAATCCATTCTGTTAATCAGTTACAGTTAGTTACAAGTTTGTTACAGTTTGTTACAATCAGTTACTCTCTATTTTGTTCTTGATTCTGTACCAATAATCATGCCTAGTCAAACTCGTTCCAGTAAGATGGCCTAAGTGTGACAACTTGTACTTTCAGGTCATTTCTCAAAACAATTCATGCTTCACCATTTCATCATTTATCGTAAACTAGGTTTGCGTGTTCCAAATTCGCGTAACCTTAATGGTTTAGCGGCGAATTCATGATCATATCATCACGAACATTTCATATAGACTAAGTTTAGTCTACATTTCACTAGCATCATTTGCATCATGTTGGTTCATTCATGACTTTGCATTTCACATTAAACGCGTAAATTTCATATTAAATAAACGTTATCGCGTAAGTTATTATTTTGAAAATATAACCCGATGCTTCCAAAAATTATCCCGACATATTTTTATACTTACATTTAGTTTATAAAAATAATATTTTGAGTTTACCTAGTGTTTTAAATTTATTTTGTATATAAATCGTTAAATTTATATTATTACGACACTTTTCTTAAAAACTACACGATAATTATTATATCACTCAAATTTTACAAGAAATGTATTTTTACAATTTTTATGATCTCATTATACTTTACTTGGACCTATTAAAAATTTCTTTTACCTAAAACTACCTTAAATACACTAATGTATATAAAAGTTACCATTTACCTTAACTTAAATTCTTTTACTTACACTTTTTACAAATTCATACAATATAAAAGAAAAAAAAAATATAGATTTGGAAATGCATTCCCCCTTGGCCGACCAAGGGGGATGTAGCATTTAATGTTTGGTAAAAAAAATTTCTAACTTGTATAGTTTTATACTTCACCTCACTTTCATAATTCATTCATCTCAAATAATTCAAGTTAGTAAAAATTGTTTTCTCTCTTGTCTTCCTCTCCATAAAACCGGCCATATAAGGGTGTTAAGATGAAATCATCAAGTTTTTCCATTATCAACTTTAACACAATCTAGTTACACTTTTATTCAAGGTTTTGAAATAAAAACCTAGAGTGTTTAGGTTTAATCCTTTGTCCTTATCACCTCATCAAGTAACTAGTAAACATATCACTTTCATTTTACATCTTTCATTATCATTTCATATGTATTTCATCATTTTTTTTGCAAGCATGCAAGACTTATGGGTATTTATACCATTTTTATATTGTTTTTAAGAGTTTTATATATATAAGTCATCCTATAATTTATCCCTTGTTATATATTGGTCTTGATGATGTTTAGGAACCCATGACACCCTAAGAAGGTGTATGGTAGGATTAGGATAGCTTTGGAGTTGTTTTGAAGGGATTGGAATAGGTTTAGTACGAGAAAAACTCTTTTCGACAAGTCTAAAAAGTGGTCTGATCTTATTTTGTATTTCTGGAAAATCCGACAGTAGACACGAATTTTTGGCCTAGATATTTAGAAAATATACTTTAAAACGAATCCGTGGCCGCTTGAACGGATTAAAACGGAGCTATAACGAAGAAGTTATGAATTTTTCAAGTTTGACGACGAAATATATATTTCCTGAAAATTTCAGCACACTATTTTTGTTTGTACGAGTCAAAAACGAGTCTTAAGCTTTATAAATTATTTCGACTTATCAAAAATATGTTAGTATACTTTGATACGAAGCTAAGGACGTATAATACGTAGAAAACGGATTTGTAACGACTAAAATATACACGTTTTCACAACATTGCCGTAACTTTATTAGTTAAGAAAAACTATATTATTTTTAGTTGACAAGTGTTACGGTAAACAAAACGACCATATTGAAGGCTATTTTTAACGATGACGTAGAACTTTTTGTAACAAGATGTCTTCTAATAAAATTTAGATCATCAAGCATACTTTTCAAAATGACCAACCGTTTGTATAGCGGAGTTGTAATAAATTATTTACGGTTGCTTAAACTTTGCCGAAACTCACTTTTTAAACCACATTTGGACAAAATCACCATATTTAACCTCTATTATCTTTATGTTCGAGACCTCTATGACGAAAACTCATGTACTAAAACTTCGAGATTTTGATACAAGCTTTCCAAAACCATTGAGTTCGTTTCTTAACATTCAACGTACACCATTTTACGACTAGCTTTTCGAGGCCATTTTTGTTACTTTCATGATATTTCCAACGACATTATTTTACGACAAAAAGTTAAAATTTCACAATAAATCATTAAGGAAACTATTGTAGGATGACATTTTGATGTAAATACTTACACAGTAATTTAAGAATGGTCAAGACGTCAAAAGAGTATTTTTTGACGAAGAGTATTATTTTCAAAACTCACAAATGGTATAAATAACATACGAAATGCATGCATAACATTACATCATGACTTATTACATATCATATCATTCATAATAGGTCATTTTCGAGATTCACGCTACATTTCAGTGTATCCACTTTTGTCATCTTAATCATTGCAACAGGTGAGTTCATAGCCCCACTTTCTATTACTTAATTGTTTTACAAACTCTTGGGGGAGATACATGCTATATTTTTTTAACCGAACACAAATGCTTTGAACTGTATGCTATATCCAAATGTTTTATTGTCACTAAGTATTTGCCATGTTTGAAGTCCCTACATCATGCACCATTAGTCACTTGCGAGTGAGCGCGAATATTGTGAATAGGCCTATTGGAATTAACACTCCCGCTCTTATTGACCCAGTTAGGGGAAATCGAGCGCACTATATTTGAATCATTAAGGTAAATTGGCAAGTTTACCTCTTAGGGCGGCGATGAAACGATGATTACCAATTTTTATTGGTGCGATGTTTACGCTTTGGTTGTCATGAACTTAGTGAAATAAATACTGTTTTGTTTTCAACGATGAGTGTGAATCAATTTAACTCACACTACGAATATTGTGTTCAAACGAATTAATTAAACCTATGAATTTCACTCAACCTTTGTGTTGACAGTTTTTAGCATGTTTTATCTCAGGTATCTAAGGCATACACTTCATGGCATGCATGTGGACACATCTTAGAGTCGCGGTGACGACGCGTCTCACTTGGGTTTTACGCACTTTAAAACATCGTTTGAATTGTAACAAACTTATTTCCGCACAAGTTGATTTTCATTTGGGACCTATATTTTGTAAACTCTGATTATTTTATTAAATCAAACGATGTATTTTCCAAACGACACTTTAGGTCGTTCAATATAACTGTGATTGTGATGCTATGACAGTCAATCCCCAGGAATTCCATTCCGCTGCAAAACAGGTAATTTGGGGGTGTGACACTAAGGGACACCATAGCTAGGCTTATGAGGGAAGAGATGGAAAAACTGAGGGCATAAATGAGAGCTGCAACTGTTACTGAGAATCCAGCACTGGTGGTTAGGAATCTTGGGGATAATCAGAGACAAAACATGCAGTTTATCAGGGCCACTAAGATTGAATTCCCTAAATTTGGTGGTGATGATGTGAGAAACTGGATGTTTAAGTGTGAACAATTTTTTAGAGTGGATAATGTGCCTGATGAGAACAAGGTAAATCTGATCTCTATACATCTTTATGATATTGCACTAATGTGTCATAGACAGTTAATGAAGATTTTGAATGATAATGTCACTTGGCTTGTGTATAGTGAAGCAATTTTAGCAAGATTTGGGGTTCATTATGATGATCCTTTGGCTGATATTAAGAAATTGAAACAAACAGGCTTAGTGAATCAGTATATTGATGCTTATGATAGATTGTTGTGTAGAGTAGACTTGACAGAGGAACAATCAATGAGTTTTTTCTGTGCTGGTTTACAAAGTGAGATTGAATTGGCTGTTAGAATGTTTAAGCCTAAGAATTTAGCTGAATTGTATGGTTTGTGTAGGCTACAAGAATCTCAACTGAATGCTGTTAAACAGAAAACTATACCACCATTGCTACCTACACCTAGATACAATTACTCTAACAATAATGTGATCAACAGTCCCAAACCATTAGCTTTACCTGCCCCTAATGCTAATTGGAGAAAAAAACCTTCAACTTCACAATCTGTACCATTTAGAAAACATTTAACTCAAAAAGAATTGGAAGAGAAAAGGGCTAAGAATTTGTGCTGTTACTGTGATGACAAGTATTCACAAGGCCATAAGTGCAATGGTCAGGTGTATTCATTGGAGGTTAGTGCTGGGGATGAAAAGGAGGAACAATCTGTTAGTGAGGAAATTGGAAGGGAATGTTGGGAAGAAGAACCTATTTGGCACCCATCACAACCCTTAGACCAAGAAGTAGTTCCACATATTTCATTGAATGCTATATCAGGATTATACAGTTACCAAACAATGAGAGTCAGTGGGTATGTAAGGAAGTCTGAGTTACACATTTTTGTAGATTCAGGAAGCACACACAATTTCTTAGACATTTGTACAGCTAAGAAGTTGGGATGTGAGATAAGAAAAACATGGCCATTGCAAATCTCTGTAGTTGGAGGAAGAACATTGATGTGTGATACTATATGCCCAAACTTTACTTGGACCTTGCAGGGTGTGAAATTTACTACTAATGCCATGGTATTAAATTTGGGGTGGGGGGTGAAATGGTGTTAGGAGTTCAATGATTATCCACCTTGGGGGAAATTAGGTGGAATTTTTTGGAGTGAAGGATGGCTTTTATTTACCAAGGGAAGCTCATGACTCTTAAAGGAACCAAAAAGTCAACAGCTCAATGGATGACTGGTAGGCACTATGAGAAGGGTCAGTGTGATACTATGGCCCTTTGTGTGTATCCAAGAGGAATATTGAATGCTATGTCTGTGTCACCCAATACCAGTTCCCTGGATCCTTTGCTAAGTGAGTACCAAGATGTGTTTGCAGAACCCAAAGGCTTACTACCTACTAGAAGCCATGATCACAGAATTCCACTGAAGGAAGGTACTCCTGCTATCAACATCAGGCCCTAGAGGCACCCACCCACCCAAAAAGATGCCATTGAAGTCATGGTTAAATAACTGTTGGAATCAGGGGTGATTAGGCATAGTCAAAGTTCTTTTGCTTCCCCAATTATGATGGTTAAGAAGAAAGATGGTACCTAGAGAATGTTGTTGGAGTATGCTTGTGTCATAATAAATAATTATATGGCTAGTCATATGTGAGCCTATGGGGTCACACACATATACACTTAGACACCATTATTATAATGTATTTATCGTATTTACGTTATTAATAACCTTTGTCACATAAGGGTGTAAAGAGGAGTATTTGGACTTTGAAGGACCTATTATGTAACTAATGGATTGACATCAATTATCATTAATGCTAATTGATGATAATTATGGTTGATTTGGGAGGTTACATTTTGACTTCATAATCTCCTCCCCTCCCCCTCATTGTGAACGACACAACATTCATCCAAAACAAGGGTTATTTGGTTTTGATTTGCTTCCTTTATAATTATAGGTGTAGTCTTGTGCAAGGATCGGTGAAAAAGTTAGACTAGCATCAAAGGGTGATCATTAGACGTGTAGTGTGTTTCATACATTGGGAAAGGCCAACATCATTGGTCTTTTGGTTTCTTGATTCAATTCGTGGAGGTGACTGGTGTCTTGCAACCGGAATCACGCTACAAAGGTATAAACCTTATGTTTGTTTTATTTGATTGAACATATGGCTATATGGATCCATTGTTGGTGATGATTCCGCTGCGTTTATATGTTTACTTTATGTTTATTATATTCATCATCACCTATAGTGGTATCAGAGCCATCCTATGTGCCATATGATTATCGGGTATGCGAAAAAATGGTCAAAACGCGTGTTTTTAAGTGTTTTTTGTAACCACTTTCAAAACAGTCCCGAGGGATCCATTTTTCATGGATTAAGAATGTTATTAGTAATATAAATATCTGTGATTTTTGGTCCTATGGCCATTGGTTTCGCATACGTTAATTAAACAATGTGTTCGGTACGCTAAAAATGGCTTTAATTGCGTTGTTTTAATCGATTCTTGAAACGATTTGAAAACAGCCCCTAAGGCTAATTTTTCTGTGGTAAAATGTTTTTTAGAAGGTCTAATATCAGTAGGTTTGAGAACCTAAATCCATTTTACACGCATACCAATCGGGGTTTTAATTGTTGTTGATTATTTCTTTGATTCGTTGGCTAATTCTTTTATTTCATGCTATTTAAATTGTTCCCATGGAAAATACATGCATGTTTGTTCATGGGATTAGCCAACACCTTGTTATGTTCATAATTTTATGGTATTATTATGTGTATATGCAAATCCGAAGAAAACCTAGACCACTTGTGCTATGAATGATTGTGATTGTCGTTTATTTGTTGTTATTTGAGGTTTGCCATTGTTTCGGCCTTTATGTATGAATTTTAATTTGGTTTTTGCCATTTTTTGGGCATTTTACAATAGATAGATAGTAGATTAGTTTTATTTTACATTCTATATATTGTAACCGATGCTTGGAATGGAATGGCGAAGCATAAAAGACATAAAGACGCAAAATGGCTGCTCGTACAAGCTGCAGTAAAACGGCGTTTCCCGGTGATTGGTAGCGTATTTTTTAACCAATTTTTTTTACTGCAGTAAAACCCTTCTAGACCTATTGGGCCTCCGAATATAGAAATTCTGGGCTGGCAGATTTACTTTTCATGTGCATAATGGGCTTCTACTTGTCCTAGCTTGGTCTTAGTGCAAGTGAGAGTCCTCAATGTGTGGTTGTGGTTCATGTCCCTAGTTGACTTTTGGTTCTCGTGATGGCTCACGAGACCAAACATAGGTTCTTTCATCGGTTGAGGCTTTGCATATTGTGGTTGTGTGTTGGTTGTTTGCTTATTATGTATGTTGTGAATGTATATAACTTGCAAATCGTTTTCTAAAACTTTAAACGCAACACAAACCATTTTCAAACTAAATCTTATGATTTAGTTTAACTCAGTTTAAATATGGATTTAACTTAAAATCATTGTTTTAAAAATAACACTTAACTTGTTATGTATGTTATTCGATTTATGTATTGTCCAATCTCTATTATAATCCACATAGGTTCTATATTAGACTTGAAAATGGACAACTTGACACACATAAGTTAAAACAATGATTAGAATTAAGTTAAGAAGAGTTTTTAACTTGTGCTACGAAGAATGAATGCAGGCTTTTTCGTACACCTTTTTTGATTCAAATCAAAATATTTTACCCGTCACAAATTTAAGTCATGCCGTCCAATCCCTTGAGAACACTTGCAATTACTTTTTGCCTATGCGTGGGACCTAGGTTGAATTGTAACCCAAGGTGATTATTGTCTATGCGTGGGACCTAGATATATTTTTGCACGTTCTCAAATTGGATGACTTAATCGAGTTAAGCGGTGAGACCTTGACCCGAGGCAATGTTGGGACTAAACATGCCTACTTGACACTAGATGCTTGTTCACTAGTGCCATGAGTCCCATAAGGATCTAAGAGTTGCACATGTAATGCAATTAGTGATCGTCGCCTACCAATTGAATCTACTATTGCTAGCAGATCAACTGATATGATAGTAGAAGCACAATGTGGATCTTAGCCTTTTTTCTTAAATTAATTTTTTTAAACATGGGGTAATTAATTTGTAAAAGGATAATTATCAAAATTTTAAAAATTGAACTTTGTAAATTCATATTAATGATATAATGCATCACATCCGTAAACAAAAGTTTGTTCTTTTCTTGTTAAAAAGACAAACCAAGTACTTCTTTCTTGTAAGAAAGAGACTTGTTTCTATCTGTTATCTTTATGAGGAAATGACATAATAGGAATATTTGAATTGTCCTAAATCTAATCAAACTCAAAGAACACCTACTTTAGAAATCGTGATGTCTTGCAAAAGTCAAAACGGTTAAGTATGGTTGCACATCTTATTCTTTCAAGTTTGTTTTATAACCCTAGTTCCGGTTCTGAAACATTGAAGTAAGATAAGATATTTGGATAACTAGAGAACACTTTTTCTATAGCTACCAAAATAATACGAGTTTTAATAATTAGAAGATGGAAATATAAATAAACCGCAAAATGGTAAGGACAATTACTAGCATGATTACCTAGCAATTAATTTAACCCAATAAACCTTATAAGGTACTACACACCCTTGTGGTAAAATATACCTCATGGAGGAATTGCATGCCTATTTTCAAGTTAAAATATCAATGATGGCTAGCCCGTCATCTATATGTTAGAACTTGATGCACTTCATTGAATATCTAAGTATATGTTTACTAGTCCGAGTGCCTCACATTAGCAATAATGTGTAGATATTCAAAGAAAGAAGGAAAGTATCCAATCGACACACAGTCTCCACTGGTGAAATAACATTTATAATGTTGTATAATCCAATGGGAGCTATGTGACTTTAATACTGGTGACGAAACACATGTAATGTTGTCTAATCCTGTGGGAGCCGTAATCTTTATTACCTTGCAGGTTGCCCATATAATTTCTTGATTGTCTTGAAATAATACATTACTTTCCACACGTGAAGCATCATAGTTTACATAAGAACCATTGCATGAATTTTATTAGATAACTTGTCTCGTTCCTGATGTTGCTTCCTGAAATCTTATCAATAAATTTTTATGCATGATTCATTATTAAAACAATAAAGTTCTACATATCTATATTTTGATTTTGTATAAAATCATATCTGTGACACTGTCATATTACGCATGATGTTGTACCGTGCACAAATGGGAGAAATCTTCATTGTGTGCAAGATACAACATATAACAATATGACTAATAGTTTTTGTTGACTGCAAAGTAAGAAAAATAATATTCTACTAGGAATTCTACACATAAAATGTAAGTTGCCCTAATTAGAACAAATGTCAAGATAATATGAAAAGCTACTTCAACATATTCTTCGAATTGTTCAGTAAATATGATTATGTATTATTGTAAAGTCATAATCTTGAAGTATGAAATTAACTTGAAATTACTATTGAGTCCAAGAGTCGGCACTCTAAATTGCTTTACTTGAATTTGTTTAGGTCTCTTCTAAAGACTTAAACATCAAGTCTGTTAATTGTTGAAAGACTTATAACGTAAAGTAAGATGTTAACTTGTTATGTATTCTTGTTAAATACATGTACATGAAGTCATTAAATTGTAAATGACGTATGACGTATAGTAAAATATTCAATTTTTATGTTTTCTAGTCAAAACATGCACATGAAGTTATTGACTTGGTCAACGACTTGTAAATTAAGTATGCAATGGGCTGAAAACACTGTTGATGCCATCTGGTTTGACTTGGTTGGCAGATACGTAAGCCAAAGAGTATAAGTTCATCTAATGAGTTGTGGGATAGTCTCACAACATCAATCCTCATGGAATACCACATCATTATGGTATGTCCATCATGGAAAATCAAACTCTATTGATATTGTTTGATCCTTGATGACTTAAACTCTCTTACCTCCAAAGCTATTAAGGTTAGAAAATTGAATGTACCAAAGGTACACTCAATATGGTTCCAATCTGGAAGGTATTTAAGACGCCATTGTGTTATGGAATGGGATGAATTCCATTATGTCTTGATTGAAGTTCTTAATTTGTTAAATACCTTAGTGTAAGTAATTAATAAACCAGAGTCAAGAACTACTAATGTATTTTGGATGTCCCAATTGAAAACAATTTATTGTTTCTCAAGATGTTGTGTATCTAGAGATTAGTCTCTATGTACAAAGCAAGTGGGAGCACCTTTAGATCTTGAAGTTGTTCAAGAACTAATATACACAACCTTCTAGGTACACTTGCTGATGTCACACTAAGGTTGAACATGCATATGTTAAACCATAGTATGATATCTCTCATTCATAGATCCGGAAGGAAACTTCTTGCACCTGAATTATATACTCTTATATCAAAGGGATATAAGTTAGAGGGTCATTGTGAACCTGCTAACTAAGAGCTGCATTATCAGATTTTGAATCTGATGAATGGCTCAAAACTATGAATGATAAGATGCAGTCCGTGGAAGACAATCACTCATGAAGCTTGATTGATCTCTTACCAATCAGTTAGACTGTGACGTTAAAAATGAGTTTCTCAATGAGAAGACTCAAAAGGACAAACTTGTACACACATTTAATTCACTAGTAGTGAAATGAGTTACTCATACTCAAGAAATTGACTATGATTAAATCTTCCTACCTGCAAATATTAAATGTATAAAGATGATGAATTGTCACACTTATCTTCATGTAAATGAAATGTGATAGTATTTCAAAACTCTTTTCTTATTGAATACATTATTGAATACATTTGCGAGGACGATGTGTATTCAAAAGGGTTTGTGAATATATATAATCTTTATTATCTCTACAAGATACAAGAATCCAAGTGTGGATTAGATCATGCATCTCCGAGCTAAGATCTTTAGTTTACCATAAAATCATTAATTTGATTTTGATTAAAATAAGATCAGTACGAAGTACACTAAGAGCAAGTGGGAGCACTGTATTTATTTTCTTAAATCTCATATTTTGATAACGTATTATAAACATTATTCCACCTAAGCTAGAATTTATTCCTTAGTTTGGAATGAAGTTTCTCTTGAGAGTTTTAGAAAATAAAACATGCAACCTTGTTACATATGTTTGTTTGAATAAACATAAGCAGTTATTAAGTCTGACACAATATGAAACATTATTTAGGGGAGTCTCAATAATCAATCTTACATGATGAGATTGAAAGCATGAATAGAAACTTTAAGTTTAACTAAAGGATTCATATGTATATCATATTGTGCATTGGACTAATTATATCATTTGCATGAATGCAAGATGAGTTGATAACAACAAATATCTAAGTGAATGTCATTAGATAATTTTTAAACGAACATTCTAATGGACCTTCAAAGGACCATTTATATGTTCAACATTTACGGATATTTGAGGATCTCTGTTCTGTTTGCATACATTGATGCTTATTTAACTGAAATGATGCTCAAGCCTAGTCATGGTAGCATATCATCATGAATGATGACATTGTTGACTAGATGTGCTCGACTGAGAGCATTAATGCATTATACATTAAAAGAATAAGAATACTTTACAGTTTGAGAAACTGTTTAGATGAATGTCTAAAGTAGGTGTTTTGCTAGCTTCAAACACCCTATGGAATGCATTGTTGCAATACTCGTATTTTACTTGAATGCACACATACAAAAGCACAATCATCATACCTTTCATGGATTTTGAAACAAGTATTCTCAAGGTTTACTCAGATGACTACTTGTTGTCTTGAACAACATAATTTGATCATGGTGGGAACACCGGTTTCCGATCTATATGTAGTCTTATGCATATCTTTTTATAGTATTTGGATAATGGAACATTTAGCAGTCGTATTATATAATGAATTGAAATACCTGGTATGATCGTCTTCATTCATACTACTGTGTTCTATATTTGCATGTTTAATCCATGAATAATTTATTTATTCTAAAATTTTCCATTGTCGGTTGATGATACGGGAGTATCATCGAATTAAGGCAATTGTGAGCGTGTTGGTGACTATTTGCCAAACTCACATGTTGTTCATTGTGATGAACATTGGACTGACCCAACCTACGAGTATTCACTGCATGGATCGACGTCAAATAGTGAATCTCGAAAATGGTTATGTCTATTATCCTTAGACTTGAGATGCAAGCAGGTGTTGCATGTGTGGAGTTTCATTCCTTGATATGGTTAAACGCTGTCTTGAACAAGGTAGTTATAAAGGCCACAATCAGGAATGATTTGAAGCACATGAATGACACGTGCAGTCAAAATAGGATTGTTCCTCCACATGTTTTGGAGTTAGATACTACTGGGCCCCTCGATGATTTGAACAGATGTTTGTATGGCCGTACCCAAATGAGATTAAGATTAATCTTAATTCACTTGGTAATCTTGTTGAATATCAAGATCAAGAACATAATAGTTGAACCATTAGAATGACTTTTTGATCCATGTCTATAGTTCAACATGGTATCTGAAACAAAGGGATATATGACATATAAACCATTTAATGAAATGTTTGAGAAACTGACCTCACATATTACTAGGGGCATTCGCGTGTTGCTAGACGCTAACCATTGCTTGTATAATTACTTGTGTATTATGACATCGCAAGCGGGAGCTGTTGGAGTATGCTTGTGTCATAATAAATGATTATATGGCTAGTCATATGTGAGCCTATGGGGTCACACACATATACACTTAGACACCATTATTATAATGTATTTATCGTATTTACGTTATTAATAACCTTTGTCACATAAGGGTGTAAAGAGGAGTATTTGGACTTTGAAGGACCTATTATGTGACTAGTGGATTGACATCAATTATCATTAATGCTAATTGATGATAATTATGGTTGATTTGGGAGGTTACATTTTGACTTCATAATCTCCTCCCCTCCCCCTCATTGTGAACGACACAACATTCATCCAAAACAAGGGTTTTTTTGTTTTGATTTGCTTCCTTCATAATTCTAGGTGTAGTCTTATGCAAGGATCGGTGAAAAGGTTGGACTAGAATCAAAGGGTGATCGTTAGACGTGTAGTGTGTTTCATACATTGGGAAAGGCTAACATCATTGGTCTTTTGGTTTCTTGATTCAATTCGTGGAGGTGATTTGTGTCTTGCAACCAGAATCACGCTACAAAGGTATAAACCTAATGTTTGTTTTATTTGATTGATCATATGGCTGTATGGATCCGTTGTTTGTGATGATTCCGCTGCGTTTATATGTTTACTTTATGTTTATTATATTCATCATCACCTATAGTGGTATCAGAGCCATCATATGTGCCATATGATTATTGGGTATGCGAAAAAATGGTCAAAACGCGTGTTTTTAAGTGTTTTTTGTAACCACTTTCAAAACAGTCCCAAGGGCTCCATTTTTCATGGATTAAGAATGTTATTAGTAATATAAAGATCTGTGATTTTTGGTCCTGTGGCCATTGGTTTCGCATACGTTAATTAAACAATGTGTTCGGTACGCTAAAAATGGCTTTAATCGCGTTGTTTTAATCGATTCTTGAAACGATTTGAAAACAGCCCCTAAGGCTAATTTTTCTGTGTTAAAATGTTTTTTAAAAGGTATAATATCAGTAGGTTTGAGAACCTAAATCCATTTGACACGCTTACCAATCGGAGTTTTAATTCTTGTTGATTATTTCTTTGATTCGTTGGCTAATTCTTTTATTTCATGCTATTTAAATTGTTCCCATGGAAAATACATGCATGTTTGCTCATGATATTAGCCAACACCTTATTATGTTCATAATTTTATGGTATTATTATTTTTATATGCAAAGCCGATGAAAACCTAGACCACTTGTGCTATGAATGATTGTGATTGTCGTTTCTTTCTTGTTATTTGGGGTTTGCCATTGTTTCGGCCTTTATGTATGAATTTTAATTTTGTTTTTGCCATTGTTTGGGCATTTTATAATAGATAGATAGTAGATTAGTTGTATTTTACATTCTATATATTGTAACCGATGCTTGGAATGGAATGGCGCAACATGAAAGACATAAAGACACAAAATGGTTGCTCGTACAAGCTGTAGTAAAACGGCGTTTCCCGGTGATTGGTAGCTTAGTTTTTAACCAATATTTTACTGTAGGTATACAACTCATGGGCCCAAAACTTTGTAGCTTGGTGCTAATCTTAGAGATGACTCCATCTAGACCTATTGGGCCTCCGAATGCAGAAATTCTGGGCTGCCAGATTCACTTTTCATGTGCATAATGGGCTTCTAATTTTCCTAGCTAGGTCTTGGAGCAAGTGGGAGTCCTCTGTGTGGTTGTGGTTCATGTCCCTAGTTGACTCTTGCTTCTCGTGATGGCTCACGAGACCAAGCATAGGTTCTTTCATCGGTTGAGGCTTTGCATATTGTGGTTGTGTGTTGGTTGTTTGCTTATTATGTATGTTGTGAATATATATATAACTTGCAAATCGTTTTCTAAAACTTTAAACGCAACACAAAACATTTTCAAACTAAATCTTATGATTTATTTTAACTAAGTTTAAATACGGATTAACTTAAAATCATTGTTTTAAAAATAACACTTAACTTGTTATGTATGTTATTCGATTTATGTATTGTCCAATCTCTATTATAATCTACATAGGTTCTATATTAGACTTGAAAATGGACAACTTGACACACATAAATTAAAACAATGATTAGACTTAAGTTAAGAAGAGTTTTTAACTTGTGCTACGAAGAATGAATGCATGCTTTTTCGTACACCTTTTTTGATTCAAATCAAAATATTTTACCCGTCACAAATTTAAGTCATGCCGTCCAATCGCTTGAGAACACTTGCAATTACTTTTTGCCTATGCGTGGGACCTAGGTTTAATTGAAACCCAAGGTGATTATTGTCTATGCATGGGACCTAGATATATTTTTGCACATTCTCAAATTGGATGACTTAATCGAGTTAAGCGGTGAGACCTTGACCCGAGGCAAGGATGGGACTAAACATGCCTACTTGACACTAGATGCTTGTTCACTAGTGCCATGAGTCCCATAAGGATCTAAGAGTTGCACATGTAATTCAATTGGTGATCGTCGCCTACCAATTGAATCTACTATTGCTAGCAGATCAACTGATGTGATAGTAGAAGCACAATGTGGACTTAGCCTTTTTTTCGTAAATTAATTGTTTTAAACATGGGGTAATTAATTTGTAAAAGGATAATAATCAAAAATACTAAAAATTGAACTTCGTAAATTCATATTAATGATATAATGCATCACATCCGTAAACAAAAGCTTGTTCTTTTCTTGTTAAAAAGACAAACTAAGTACTTTTTTCTTGTAAAGAAACTTGTTCCTCTCTGTTTTCTTTATGAGGAAATGCCATAATAGGAATATTTGAATTGTCCTAAATCTAATCAAACTCAAAGAACACCTACTCTAGAAATCGTGATGTCTTGCAAAAGTCAAAATGGTTAAGTATGGTTGCACATCTTATTCTTTCAAGTTTGTTTTATAACCCTAGTTCCGGTTCTGAAACATTGAAGTAAGATAAGATATTTGGATAACTAGAGAACACGTTTTCTATAGCTACCAAAATAATACGAGTCTTAATAATTAGAAGATGGAAATATCAATAAACCGCAAAATGGTAAAGACAATTACTAGCAAGATTACCTAGCAATTAATTTAACCCAATAAACCTAATAAGGTACTACACACCCTTGTGGTAAAATAGACATTATAGAGGAATTGCATGCCTATTTTCAAGTTAAAATATCAATGATGGCTAGCCCGTCATCTATATGTTGGAACTTGATGCACTTCATTGAATATCTAAGTACATGTTTACTAGTCCAAGTGACTCACATTAGCAATAATGTGTAGATATTCAAAGAAAGAAGGAAAGTATCCAATCGACACTCAGTCTCCACTAGTGACAAAACATTTATAATGTTGTATAATCCAATGGGAGCTATGTGACTTTAATAGTGGTAACGAAACACATGTAATGTTGTCTAATCCTGTGGGAGCCGTAATCTTTATTACCCTGCAGGTTGCCCATATTATTTCTTAATTGTCTTGAAATAATACATTACTTTCCACACGTGAAGCATCATAGTTTATATAAGAACCATTGCATGAATTTTATTAGATAACTTGTCGCGTTCCTGATATTTCTTCCTGAAATGTTATCAATAAATTGTTATGGATGATTCATTATTAAAACAATAAAGTTCTACATATCTATATTTTGATTTTGTATAAAATCATATCTGTGACACTGTCAAATTATGCATGATGTTGTGCCGTGCACAAGTGGGAGAAATCTTCATTGTGTGCAAGATACAACATATAACAATATGACTAATAGTTTTTCTTGACTGCAAAGTAAGAAAAATAATATTCTACTAGGAATTCTACACATAAAATGTAAGTTGCCCTAATTAGAACAAATGTCAAGATAATATGAAAAGCTACTTCAACATATTCACCGAATTGTTCAGTAAATATGATTATGTATTATTGTAAAGTCATAATCTTGAAGTATGAAATTAACTTGAAATTACTATTGAGTCCAAGAGTCGGCACTCTAAATTGCTTTACTTGAATATGTTTAGGTCTCTTCTAAAGACTTAAACATCAAGTCTGTTAATTGTTGAAAGACTTATAACGTAAAGTAAGATGTTAACTTGTTATGTATTCTTGTTAAATACATGTACATGAAGTCATTAAATTGTAAATGACGTATGACATATAGTAAAATATTCAATTTTTATGTTTTCTAGTCAAAACATGCACATGAAGTTATTGATTTGGTCAACGACTTGTAAATTAAGTATGCAATGGGCTGAAAACACTGTTGATGCCATCTGGTTTGACTTGGTTGGCAGATACGTAAGCCAAAGAGTATAAGTTCATCTAATGAGTTGTGGGATAGTCTCACAACATCAATCCTCATGGAATACCACATCATTATGGTATGTCCATCATGGAAAATCAAACTCTATTGATATTGTTTGATCCTTGATGACTTAAACTCTCTTACCTCCAAAGCTATTAAGGTTAGAAAATTGAATGTGCCATAGGTACACTCAATATGGTTCCAATCTGGAAGGTATTTAAGACGCCATTGTGTTATGGAATGGGATGAATTCCATTATGTCTTGATTGAAGTTCTTAATTTGTTAAATACCTTAGTGTAAGTAATTAATAAACCAGAGTCAAGAACTACTAATGTATTTTGGATGTCCCAATTGAAAGCAATTTATTGTTTCTCAAGATGCTGTGTATCTAGAGATTAGTCTCTATGTACAAAGCAAGTGGGTGCACCTTTAGATCTTGAAGTTGTTCAAGAACTAATATACACAACCTTCTAGGTACACTTGCTGATGTCACACTAAGGTTGAACATGCATATGTTAAACCATTGTATGATATCTCTCATTCATAGATCCGGAAGGAAACTTCTTGCACCTGAATTATATACTCTTATATCAATGCTAAGGGATATAAGTTAGAGGGTCATTGTGAACCTGCTAACTAAGAGCTGCATTATCAGATTTTGAATCTGATGAATGGCTGAAAACTATGAATGATAAGATGCAGTCCGTGGAAGACAATCACTCATGAAGCTTGATTGATCTCTTACCAATCAGTTAGACTGTGAGGTTAAAAATGAGTTTCTCAATGAGAAGACTCAAAAGGACAAACTTGTACACACATTTAATTCACGAGTTGTGAAATGAGTTACTCATACTCAAGAAATTGACTATGATTAAATCTTCCTGCCTGCAAATATTAAATTTATAAAGATGATGAATTGTCATACTTATCTTCATGTAAATGAAATGTGACAATAGGAGTTCAAAACTCTTTTCTTATTGAATACATTTGTGAAGACGATGTGTATTCAAAAGGGTTTTTTTTAATATATATAATCTTTATTATGTCAACAAGATACAAGAATCCAAGTGTGGATTAGATTGTGCATCTCCGAGCTAAGATCTTTAGTTTACCATAAAATCATTAATTTGATTTTGATTAAAATAAGATCAGTACGAAGTACACTAAGAGCAAGTGGGAGCACTGTATTTATTTTCTTAAATCTCATATTTTGATAACGTATTAGAAACACTATTCCATCTAAGCTAGAATTTATTCCTTAGTTTGGAATGAAGTTTCTCTTGAGAGTTTTAGAAAATAAAACATGCAACCTTGTTACATATGTTTGTTTGAATAAACATAAGCAGTTATTAAGTCTGACACAATATGAAACATTATTTAGGGGAGTCTCAATAATCAATCTTACCTGATGAGATTGAAAGCCTGAATAGAAACTTTAAGTTTAACTAAAGGATTCATTATGTATATCATATTGTGCATTGGACTAATTATATCATTTGCATGAATGCAAGATGAGTTGATAACAACAAATATCTAAGTGAATGTCATTAGATAATTGTTAAACGAACATTCTAATGGACCTTCAAAGGACCATTTATATGTTCAACATTTACGGATATTTGAGGATCTTTGTTCTATTTGCATACATTGATGCTTATTTAACTGAAATGATGCTCAATCCTAGTCATGGTATCATATCATCATGAATGATGACATTGTTGACTAGATGTGCTCGACTGAGAGCATTAATGCATTATACATTAAAAGAATAAAAATACTTTACAGTTTGAGAAACTTTTTAGATGAATGTCTAAAGTAGGTGTTTTGCTAGCTTCATACTCGTATTGTACTTGAATGCACACATACAAAAGCACAATCATCATACCTTTCATGGATTTTGAAACAAGTATTCTCAAGGTTTACTCAGATGACTACTTGTTGTCTTAAACAACATAATTTGATCGTGGTGGGAACACCGGTTTCCGATCTATATGTAGTCTTATGCATATGTGTTTATAGTATTTGGATAATGGAACATTAAGCAGTCGTATTATATAATGAATTGAAATACCTGGTATGATTGTCTTCATTCATACTACTGTGTTCTATATTTGCATGTTTAATCCATGAATAATTTATTTATTCTAAAATTGTCCATTTTCGGTTGATGATACAGGAGTATCATCGAATTAAGGCAATTGTGAGCGTGTTGGTGACTATTTGCCAAACTCACATGTTGTTCATTGTGATGAACATTGGACTGACCCAACCTACGAGTATTCACTGCATGGATCGTCGTCAAATAGTGAATCTCGAAAATGGTTATGTCTATTATCCTTATACTTAAGATGCAAGCAGGTCTTGCATGTGAAGAGTTTCATTCCTTGATATGGTTAAATGCTGTCCTGAACAAGGTAGTTATAAAGGCCACTATCAGGAATGATTTGAAGCACGTGAATAACACGTGCAGTCAAAATAGGATTGTTCCTCCACATGTTTTGGAGTTAGATACTACTGGGCCCCTCGATGATTTGAACAGATGTTTGTATGGCCGTACCCAAATGAGATTAAGATGAATCTTAATTCACTTGGTAATCTTGTTCAATATCAAGATCGAGAACATAATAGTTGAACCATTAGAATGACTTTTTGATCCATGTCTATAGTTCAACATGGTATCTGAAACAAAGGGATATATGACATATAAACCATTTAATGAAATGTTTAAGAAACTGACCTCACATATCACTAGGGGCATTGGCGTGTTGCTAGACGCTAACCATTGCTTGTATAATTACTTGTGTATTATGACATCGCAAGCGGGAGATGTTGGAGTATGCTTGTGTCATAATAAATGATTATATGGCTAGTCATATGTGAGCCTATGGGGTCACACACATATACACTTAGACACCATTATTATAATGTATTTATCGTATTTACGTTATTAATAACCTTTGTCACATAAGGGTGTAAAGAGGAGTATTTGGACTTTGAAGGACCTATTATGTAACTAATGGATTGACATCAATTATCATTAATGAAAATTGATGATAATTATGGTTGATTTGGGAGGTTACATTTTGACTTCATAATCTCCTCCCCTCCCCCTCATTGTGAACGACAAAACATTCAACCAAAATAAGGGTTTTTTGGTTTTGATTTGCTTCCTTCATAATTCTAGGTGTAGTCTTGTGCAAGGATCGGTGAAAAGGTTAGACTAGCATCAAAGGGTGATCGTTAGACGTGTAGTGTGTTTCATACATTGGGAAAGGCCAACATCATTGGTCTTTTGGTTTCTTGATTCAATTCGTGGAGGTGATTGGTGTTTTGCAACCGGAATCACGCTACAAAGGTATAAACCTTATGTTTGTTTTATTTGATTGATCATATGGCTATATGGATCCGTTGTTGGTGATGATTCCGCTGCGTTTATATGTTTACTTTATGTTTATTATATTCATCATCACCTATAAATGTGTATTGACTACAGGATGCTGAACAAATACACCATCAAAGATAAATTTCCCATCCCCATTATAGAGGAACTGATAGATGAAATTCATGGATCTGTAGTTTTCTCTAAATTGGACTTGAGATCAGGGTATCATCAGAGAAGGATGTATGAGGATGATATAGCTAAGACAGCATTCAAAACATATGAAGGTCATTATGAATTCCTGGTCATGCCTTTTGGCCTTACAAATGCACCATCCACCTTTCAATCTTTAATGAACCAGATATTCAAACCTTACTTGAGAAAGTTCACCCTTGTGGTCTTAGATGAAATTCTAGATACAGACTTTCCTTAGAAACTCATGTTGAACATTTGAGGATGGTTTTACATACCATGAGAACTTACCAACTTTTTGCCAAGAAGAGGAACTGTATTTTTGGTGTATCACAGGTAATGTATTTGGGCCATATTATTTCAGATAAGGGAATGGATACAGATCCTACAAAGGTTTTGGCTATGCAAAAGTGGCCAAGTCCAAAGAACTTGAAATAGTTAAGAGGGTTCTTGGGTCTTACTGGATATTATAGAAGATTTATTAGAGACTATGCTGCTATAAGCCAACCCCTCACAGCTTTGTTAAAGAAGAATGCTTTTGCTTGGAGTGAATCAGCTGAGTTTGCATTTGAAAAACTTAAGAAAGCCATGACTCATGCTCCAGTAATGCCTAACTTTGATAAGTCTTTTATCATTGAAACTGATGCTTTGGGAGTAGAATTGGAGATGTCCTTCAACAAGGAGGTCACCCTATAGCATTCTTAAGCAAAAATTTGGCACAAAAACACCAAACCTTATCTACCTATGAATAAGAGTTTTTGGCGGTCATCCAAGCTCTTGAAAGATGGAGGGGTTACTTATTGGATAGGCACTTCCTTATCAAGACAAATCACTTTAGCCTCAAGTATCTGTTGGATCAGAGAATCACTACTCTAGCTCAAATGAAATGGTTGCCAAAGCTCATGGGTTATGATTATGAGATAGTTTATAAACAGGGGAAGGAGAATGTGTCTGCTTATTTATCAAGATTGCCACAGACTGGTGAAAATCTGCAGATGGTCACAACTACACTTTCTAGTGATTTTTATCAAAGGATAGTGGATAGTTGGAAATCCTTAATTCACACACTACAGGGCCCTAATCCTACTTCCAAACACTACACTTGGTCTTCTAACAGCCTAATGAGGAAGGGTAAAATGGTGGTTGGGAATGATGAAATACTTAAACAGGAATTATTGTATCACTTTCATGCTACTTCTCAAGGTGGACATTCTGGAATGCAGGCTACTACCAAGAGATTGTGTGCTCAATTGTACTGGAAGAAAATGAGGAAGGATGTGAAAATATTTGTGAGAAATTGTGTAGTATGTCAAAGGTTCAAGCCAGAACTTGTGCAACCACCAGGCTTGTTACAACCCCTTCCCATCCCATAACAAATTTGGATAGAAATATCCATGGATTTCATTGATGGTTTGCCTCTCTCTAAGGGTAAATCAGTTATACTAGTAATTGTGGACAGACTCAGTAAGTACAGCCATTTCATCCCTCTAACTCACCCTTATACTGCTCTAATTGTGGCTCAAGCTTTTCTAGATAACATTTATAAGCTCCATGGACTACCTAAAGTGATTGTCAGTGACAGGGATACTGGTTTTCTAAGTAAATTTTGGAAAGAATTATTTGGTATGCTCCAAGTCAACTTGCACATGTCTACTGCTTATCACCCTCAAAGTGATGGTCAAACTGAAATAGTGAATAAAGTTGTGGAATGTTATATGAGGTGCATGAGTGGAGATAAACTGAAGGACTGGGCACATTGGCTTTCATTGGCAGAATATTGGTACAACACCACATTTCACACAGCCATTAACACCACTCCTTATCAGGTAGTTTATGGACAACCACCACCCACCCACATTACTTACATCCATGGGGAGAGCAGGGTAGAAGCTGTGGATAGATCTTTATCAGCTAGGGAAGAAGCTATTCAGTTGCTTAAGTTTCATCTGAAGAGGGCTCAAGGAAGAATGAAGGCTATGGCAGACATACACAGAACATATAGGGAATTTGAAGTGGGTGCATTAGTCTATCTTAAAATCCAACCATACAGGCAGTCCACCATAAGGAAGACTAAGCATCATAAGCTATCTCCCAAGTACTCTGTCCCTTTAAAGTCATTCAAAAAGTGGGAAAAGTGGCTTATAAACTTGAGTTACCAGCTTCTGCACAAATACATCCAGTATTTCATGGTTCATAGTTGAAGTTACATAGAGGTGATCCTCCTACTACTCTAGTGGTGTTACCTGTGTTTAACAAAGATGGGGTGATCTCAGTAGAACCCTATGCTATATTGGATAGAAGAATGGCTAAGAAAGGTAATGCAGCTGTAGTTTATGTTCTTGTTCAATGGCTTAATGGTTCTGTAGCTGATGCAACATGGGAGTTATATGAATACATAGTTGCACGATTTCCATCATTTGACATGGTTGCTTGATGCTGATTACTTGTGGACAAGTAATATTTAAAGGAGGAAGCAATGTTATGGGTAAAAATGAGAAGGGTCAAACAAAGTCAAAGTCACAGAAACTCAAACAACATAACTGCATTTCCCGCCAACAATTTACACTCATCATTTCTGTATAAACACATTCACTTAGTTTCATTTTACATTTAGCTAATCAATTGTAATCCAAACTCTACCTTGTACAATTCATCTTCTGAATAACAAATCCCTTTGATTTCAATTCGAGTTCTTATCTTACAATCTTGAGAATTCCTCTTGTTATCATGATCTTTCTTCATTTCTACTTTTGATTTCTAGAAAGATCATAACAATTAAACACGTAATTAATAAACAATTAATTAATAGAATAATTAATTAATAAAAGGGATATAAGAAAACCTAACATTGTTTGGCAATTGGACTTTAGTAACGAACAACAAACCAAACGAAACCCCAAGTATCAAAAGTAGATACCTCAATGAGTATCACACACAAACTCGATAACGTTATACGTTCGATTATGAAGCTAGTCGAGAACCTAATAGTAAAACCCAATCAACCAATTGACCACTTGAATAAGCCATGAACAAGAACCCTCCAAGAACAAGTCTACCTCTTGTCCAATTATTTTCTGTCCGAGAACAGAATACAACCAAAGAGGCAAATTGCTTCTTGCCCGATATCGGATAACAAGTATCCGAAAAACCCTTTCTATCCGAGATAGTATCACGACCAGAAAACAACTAAACCCTTCTTTGTTTGCTGCTACAGTTGTCGACCAGGAGAACAAGTAACAAGCACCAAAGAATTTATCACCTAAACACTTGATCGAGTACAAGTTCAGGAACACAACCCCTAATCGACTTTTGAAGCTAGTCGACTAAGATTTCTAGCTGGGAAGATTTTGGATCGGATTTAGGGTATGGGGAATGTAAGATTATGCGTGAGTTTGATGTGGGTTTGTGTTTGCTTATATAGCAAACAAACCGACTCCTAGTTGGAGTCTAATACTTGCTCGACATGTTCAAGCCCGAGCAGAAAAACCCACTCCCATTCTGCCCTATCAGTTGGTTATCAAGGCCCAAGGCTAAACCCAAATCGTCCCACGTTAAGTCCAAGAACAACCCATGGTTCGAGTTCATGATCGGGTCAAATAACAGGTATGTTTATTCAAGTATTATAAACGTTCAAAACGTATACTCATGTTTATCGTGTGTGCCCCAGTCGGCTCACACACCTTTAATCGTTTTGTCGTGTTTTCAACTTCCACAAACCAACAACATGTCACTCAGTTTGAAAGTTGTCCAAACTCCAAATTGAGCAAAGATATATCAAAAAGTCTAAGAACTCATATTAATTCTCAAATACACATGTGTCTATGAAGTTTTTTGTTAGTTTTATAAACAACTTGACCTAATGACGTGTATGATGCTCGTTCACTTGAGTATATGACCAAAGAATGTTTTACTTCTTTAACATATTTGGGATGTATGTTGAAATACATAATACATACGTGTTGATTCATATTTTAATATACACTAGTTATAGATCGTTTGTATTTTGAAGCTACTATGATAATTAGCCCCAAATTTTAAATATGGTACTTACAAGCGGATCATCTCCATAATGGATGGCAATTTTGACCGGTTTACTTACAAGCGGATCTTGGCTTTTTATCCTTTTTAACCACCACTAACACCAATTCCACCCATCATAAATAAAAGAAAAAGAAATAGATAAAGAAAATGGTACTTAAAACTAAAATATAAGTTGTACTTTTTAAACTCATAGTCTCAAGTTAGATGTCAATGTTTATATTTTCAGAAAACTTCAATCATTACTAATACTAGCCAAGTATCCGCGCCTAACGGTAGCGGTGTCTAGCAGCAGCGATGTCTGGCTTTTGACAAAGTTTAATCGATGGATGTTTTCTTTTGACAAATCGTATCCGTAGCATCATGAATTCTTCCCAAATATCAGTAGCATCATGATCAAATCCTACTACAACTAGTATTAATAATCCTCTAGCAACATTTCTACTTATACAACACTATGCTTTATAATTCGTAAACATCTATATTAACAATAATCTAAACCCTCTCAATTAGATATTGTTGTTGTCAGATCATTTTGTCTTGTACGAAAGCAACAACTAGTTTTATACACAAAATAATATATGCATGATAAGCCCTTAGTTTAAAAACACAAGGTTTCCATCCATGTAAATTATTCCAAGTGAATACCATTTTAAGACTTGCTCAAATGATATATTGCATTTGTGTCAGACTTATTTTTTCGCATTTGTTTATTCCAGATAAACATTTATTCCAAGGTTGGTTGTTTTATTCCCTAAATTCCAAGTGAGGTTTCATTCCGAGCTTAAGGATCAATATCTAACTTAAATAGAATGATATCTTTTCAACATGTAAATTTTAAGGAAAAGCACAATGCTCCCACTCAACGTCAGATGTACTCAAGAGTTGTCTTAATTCAATCAGAATGATATTGTAAGTAAATTCAAGATCCCAGCTCTTAGATGCACGATACAATCCAAACTTGGATTGCTTAAATTTGTATATTACATAAAGATTATGTAGATTCATAACCATTTTGATTACACACCGTCCTCGCAAAAGGTAATCATAAAGAAAGAGTTATAAAATCTTAATTGTCATATTCCAGATACAAGAAATCATGTATGACAATTAATTATCTTTATATAACTAATTCGTGTATGTATAAGAAAATTTAATTACAATCAATTGCTTAAGTATGATTAAAAACTTCTTATAAAATGTCATGCATTAATATGTATACAATTTTGTCCTTGTGAGTCTTTCTTCAAAAAAACCTCATTCCAACCTCATAGGTTAACTGTTAGGCAAAATAACAATCAAGCTCAAAACTCGATTTTCATTTTAAGGACTGCATCTTATCATTCATAGCTCTAAAACATTTATCAGATTCAAGATATGATAATATATTTTATTAGTTAGATGATTTACAACAATCTTCTAACTTATATCCCTCAGCATTGATATAAAATATCACTCAAGTGATGAGGCATCCTTTCAGATTTATGAATGAGAGTAATCATTATACTTCGGTCAACATTTTCATGTTTAACCTTAGTATGACATTAATAAGTAGATTTTAGAAGGTTAAGTATTTTGTTCTCAAAAACTTTGAGATTTGTATATGCTCCCACTTACTTTTGTAAGTAGAGACAATTCTCTAAATACTAAGTATTTAAGCAACAATAAATTTGTTCTTTATAGAGAACCACAAAATACATTTTAAGTTCTCATCTCAAGATTTGTTAATAAAATGCTTCATAGGATTTTAACAAATTCAAAACTTAAATAAAGACATAATGGAATTCCTTCCAACAACTCAAATTAAGGTTTATGTAAAAACTCTAATTTAGTCTATAACCAAAAGTTCTGGACAGTTTTGTGTTTTGTCAAGCTAGGAAGAACACCAAAACTATAATCTTCAAGATAGGAAGTATAGAAAAATCAAAAATCCAAAAGGTTTTATGATTCAATTGGTTTGAGTGGTACACCCTAATATCCCTAATGAATTAGGGTTTTCAGTTATGGGTTGTCTTGAATACCTTCTAGGTTTGAACTATATTGAGTGTATCCATGACACACGCAATTTCTAACCTTGATATGTTTTGGAGGTAGAGAAATTGAAGCTATCAGGAACCAAACAATATGAATAAGGTTTGATCCAACACATTAGACATACCATGATGAAGTGGTATCCTATGAGTTATTAGAATTGTGAAACTATATCAGAATTCTATAGATAACTTAGTTCTCTTTGGACAAAATACTTGTCAATTGGGTCGAGCCAAATTGCATATAAATTATTTACGAACCAAGTGCATGCTATAATGTATATTCATTGAATAATACAATAACCTTATGTTCACGTGTTCCCAAGAAGAAAGAACTGTTCAAGGATTATATGTTCATGTGTTAACAAGAAAACAGAACATGTCAATAATACATTATAAGTCTTTGAATAATTCATAGGCCTTATGTTTATGTGTTAACTAGAAAACATATCAATTATACTATATATACTTTATGTTATAAGTCATTGAATAATTCAAGAACTTTATAATAATGCCTTAACATGTAAGCATAATTATACTAACAAAAGTATTCATGAACGCAAACTATTGAGTTCTATAGTAATTTCAAGTTAATTTTATACTTCAGAATTATGATCATTATACCATAATTATGTTGACTAAAACATGTAGTCTAATGTTGAAGTATCTATACACAATATCATGACATTTGAATGTAGTAGGGCAACAAACATCTAGCGTGTTCGAGTCCTAGCTAGTAGAATCATTATTAGAATTTAGTAGGGCAATAAACATCTCACGTGTTTAATTCCTAGTAGAATTCTTGTTTACACGTAGTAGGGCATTAAACATCTAATGTGTTTAAGTCCTAGTAGAATTATTAGTTTCCTTTACCTTGCGGTCAAGGGATACCAATAATATTGTTGTTCCTTGCACACACTTTGAGATTTCTCCCACTTGTGTAAGGTGCAACATCATATTTTGAAAACAAACAACACGTGATTGATTGTTCAAACAATATGATAATGTCATAGATATCATAAGTAGTTTTAGAACCATAACCTTGACTAAGGAATTGTGGATTATTATTCTATAGATAACGTTTCAGGAAGTGACAGCAAGAAGGCAACGTGTTTTCTTATTAAAAAAATGCAATTTTCCTTTAAGCAATGGTTGTTCATATTCGGAAAGTAATGAATTATTTCAAAGCTAGTTTGAAATGATATGGGTGACTAACAAAAAATAAATCCCGTAGCTCCCACTGAAATTGACAACATTTCATGACTGTTATTTCAGTCATAAAATGCAATTGCTCCCACCGGATTTGTCAACATTAAATGTGTTACATTTCCAGTAGAAAGCATATAGTATTTTTATATACTTTCCTATTCTCTTCAAATGCCTACGAGTAGCATGTACTTAGGTATTGAACAGAGTATATGAAGTTCTACTTATGTAGATAATGGACTAGCCATTCTAGCATTCAATTAACTTGAATCTTTAGCATGAAATTCCTCCTTTATCGTCTACAAAGCCCTAAGGGTATTTAGCACTTTAGGAATAAACAAGAGTCCAAGATAATTACCTAGTGAATATCCTAGTAATTTCTTTACTCTTTGCGGTTTAAACTCATACATCGTGACAAGTGCATGATGTTGTTTATTTTGGTAGCTCTAAACACAATGTTTCCAGTTACACAAAATATATTCTATCTTTCAATTAACTCTAGACCACAAACGGGTAATGAGAGATCATAAATGAGTTTATCAATTTGTAATCCTATCTTAGTTAGTCAACTAAGGAGAAAAGATAGGAATAAGTCTCACTCTTCTTACTAGGAAAAGAGACTAAGTTTGTCTTTCAAAGAAAAACAACTTTGTTTACGAAGTATGTTGCAATAACACAATTAATCATAACATAAAAAGTTCAATTCTAGTATTTTCGATAATTACATTCTTAAAAGAATTAACTACCCAATTAATTACTAATGAAGACTAAGATCCATCTTGTACTCCTACTTAATTACCAAAGGTCTGGCTAGGGCGTAAAAAAAATAGGACAAGAGGTAAGCGATGAGCGTTAAATGCAAAATGCAACTCTTAGATTTATGAGACTGATCAAGACATTAGTAGACAAGTAATAATGTCGTGAGCATGTTAAGTTCTCATCTTATGCCTCGGGTTCAAGGTCTGACCAAGCCAACTTGCAATAAGTCGACCAAGTATGAACGTGTAAAAATAACCAGAGGTCTGACCAAAGCGAAATAATTACCATGGGTTGGAAAGGCCTTTAGGTCTGACCAGAGAAGTTAATCCAAATGCACGTGTTCATAGTTTGATGGCATAGACTTAAAATTAACAAATAGGTATGCACATATAAATGTGTTAAAAGTCGTGTACAAAGAAGCATGCAAAACAACTTTTTAACACTAATTTTAAAAACTTTTGGTAATGACACTGTAGTGATCATCATGGTTCACGGTAGCTCCAATTGAACGCACAGGGAGGCAGAGGACCAGGTAAGCGCTGAAGCAATAACCTAGACATCCTTTCGGTGCGACTGTGCGCACCACTTTGAACCCCCTCTTGAGTTTGTTCTAGTGGGTGAGCCGTACATCCCAAGTGTCCATAGGGTCTAGTTTTTAAATTCTTGAAAACGTATTTCATATATTAGGTCACTTTATTTTACAAAAATGATTTTCCACGAATCAAATAGCAGGTCACAATTGAGCATGATATTTAGGTGTGTAAATAAAGATCAATATTAATGTTATGGTTACGATATGTATTATTCCATATTGCATACAATTAGGTGTCAATGCAAGTAATAATGCACATAATGGAATCACAAACATATAAACATAAACATCAATATATAACCACATATTGTTCCGAGTTTTCTTGCGAGTCTTCTCCAAAGGGAGAATCATAAGACCGTCACTAGGATTAGCGCCGGCAATTTTGACACGAAACCTGTTAACACGACACGACACGACCTGGTCTTAACAGGTTCGTGTTTGACCTTTAACAGGTTTCGTGTCTTAACAGGTCTTAAAATAGGTCTTAACAGGTCTGACCTGTTAAGACCTTTTAGGACCTGTTAAAATTAAAATATATATATAAGGCTTAAATAACAACAAACCCTACTAGATCCAAACCATATTGTGGTACCCTGTAGCAATGTCTTTCTCTCTCTGGTAAAATAAGATCCAAACCATAGCCGACAACTTGCAAATCGCCACCTCCACTCCACCACCGGTCGTTCAACTACACCGCCTCCACCAAAAGCATCCCCGTGATTTCCTTATCATCTATCACCACATCACGCGCCACCAAAATCCCTTTATTTTAACGCATCTCCACACCGAATCCGCCGTTGATAAGATTACCCGATTCATAGACGAGGTAAACATGTCCTTATAAAGTTCTTTTAACCAAGGAATATCTTAGTTTTGGTATCTAAATGCTATCAAAATCTAGCTCTACCTATTTACTGCATTCGAAGAAAATAATGATTGATGTTAAACTGTTCTACTTGCTTTACTTCGGATATTTCTAAGAACTGTGATCAAGTTCCCACAATGGAATCTCTGCATCTCAGTACTTCGGATATTTAATTGATTAGGCTTATTAAACTATGCTTTATTTTATTAAATTGTTCTACTTTTACTGATCCACTCCACCTTTTAAGGGTTATTAAACAATGCTTTATTTTATTAAATTGGTTGGTAAGTAAATTTTGCCTTCCCATGCCAGAACTGTTTGTTAGATTTAATTGTTTGTTAGATTTTATTTTAGTTTTTTCATGGTAATCTTTTTTGATAATTGATGCTTTTTTAATGGCAAGATATTGAAAAAAGTTAACAACGAGCTACAATAATCATTTTAACTCCTTGTGATAATTGAGGCCCTTATTTGCACAAAAGATTGGTTATTTGCAGGTTCAAATAAAGTCCCTCTTGAAGAGCTCGCTGAAGATATAATGTCGGTGTCGCTTGATGGTGGTCCTGAATCAGGTGCTTCAAACTCAGTCAACAATCCCGATTCCCGACACACTTAAAGATTTGTGAACTTTTGTAATGTTAAGGTTTATTATCATTATGTATTAGTTAAGACTTGAGATTTGTGAAATTGTGATGTGATAATGTTCTATGCATGTTAAGTGTTAACAGGTTCTTAACAGGTTTTTAACAGGTTAACCTGTTTATTTTCGTGTCGTGTTCGTGTTTGAGAAAAATGACACGATAAGCTAACAGATCGTGTTCGTGTTTGACCTTAACAGGTTCGTGTCTTAACAGGTTCGTGTAACCTGTTATGCCAGCTCTAACTAGGATACAATACCTAAATCGCCCCATACATCGCTTAAAAAGCAATTGAGTGGGTCTTGTGGCCGGAAAACACATAAAACATGGCAATTTCAATTAACAAGTAATTACGCAATTTTATGTATTTAATAACCAATATGTAATTCTAATTATCATAATAATTCTAATTAACTTTTAATTTTAATTAATAAGTAATTCTAATTAACAAATTTAATTCTAATTAACAAATTAATTCTAATTATTAATATAATTTTAATTTGTGTGTGACTAGTTATTATTTCTTACAATTGACAAGTATTGCATATTCAAAACAAAATAAAACGAATAACTAAATCAGGTTTCATGCAGCCTTTTAAACATGTTTATTAATAAGAAACGTGTAACCCATAATCGCAAAAACGAGATGGCTCGTGATGCCACTGTTGGAATTTTAGAACTAAGTTAACCATTAACCTCTACGAGTACGCAGCGGATATGGATATAGTATTTGCAAATAGGTTAAACACGTAATTAATAAACAATTAATTAATAAAATAATTAATTAATAAAAGGGAAAAAGAAAACCTAACCTTGCTTGGCAATTGGACTTTAGTAACGAACAAGAAACCAAACGAAACCCCAAGTATCAAAATAGATACCTCAATGAGTATCACACAAACCCGATAACGTTATACTTTCGATTATGAAGAGTCAAGAACGTAATAGTAAAACCCAATCAACCAATTGACCACTTGAATAAGCCATGAACAAGAACCCTCCAAGAACAAGTCTACCTCTTGTCCAATTATTTTCTGTCCGAGCACAGAATACAACCAAAGAAGTAAATTGCTTCTTTCCCGATATCGGATAACAAGTATCCGAAAAACCCTTTCTGTCTGAGATAGTATCACGACCAGAAAACAACTAAACCCTTCTTTGTTTGCTGCTGTCGACCAGGAGAACAAGTAACAAGCACCAAACAATTTATCACCTAAACACTTGATCGAGTACAAGTTCAGGAACACAACCCCTAATCGACTCTTGAAGCTAGTCGACTAAGATTTCTAGTTGGGAAGACTTTGGATCGGTATAGGGAATGTTAGATTATGCGTGAATTTGTTGTGGGTGTGTGTTTGATTATATAGCAAACAAACCGACTCCTAGTTGGAGTCTTATACTTGCTCGACATGTTCAAGCCTAAGCAGAAAAACCCACTCCCATTCTGCCCGATCAGTTGGTTATCAAGGCCCAAGGCTAAACGCAAATCGTCCCATGTTAAATCCAAGAATAGCCCATGGTTCGAGTTCATGATCGGGTCAAATATCTGGTATGTTTATTCAAGTATTATAAACGTTCAACACGTATACTCGTGTTTATCATGTGTGCCCCCGTCGGCTCACACACCTTTAATCGTTTTGTTGTGTTTTCAACTTCCACAAACCAACAACATGTCACTCAGTTTGAAAGTTGTCCAAACTCCAAACTGAGCAAAGATATATCAAAAAGTCTAAGAACTCATATTAATTCTCAAATACACATGTGTCTATGAAGGTTTTTGTTAGTTTTATAAACAACTTGACGTAATGACGTGTATGATGCTCGTTCACTTGAGTATATGACCAAAGAATGTTTTACTTCTTTAACATATTTGGGATGTATGTTGAAATACATAATACCTACGTGTTGATTCATATTTTAATATACACTAGTTATAGATCGTTTGTATTTTGAAGCTACTATGATAATTAGCCCCAAAGTTTAAATATGGTACTTACAAGCGGATCATCTCCATAATGGGTGGCAATTTTGACCGGTTTACTTACAAGCGGATCTTGGCTTTTTATCCTTTTTAACCACCACCAACACCAATTCCACCCATCATAAATAAAAGAAAAAGAAATAGATAAATAAAATGATACTTAAAACTAAAATATAAATTGTACTTTTTATACTCATAGTCTCAAGTTAGATGTCAATGTTTATATTTTCAGAAAACTTCAATCATTACTAATACTAGCCGAGTATCCGCGCTTAACGGCAGCTGTGTCTAGCAACAGCGATGTATGGCTTTTGACAAAGTTTAATCGATGGATGTTTTCTTTCGACAAATCGTAGCATCATGAATTCTTCCTGAAGATCAGTAGCATCATGAATTCTTCCCGAAGAATCGTTTTAATGATGGCATGGTTGCGTTGGGGCGATTATGTTTACTTTTCAACAAAATCTAATAGCATCCATTTGTGTGTACGTGTTTTTTAACAAATGTTTTAAGTCACATTTATCGATTAATATTGTAATAATAGACTACTCGTATAAAGTGACGATGACATAATTTTCAGAGAGAATTTTACCATTTGTGGTATTGGGTTATAGTCAAATTTCCATGTGTGGACAAATTCACGGTTGCCGTTAAAAGTCTTTTACTTTTTGGTGTTATTATCTAAACTTATTTAGTTGCGATTTTCTTTTGTGAAATTTTAACATATATTATGCTTGTTCTCCTAAGTTAGTTGATACAATGTTTAACAAACTAACAATTTACATAAACATTTATTTGTTTTTAAGGTAACAGTTGTTCGTATGTTCGAGAACGCCATTTTTCTGTGTGTTTGTTTAGGTTTTTTGGTTTGTATTCACAACTTTCGACATGAAGTAGGATAACCATGTGATGTGGATACAATTAGATAATCTTATCTTTTTGTGTATACGTCTCACTTATTTGATCTTTGCCACTAAGATTTTACTGTTACAATATTTTGTGTTCTTTAGCGCTCACATGGTTAGTTTTTATATGGTTATGTAAAGTTTGAAATTTAAATTTACATCTGAGCCATATAGTTTTGAAGGTTGGTGCTTTCAAGATTTTATCGATTAATGTGACGTCCATATTTTCGGAAAAAAATGTCCTATCTAGCCATCTTTATTTACTTTTCTGCTGTCATACCGTTTTTTTTTCTTTTACTGTTTACACTTTGTATTGAACAATTTCAAAGTAGAAATTTATTTCAGATTTTGACATTTGTCCAATGTTTTGAAAACCGGGTCTTTAATCGACCCAGTCGAGATACCCGGTTACCAGTTCGACCACTGGGTCAAACCGGATTTCTATATTAAAAACCTCTTTTTTTCAACGATACAAAAAAAAAGTATATATATATATATATATATATATATATATATATATATATATATATATATATATTTATATATATCATGACTAATCCATATATTGAGCCTAGAAACATATTTAATGACAAAGATAACGTTTAAAAATAAAATCATGTCTATATATGATTAACTTGTTTTATTTATAAAAAAATGCAAACACCAAACCCGATCGGGTTTCTAGAACCGGGTTGACCCCAGTTACTTAAAACTCGGCGTGTCTAATTGAGTTTCGAGAATTAAAAAACCGGTTTAATATGACCTGTTTTTCTGGCAGAAACCAGTTGAACCAGGTTTTAAAACATTGGTTTATCACAAAGCTGTTAAAAAGTTCATATACTCCTCTACAAAAACCCAATTATAAAACAATTTGAATCTTCCATTTGGTGTCAAATGTTTTCTGAAACAACTTCACAAGCATTTGGTCCCATTTTTACGCATCATCTATAACCCAATTCTGAAGGAAAGAAAACCAATGTGAAAAACACAGGCCTCGGTAACATCCTTTAAAACTAAATTTTTTTTTAACAAAATCGAAATCAAAAAAGGTGTATCATCATCGACCTCAAATCTTTTATTAGTCAACCCATGACTGAAAAAAAATATGTTGCAATGTAAAGAAGACCTCATACACTACCTAGCAAATTTGTTTTGCCAAGCCAATCATAACTTCAAACCACCAACACAACAAATCACATATCCAAACACAACCTTAAAAAAGCTATAGTTTTCATCATTTGTCTCAAAAGGTCATCATCGTCCTTGAAAAAAATATCAAAAAATAAAAAGAACCAAAAGCTAACAGCTTTTGACTTTAATCGTATGGCTAAGATATTGTAACTACCAAGAAGAAACACAAATAAAAAACCAATTTAGCGAGATCCAGTTTTTGGCAACCAACAAAAAGATCAAAACCAACACTGGTCTTGGTCATAAAACCTACAAAACTTTATCTCAGATCAATGTTCAAAAGAAAACAATGGAAACGTTTTTACATCTAACCAAAATACAAATTAGACAACCATGAATTTTTAGATCTAACAAAAAGACAACTTATAAAAAACATAAAACTCTAGATACACTACCTACATCTAATCATATTCGCAACCATTAGCCCGAGCAACATGACTGGCCAGAAATACTCCAAAAACATTTAAAATATAGTGAATCAATAGATCATCAACAATCAAATAGTCCATAGCTCAGAAACTCTAAAATATTGAAAACATAAAAGGCTTCAAGCAACAAACCTTTTAATCTAACCAAATTGAGTTATTGAGGCACAAACATGTAGATTACATAAAAAAAGCTAATTCAAAGACGCAAAAAAAAAAAAAAAAAAAAAAAAAAAAAAAAAAAAAAAGCCAACACCACCCACCTTAGCTCACAATCGTCACACACCATCACCATCATCACACGCCATAAATGGCGGAAACGAAGGGATCGGCAGCGTCAAAGAGACTGGGGCTCGCGTGTTTATTTGTTGGCCTGCAAAGAGGTGGGAGAGAGAGTTGAGATGTTTTACTTGTGTGTGTATTTTGTTTTGGTAAATTAATGAGTGGGTGTGTAATATATAAAGGGGTTAGGTTCTTTCATAAGTTTCAACTTGAATTTTCATATCATTCCCGCCTTGTACAAATTAAATTTTCATAATTCCAGCCGTGTACAAAGAAGATAGCTATTGAAATTGAATGATTCAATACTTTCCAAATAGACATTAAATCCAGCCGTGTACAAAGAAGGTAGCTGCATTTGAATGATTCAATACTTTCCAACTAAAGAATAATTGCATCCGTCTAATAGAGTATCAAGGTTTGTGAGAATTCAAGACCTGCCTAATATGGATTAACTTTTTCAACATATCACATTGCTTGACTTTTCAACATTCAACATTTTTAACTTTGGCCATTTTCTATTTACTAGACGAGTACCCGCGCCTAGCGGCAGCGGTGTCTAGTTGTCTACAAAATTCTGACGACCCATAAGTTTCTTTCAACAAAATGTATTTGTAGCATTAGAGAATCATTTTCGAATAACTATAATTCTGATGCGTGGTTGCATAGCAGCAGAAATATACAGTTTTCAAAAAAATTATGTGGAGTCGATCTAAGTGTGAGAGTATATTTTCTAATAGGATTGTTTTAAGTTATTAAGATTTTAGTAATAATAGATTCAAGCATTACAAAAAGCAACGGTATTATGTAGTTCGCAATATTATATTGTAGTTTAGAGGTATAGCCAATGTGTGTGAACGCCTTTTCTTGCTTTGTCTGTAAATTAAGCATTGATAACTATTTTTTTACATGTATAGCGTTTATCATTTGATGGTGGCTTTTAAACTTGTAACCTTACAAATTATCACTATAATAAGATTATTTTGTACTATTAATTTGCATAGATATTTAAGCATTGTTCAAAGCTATTTGTTTGGGGTACAAATAATTATCGCTAAAGATAACAATACTATTTAGTTTTTGTGATTATAATTAACTTACATAACATTATTGATATACTGGACAAAATGCTATACAATATATATTAACTTTTAAAAAACGATTCATATATGTTAGTCCTTTAAATGGTGCAAGACCAACATTTTTCAAAATAATATTATACAAATGACAAAGTATATGTGTCAAAGCAAGATAAACAATAAAAACTACAATTACTTGGTCTCTCATTTTTCCAAATTTGTCACGGGTTCCATGACTACTTCATCATTTCTCATATAATTTTATCAAATTTAAACCCGATTCAACCCGGGTGGTTCAACCGGTTGAACCATTCCGGTAAAAAAAGGTCGATTTAAACAGAGTCAACCCGACAGGTTGGGTCGAAAACAGGTCAAATTAAACCGGATCAACCCGCAGGGTTTGAAGCGTCCCGGGTCAACCCGGTTTTCTATGTGTATTAATAGTTTTCTTCTGAAATATATGTCTTCAACATCTCCTCTTTTAGTTTCAACTTTTCACTTTTTACTTTTTGCTTTTTTCTTTATATATAATATATAGCATGGTACACGGGCGTTTCGGCGGCGGGTACCCTATGAGAATTAACCGAAGAAATAAATCTCGATGAGACCTGATTCACCAATTTGTATCGGTTTCAACGGGTCATCTCTGGTTCATTTTCAGATGGCTTTAATTGGTTAGCCGAACCGGTGGCGACACCGGTTCTCGGTTGAAAACATTGATCTGCTTCGGTCCGGTTTTCAAAAGTATATGTACTATCAACTTGTTAGCTTGTATGAAGTTTTGTGTGTTTTATTAATTTGTATAATGTGTATAATAACATGTACTTTTTATTCTAGGGTGTTTTAAAAATAACATTAATTTGTGTGGTTAATTATTTTATATTTTGGATTATGTTGTAACTTCTTTAAATTGTACGTTATGAAAATTTTATTGTACTTTTTAGTACGGGGTGTTTTAATTGGTTGTTTTTAATTTAGTAGATTTGTTTTTAATTAGTTATACAATGTGAATAAATTATTGTACTTTTAAGTAATGAGATGTTTTAATAAAAGTATTAATTACACTATGAATTTATCTCTCCATTGACCGATTTAAAATTTTCAACTTTTCAATTTTCAATTTTGACTGTTTTTCTATTATATGTAGTATAGATATGTAGTTATGATATCACGTTTACCCTTAACAACATTTCAATCTTTCATCAATGAACAGTAAATCACAGTTTAAAACAAAAACTTTATAATTTGCGAAAAGGAAAAAAAATTACAATTTGCAAAAGTAAAAAGAAAGTAAAAAATGGTAGAAGAATGAATGTTGGGATCGAACCATAGACCTTCTAAATACCTAACACAACGCTTACCAACATGACATGCTAACACTTAAGAATTTATCCCGCTGTATGTATTTATTCAAGCAACGTATCTTTGAATTACACAATAAAACATGTTGCTTCTCAGCATCTGTACGATACAGGCTCATAACTTTCAGTCAAGATGGTGGTTAGGACAACCTTAATGATAACAGTAATAATGTTACATTTTTATTGGGCAAGGTGATTTGGAGTATATTGCCTCTGTGTCTTTGGGTACATGTTAGATGGGTGTTTGAGAATATGTTTAACGTGGCTTGTAGTAATTACTCTATATACTAAATCCGGGAAAAGTAACGGTTCCAAAACAGTGCATTACGGGTGTGTTGTTGGCCTGCTATTGGTGGAGAAGAGATAATGAGCTAAAAGTCGATGTTTCATTGGTATACAACATTACGGGACTCTTGCTCATGGCCAAAAGTCCGTTTGTTATTCATCCCCTCTCTTAATTCTAGAGGCATCTGATCTTTATTCCAAAAACACCTACCCACACCAAAACTAACACACAAGACAACCAAGAAGATTCGATATACATCATTATGCATAAGCAGATTTAAACCAAGAAGAAATACAATCGATTTCTACCATGGAGCCGAGGTATGTTCTTCTTGAATATTGTTTTGATAATTTTAGCTTATCAAATAATGTAGCGTGTGTGTTATGGCAGCTTTTGAGAGCTAATGGATGTCTGGATTAAGGTGTTAAAAATTAGGAGTAAATAAATTTACTGGTTCAATGTTTCATATTATTTTTTTACTGAAAAGTGTAGTTGGAGTTGTGGGAATTTGGATTTAGGTGTGTTTGGAATTGGGGATTAGTCATGACGATTTTGTTTTTGTGTTGAAGGAGGCTAATTTCCCAAGTATATCTCCCAAATGGGACAACATAATTGGATGGCTACTCCCATTGGCTCTTCGTAATAATGCTAATGGTATTGTGGGTTGGCTCGTTGTGGCTGTGTCTTCTTATTATGTATGGCAAGAGAGGAACAGTCGTGTTCGTGGAAAAGGTGAGAGGCGAGCATTGTTCTTGATGTGGGTCGTTTGAAACTTGCATCTATGCGGTTCGACAATAGCATGGGAGTTGAGAAAAGGAGGGAGACCTGGAAGATTTCTACTACTACAAGTAATGTAGGTTGATTGTGGGTTATCTAGAACTACTAGTGCAACGTGCTTTTATTTTATTTTATGTAGTTCGTTAGTCCTTGGTTGGTTTAGTGGTTGTCGTGTTTTTGAGCTTGTTCAAAACACGTTGTTTGTCGTTCTTTTTCAAGAGTGGTTGTAAACAAATTTTCATTTAAAATATTCACCGGGTATAAACCTTTTACCCAAAAAAGAAGAGCGCTTGCATCGGTAAAATCCCACCTTGCTGAGGTTGGGTATGTATTCGACACATACGATAGAATATTATTTCTATTGGTGTATAACACATTCTATTCATACCGTACTTCTAAACAAGTTGTCTCAGAGGGGATGGGAGTTTGTGGTTGTGATTTTATAGCAAATATATGTCGTTTGGCTCATGTACACAAAAGAACATGGACGCTAAAACCGAAGTTTGTTGCTAATAAATTGTCTGGCAGGTTAAACTAAGCTTACAAAAGTATTGGTAATAAGCTTATACCAAAAAAAAAAAAAAAAAAAAAAAAAAAAAAAAAAAAAGAATTCTCTCCGTAACAAAATGAATAGAGTTAATTTTGTTTTTTTATCAGTTTTGTGAAATCCCTCAATTTGCTTGATTTTAGGTTTTACATCTTTTATTACGATTTGCTAGTTGTTAGTGAATATATTGAAATGTAACACAAAAAGAGGCAGTTGAAACGTAAAATCAAGGTTCCAGTCAAATTTAGTGAATCTATAGGTAATTTGGGGAAGAGTAGAGAATGTGATGAAAGTATTGATTCAGTTGATAAAACAAAAACAATAGGAAATGATGATGTCAGCTCAAGTAGTGGTAAGAAGATTGGGGATGATTTTGATATGGGGATAAGAGATCTGATATGGTTAGTGATGATTTCAGTAAGAGGAATGTTAGTGAGGAGCTTGAGATTGCTAGCGATATGCCTAGGGTTTCAATGGAGGGTGAATTTCCTGCGCTTAATGACACTTTTGGACCTACTGTAAGTACTAAACCCTCTGTTGTATTGAATGAATGTGAGACTATTAGGACTAATAGCACTGATGGTGTTAGTAATATTAGTGTTAATAGGTCTGAAAATGTTAACAATAGGGTGAATGGGAATAAGCAGGGTACTAACTCTAAGCAAAACTTTGTGAAATCATTTGTGAATACTGTGAAAGATAAGGAGGTAGAAATTGAAAACAAACTAAAATTGATACCTACAGAGCTTGAGGATGGAAGAGAAGTAGTTATTTTTGAGGAAGAGATAGTTAGAGAAGGAAGCAGGAATTGATTGTTAACCCTGTGTGGGCGATTTGTGGGATATTCTATGTCTTTTGCTGAACTTAGGTATAACCTGGGAAGGACGTAGGGAAAGCATGGCCTGTTTGATATAATTGTCCAAAATGGTGTGTAGTTTTTTAAGTTCAGAAATGAGGAAGGCATGAGTTATATGTCCTAGAAACTGGACCATGGATGGTAGGGTGCAGACCTCTGTTAGTACAAAGATGGGACCCTAGCATTTGTATAGACATAACTGATGGAAGCTTGGAGTATTAAAGGTGTTAGGGCTATTGCTAGTAGTCTAGGGAGACCCATTATCATGGATAAGGTTACTGCTAGGATGTGTCATGAAGGGACTGGTAGGGTGGGATATGCTAGAGTTTAAGGATAAAATTGAAATTTGCTATAAAATGAGGACAAATTGACTGTGTACTCCAAGTTTGTAAGAGTTGAATATACCTGGATACCGCCTAAGTGTCAATACTGTAAAGTGTTTGGACATTTGGATACTGTTTGTCTGCACAAACCTAGTACAGAGGGGAAGGAGGTTAGGAATGTTGAAGTAATTAAGTAACCATGAAATTACTAGTGTGAGCAATGGGGAAAAGGATAAGATCTCCAAAGATAATAATGTTCAGAGGTGAAGTACTAATAGTCAAAGGTTCAATAAACAGACACAAGGAAATAACAGAGGTGCTAATGGACTGTTTGGGAGAAGAAACAATAGGTTCAAAACTAGTGTTGAATTTAGACCTAAGGAGACTCATTGTGATAAGGAGAAGGAGAATGTAGATGCAATGAATAAGAGTAACAATGTAAGTAATGAAGAGAGTAGAGTTGATAATCAAACTGCTAAGGAAAAGACTAAAGATGTGAATAGCCCTCCTAGACAAACTTGGAATGTTCAAAAAGAGACTATTGAGGCTCTAAGGAAAAGTGCTAATAAGTTTGCTGTCCTAAGTGAATAAGTTTGCTTAGCCCATATAATAATAATACCAGGCCCATCACTTCCAATCATACCTAAGTAGTACAGTATGTAGTAGGCTGTATATCTAATACAAAAAAGTCAACTGTAAATCTATAAAATTTAAAAAGTCCACTGTAAAAATGGCTAGTGAGGGTGTGTTGAAGCTACCTCCGGTGATATTTGTGACTCGTGAATGCAAAGAAACTTGAAGAAAAAGCTAGATTGGCCGCTATTCAGGTACCTTTTTTTATTCACATTTTTTGTGTACTACTCTGCATAGGTATATTCTGGTATGAAAAAAAGTGTACAATTGATAAACCCGGGTGGCTGGAATTGTTTATCCGGGTCGACCCGCCTATGCCCTGCATATATTTTCTCTTGCTATTGGGCCAAATCATGAACCCATTACGTTTGTGAGAAAGACCCCGGTATGCTTTATATTATTCACTTTATTTTTTACGATATCAAACGATTTAACTGATCTTTTGTAGTCTAAAATTTGATTAATTGGCATTTCAGATATATTTACACACCAAATAATTTTGAATGGGATCCAGTCTTCCAACCTGATGGTTATGATCAAACGTAAGCCTGGTTCTATACAGTCATCTCCATAATAGGTGGCAATATCGACCAATTTACTTATAAACGGGTCTTGGATTTCTCATATCTTAAATGTGTCCTATGGTTCAAAGCAAGTTTAGCTAAAAAAGGAACACATCAAATGGGTCGAATGGGTCAAACAGGTTGAAAGTTACGTCAAGTTTTAGTAGGTCTCCACTCTGACCTTAACACCTGTTTGAACTTGAACCATTTTGACACTCTTATGGACCTTATTCCGATCTCTAATATATTTCAAAACATGGTCCTACTTTTTTTTTTTTTTTTTAAATAAATCATCATCTCACGTTTAAAAAAAAGTGAAAAGCAAAGCAACTTCATCACAAGATAGAGATTGTAAGAAAATTTAAATGAATATGACACGTTCGTAAGATGTACAGTAGGATAATAATTATTAAATCCAATCATTTAACAACAACGCAACAAGGTCTAGTGGTAGAATTGTTCTCTGCCAAAGTAGAGACCCGGGTTCGATTCCAGGCTTATGTAATTTAGCTGTGATGATAAGCCTTAGCATCGGTTGGGTCCATTGCACTACATCTCTTAAATGAGATGAAATCAAGGCAATTATGAGCTTCATTTTTTTCCCAATGATTATGTTTGCAATCGCGAATTGCGTATGACTTCAGTTCCAAGGTTTGTTTTCTTTTCTTCCTCTACTTATTTCCAGACATGTAGCATCGCCTAGACGACTCAAGTATGTACAGAGAAATCTGAACATATTAGCGTACTATACAATGTTAATGGGTTACACAAAAGAATAGCGATCACTGTTTGAACCTGAACGATCACTGTTTGAACCTGAACCATTTTGACACTCTTATGGACCTTATTCCGATTTGACACTCTTATATATGAAGCAAATCGATTTTTATCCGTTTCAACCCGACCCATTTTGACTCGCCATCTTGCTATCTCTAATCTCCCCCCTGCACCTTTCATATCATGGCATGCTTAAACCATACTAATCTTATGATTTATGCTGTTATAGTTATGCTGAAACGCCCAAGGAAGAAAAGAACAAGATATCTCATTGCGGAAGAGCTCCTGCGTTGGTAAAATCCCACTATGCTAAGGCTAGTTATGTATTTGACACATAAGATAGAATATTATTTCTAAACAAGGTATCTTAGATGGGAGGTATCCACTTTGTATTTGGATGCAAAAGCTAAAGTTTGTGAGTTTACAAGATAAACCAACCACAATCGATAGAAAATGACAATGTGAGGACTAAAAGAAATTGTTATTAACAAATGTATCTGAAAACAGTGTAATATTCAATTCTATACGTGTGTTATCCACATTTTCTATAGTATATAAACAAGAAAGATTCACTTCTTTAACCTATATGGGATCTAAGGTTGAATAGGCTTTTATAAGTACCTTTTTTTTAATGTACCTCATATAGAGCCATTTGTATTATGAAGCCACTCTGAGAGTTGATGCTAAAGTTTATCACTGATTCTATATGGATTTACTCTTGTATTTTCGTTCTTTGATGTTTCGTTAAAGTTGAGGAAAAATATGGTGATAATGCAATTCATTTTGTGTTTCTTAAAATACAAGCCATAAAGTTAATCTAGTATTCTACGCTGCAAGTAGTTTTGATCAAAGTGTTCTGTTTGTTAACTATACTTACCTTAGCATACATGAGAAGTTTTTTAAATAAAATCAGTACATAATCTTTGTGTTACTCATTAAGTAGCCCTTTGCAAAACGTCAATAGTTTTATTTTTGTTTTTTAATATATTTTTGGTTAATGGATTTTTATCTTGAAATATACATTAAAAAAAAAAAAAAAAAAAAAAAAAAAAAAAATCAAACACAAAAAGTTGTAAAGTTTTGCTTCTAGAGATATCCAAAAATAAAAAAACACAATCAAACAAAGCTACATATTGATGGTGAAACCATAACAACATCAAGCAAGCCTCCTTACTACACTTCAACTAGTATTTTGCAACAGCACAAATAAAACACAAACACAATCCTGAGTCGACACCCATTAACTGCCTTTAATCACACAATCGCGTTTTGGTCAGGTATCCAGTTTGTTTACGCGTCTCTAAACCTCAAAATCACAAGCTTCTTTCTCTTGAAATGAGAATTCCATTGACCTTTATCACAACAGACTTCAGTCCCATACTTTTAGTAACTCTTCTCACATCTTCAGCAGTTTCTTCCGCACTATACTCCGAAAATTCCTTCCTCCTTCATTGCTTAAGATCCAGAAGATCGAGGCTCCCATTTTCTTGTTTCCTTTTGAATCTGTCACAGTGACAAACGTGTTGTTACGCATAATTTTTACATGAGAGATATCTGTGGTTTGGGCTCGTTGTTCATACCTGTCTCAAACTCCTTTAGACCAACGAATTGTATAGAATTGTCCAAAAACAAACTTACTTCCCATGAATTTAGCATAGCGGTATGAAGAACAGACGACTTGAGCTTCTGTAGAGTTCTGAAGTTCCTGCAAAAACGAAATTTTGGTTCTTGACAATACGGAAATTTGGTGGAAATTACTGTAGTGTAAGTCATACTGTCCACATAATAAAACTCAAGTAAAATTATAATCTGTCCTCTATCATCAATTACTTTGACATTGTCATAAATTTATACCTTTGAAGTGAAGTTACTTTTATAACATCTTAAGTATCAACAATTACAATATCTACAAACCTACAAGTGGGTTATTAGATAATAGCTTCTTATAGTTGCTGCACACATGAGAATAAATGATATATCATATGCAATTGCAATGTTTGATTAGCTAGTTTAAGAAAATTGTTTGAATATTTGTTGTGGACCCAAAGCAAACAACTCGTTCTAACTTGAAATCTTTACAGTTACAATTTTAACAAGATGCCCGAAAAAGAAAAGGCTGCAACTTTTATGGAACCCAAGTATTGGAGCATATTGATTTCACTATCGCGCTTGACTATTTCTACAGCAACATATTCTAAGATTAGGCAGTTGACTGATCGTTTTTTTTGTTGATCTCTTCTTATTCACTGGATGAGATTGGTATAAAAAATTCCCTAAAATAGGACGCTAAACTAAGTACTCACTGCATGTTTTCTTTGAATTTTGTTGACTTACTTTGGTGAGTCCCCTCCTCCCCTATTCCAGTTATCTTGTTTCTATAAGTGTACTTTCAAGCCTATATGTTTTAACTAAAGGTCATTCCAATTCATAATAAATTCAAACAATCACAAAAGATCAACCATTGCCAAGTTACCCTAAATCAAATGTGCCTTTTCAAACCATCTATACTTCTTAATTTCTTCTTTTACCAATTGCAGAGTTCAATTAAATACAAGATCTCATAATTATTTTCAAACACATGTAACTATGTAGCCAATAAAAACACACGGTATAGGCTATGAACAACACCAAAAGTGATCCAGTTAATCGTCGCACCTACTGCATCATACATCTCTGGGGTTGAGATCCCTTGCAAAGTGAAAAAAAATAAAAAGGCTAGAAAGCCTATCATTGATTGCCATGTGTCCTCCACCCACTCCCTCCTTTTTTCTTATTAAATTTGGTTAGAGGGGTATTTTTGTCATTTAACCCGTTTTTCATATTCCACCCCAAATTTCAAACGCAAATAACTTTCAAACGACAAACTTTTACGAAAAACCGATTTCACCATAATTTTTAAAATTCGATTCTCTTTAATTTGGTATAAATCTTGATAAATATTTTAAATTTTTTTTTTTACATATCAAATGGTTCTTGATTTTCTTGATTTTTTTGGCATTTTCGGCCCTATTTTTTACGCTCATAAATGTCGAATCTTGAAAAACTTAAAACATGAAAGTTATAGATTTTTGTTCACTCTTTACCCAGAAATTTAAATCACTCAAATTCGATGTCATATGGGTAAGATATCGCACGTTAAAGATGGTGTTTTACTCACATTTGTTGCATACAAGGTGTTTGATGAAATGTGTAGCTTAGATTTTTAGTGTTAAAGTTGAGCTTAATGCACTAATTTTTGTCCCACAACGCATCATTAATCATTTTTTCAATGTAAGATTCAAAAAGTGACGTTTTTAATAGTTAATGTTTTTAACTATTAAAACTGATGAACCAAAGTGATGAACTGATGAACCAAATCAAACTGTTAAAAAAAAAGCATAAAAGCAAAACTGATGAACCTAACTAAACTGATGAACCAAACGAATAACTGATGAACCAAACCAAAACTGAAACTATGATTGATGAACTAAACCAAACTGATGAACCAAACCAATAACTGATGAACCAAACCAAAACTGAAACTATGATCGATGAACCAAACCAAACTGATGAACTAAACCAAAAACTAATGAACCAAAACCAAAACTGATGAACCAAACCAAAACTGATGAACCAAACCAAAACAGAAACTATGATTCATGAACCAAAACCAAAACTGATGAACCAAACCAAAACTAAAACTATGATTCATGAACCAAACCAAAAACTGATGAACCAAACTAAAACTGAAACTGTGATTGATGAACCAAAATAAACTGATGAACAAAACAAAACAAACACCAACATGTTAAGCTGAAACTATGATTGATGAACCAAAATAAACTGATGAACTATGTTTGATTTGGTTCATCACTTTTGGTTTGGTTCATCAGTTTGGTTTGGTTCATCAGTTTTGATTTGATTCATCAGTTCATCAGATTGATGAACCAAGATTAACTGATGAACAAAACGTGCATTTTTATTTTATATTAACGACTAAAAAAACATCACTTTTTGAATCTTACATTAATAAAATGATTAATGATGCGTTGTGGTACAAAATTTAGAGCATTTAACGCAATTTTAACACTAAAAATCTAAGCTAGACATTTTATCAAACACATTGTGTGCAACAAATATGACTAAAACGCCATTTTTAACGTGCGATATCTCACTTATTTCATATCGGATTTGAGTGATTCAAAAACTTGTGTAAAGAGTGAACTAAAATCTACAACTTTCGTGTTTTAAATTTTGCGTAAATCAACCTTTAAATTAGATAAAAGTAGGGTCGAATATGCCGAAAATTTCAAGAAAATCATAACCCACTTGAAATCTTAAAAAAAAAATTCGATTTATATATCAAGATTTATACCAAATTAAAGAGAATCGAATTTTAAAAATTATGGTGAAATCGGTTTTTCGTAAAAGTTTGTCGTTTGAAAGTTATTTGCGTTTGAAATTTGAGGTGAAATTAAAAAAACGGGTCAAATGACCAATATACCCCTAGACGAAATTAGTAAAATAAAAAGGAGGGAGAAAGTTGGTGGACAGGTGTCAAGTTATAAGTGGCTTTTTAGACTTTGCAAATTTCCCCTCTTTTTAATAGATCCGCTCTCTACATCTCTGTAGTTCTCTTGTTTAAACATTTTACGAATCATATTATACATTCGGCTTATTACAATTTATACTTGCAATAAATACACAAACACAGAAATCAATTGTCATGGGTCAAAATAAGGAAGTCAACAAAAAAAGTCAAACCCACATCAACAACAAGCAACACCATCAACCTCAAATTTCTTAATTGACATTTCCCCAAACATCTTTTGTGCACTATAATCTTTTTCATTTTTTACTTGATAATAACCATCATATCCTACAATCCTATGAATTATCATATAAATAAAGTTAATTACCCAAATAAAAAACATAAATTGAACGACTTACCTGAAAACAGATCATGTGGATGGCGTCAAAAATTAAGTTTGAAGATGAAGAAGTTGTGAACATGAACTTTTTACATATTTAGTTCCTCTTATTTAAGTTGTTAAAAAAGGAGTTCAGCCTGTTGTGTATATTATACTTCCGACCCCCTTTACTAATTGCATATAGCTTTGGAGCAGACAAATCTCCCTTGGTGAAAACCATCATTTTTGAACACCCAAAAATTTCCAAGGTATCCAATGATGGAAATGAAAAAGCTTCCTTTCCTAACCAAAATCCCTCGAGATTCCTAACACAATCAAGTTTTAAGGACTTTAGACCAGGGAACACCACAATAGCATTCACTATGGCATCACATTCTTCTTCTTCTCCCTTCACAATTACCTTCATACTGTTGTTGTAACCTATATGTAGTTCCTGGAGTTGCAATAGACTACCAACCATGGGACATGTAAATACATATTCTAAACTATCACATACTATAATAGACAGTCTTGTTAAGTTTGGAAACTTTAATACTGTCCCATGATTGCTCTTCCATATATACTTGAGACTAGATAACCTCTCCAAGTCCACTTGTCTCAAGTTTGGAATTTCAGCAACAGTTTGTGAATCAAATATCTGCTCAATGTCCCGACATTGCCTACAATGGACAGTTTCAAGCTTTTGCAGTTGTAGCAACTTATCGGATGAAAAAAAAGTCTGTCCACCACTGGTGTTAACCATATCCACTTCGATCAAATTATGATAAGACCAAGGCAACCGTTCCATAGTTGTAGGGCGGTATGAGTTTGTACTTTCATAACTCGGTAATCGGGCCTACAAGGTAAAAAAAACACCGCTTATGTCACAGATAATTGTAAATATCAGTTGGTTCAATGATAAAAAAAATTCATATGCGAGTAAAATAAGCCAAAAGGCTCTACATGATTGCACAACTGTTGGGTTGTGGGGATCACATACATAACCAAACTGTTAATATTTTCTAATCATATTATTTCCAATAATTACGCTTTAATTTTGATGAAGAATACAATTATTAATAAGGGTCTCTAATACTAGAGGTTTATGCGATGTTTCAAATAATACCTGATGTAAGGTGGTGGTCACACAAAAGTTAAGGCCACATTCATAACTATGTTTGCCTAAGCTTGTATTTATGAAGTTAAGCTTCGGAGCTGTAGATTGACCACAAGTGAACACCGTTATTTGTGGGCATTCACCGATCACAACCTTTTCCAATGCTGGCCATATGAATTCATTTTTCCGCAAGAAGAAACCCACAAAGTTTGGTAGATCGATTAGTGAAAGGGATTTTAAATGTGGAAAGACCACCACATCAGATGCCGTTGTCTGCTCTCCATTTTCTTCCGTCACAATGACTTCCATTGCCTTGCAATTCTTCACCTCTAACTCTTCGAGTTGCGTGAGGCTTTCAAGAGTGGAAAATGTGAATATATGTTTCAAAAGGTTACACCCTTGAATTTTCAAGATCTTTAGTTTTGGAAGTTTGAGCATTGTAATATATTCTAGCCTTGGATGTGACTTTCCAGTATCAGTACTACTCTTGTTGTTGATCTCTTTTGTTTCAAACAACTCTGTCATTGATTCACAATCTTTTATTTCCAGCACCTGAAGCTTTTGCATTTGTCCTACAGCATACCATGGAACCACACTTGACAATGCATCACAGCATCTTATGTTTAGCTCTCTAGCATATTGGCATAAGGACCAAGAAGACAACTGAAAAAAAAAAACCAAGAATTTAATTATATAATCAACAGAGCTAATAATATTAACAGAATTAACCAACCATTATTTTAGTCACTGAATATATAGGCAATATACCTTATGCTGGTCATGAATGTGAGTAGATATACCATTGGCACCACCACCGATACACTTGAAATTTCTGAGCAGTGTAAGCTTAAGAATGTCTAAATGAGGGAAGAAAGTGCTGGTTGTGTGGGAATATATAGACGCATTTTCATCATCTCTGTTTGAAACAATCTCTTCAATACCATCACAACGCCATACATCAACTTTCTTTAGGTTGGAAAGAAGTTTCGCCATGAGAGGTGAAAACAAGTACTTGATGCTGTCGCAATACTTCATCTTTATGGTTGTGAGGTTATGGAATGAGGACCGTGACCGTTGTGGTTTCTGAAGAATTAAGAATTCATTCCAATCGCACTTCCACACATGACTCATCCTCCCCATATCCTTTAACTTTAAGTTTTCAAGATAGGGGAGTATTGTTGGTTGTTGAGTATTGTGAGGTGATTCTCTACTACTTGGAGTCGTTATCTCAAAGACCACCTCCACACCTTTATGTTCGTCCAAATAAAGTTCATGAAGGTGATGGAAAGTGTGTAATAGATAGAACGGGAGTGCCACTTTAGGTACATTATCATTTGATTCTTTCCCAGGCATAGATACAACATCAATCTGCATCATCATTTAGTAATAAATTCCATGGACTAAAACTGGATAGAGTTCATAACAACAAACTTTTGACAAATATATAATTTTTGAAAAAGTAAAATCTAAGGAATATTGTAGTAAAAATTAATGTAACCATGACCTTGCTTTTGAAACTAACTAATATCACCTTTCTCAATTTCAACTGACTAATAACAATTATTTTGTGATCACTTGTCACTCCACCCACTCGTATTGCACATGCACCTTCTTAACGTTATATATTAACGAATGATAAAGCTAAGGACCAAAAGCATAACTAATATCAAAAGTAAAGACTATAGTTGCCATTATTTAGTACTTAGAGAAAAAATAAGCAAGTTTTGGCAAATTATAGGACCGTATATGTACATTACTGAAAAAGGAGGTTGCAATCAGTTACCTAACAAGTTACAACAAAACAAAATTTAGGGGTCGTACCTCTAGATCTTGGTTACTCTCGACCAATTCATCCTTTCTCTCGCTTTCTCTGCCGCATCTGTCAATTTCAACTTTTTTAAGTGCTCTCATATCAAAAGTGGTTGTGGCAGGTGTGATTAAATTTTCAAACCTCTCACATCTTTCAATACGTATGCTTTCAAGAGCTTCAAAGCCATGAATCAAGTTGTTATTTCCAGCATCTTTTATCCTCCACACCTCTCTAAGCTTCCCTAATTCAAACAACCAAATGCTTTTCAACCTGCTGCTGCTAACTTTATCCATTTCACCAACACATCCCATGTCCATGTCGAATATCACTTCAATGGAAGCACACCATGTAACTTGAAGCTCTTCTAGATGATTGAATAATGGCATTGGATTGCTTGGGAGAAGATTCACAAGACTATCACATAAAGACACTTTAATGATTCTCAAACTGCTGCTACAAACATGTTCTTCACTTTTACCAGCACGTCCCAAGTCAGTGTTAAATAACACTTCAATGGAACCACAATATTGAACGTTAAGCTCTTGTAGATTATTCAGGAATGGAAATGGATTGCATGAAAAAAGCTTCACAAGACTATCACATCTGTTCACTTTAATGTTTCTCAAGCTGCTAGGTTGTTCAGTTTCACCAAAATCCATGTTGAACAAGACTTCAATGGAACCACAATACTCGACCGTAAGCTCTCTCAATGGGCAAAGATTACTAATACTAAACTGAGGAGGCCATATCTCCTTCAAATTCTCCATATGAGAAATAACCAGTTTCTCCAGCTTATTATGAGCCACATCCTGTAAAAAAGGATTGTTATTAAAACACTTTTAGTGAAGATTGTTAATATGCATATCACAACCACAAATGTTATAATTAGTAATAATTACTTTTGACAAAATCTGAATACAACTGCAACAAATTTTTAAAAATATTTTATATTTTTTTTAAAGAAATCTAAATGATTTTCGATATATTATTTGATTTATTATGCGTCTCAAACTACTGCTACAAACCTGCTCTTCATATCTACCAGCACGTCCCGAGTCAATTTCAAATAACACTTGAATGGAACGACAACTTCTAACTTCAAGCTCTTGTAAATTATTGAAGAAAGGAAACGGATTGCATGAAAAAATATTCACGAGACTATCGCATTCTTCCACTACAATGCTTCTCAAGCTGCTGGTACAAACTTGCTCTCCAATATTACCGGTACGTCCCGAGTCAATGTCAAATAACACTTTAATGGAACAACACCTTCTAACTTCAAGTAGCTCTTGTAAATTATTGAAGAAAGGAAACGGATTGCATGAAAAAAGGTTCACGAGACTATTGCATCCATCCACTTTGATGCTTCTCAAGCTGCTGCTAAGTTGCTCGATTTATCCAAAATCCATGTTGAACAAGACTTCAATGGAATCACAATCCTTGACGAACAACTTCTCCAGCTTACGAGTCGCATCCTGCAATGTAAAAAAAGATTTGTTCATTCATTAGATACCCGACTGTTATTAAAACACTTTTAGTTGAAGATCGTTAATATCAGTCTACTAATACAAAGCATATACTTACCTCTTTGTTCAAGAAAGATTGCGTGGGGTATATATTACTCGACAAAAAAGATGTTGCACTATCGGTATAAATGCTTGTAATTTTTGGAAGGCCTACAAGTTGCAACTCCATGAGACGTGGTAGCTCAATTACATTGATGTTATTGCAGAAACACGATAGCTTTCGTAGCACGGCCAACCTGAGATACTTTAAGTTGGAAAACATGATTATATCGGATCCATTATTCGCAGTATGTATGACTGCTTCCATAGCATCACAGTTGGAAATTTCCAGATACTCGAGCTTTGACAAAGTTGTTGCAACACTCGGTGTGAAAAGGTATTTCAACTCTGCACATTCTGAAACTACAAGGAGTCTTAAATTGTAAAACGAAGAGCATGGCAGAGTATTCATATCATTCACTTGTAGATAAAGTGCATCTGTGATCTTAAACAGCTCGTTGATTTTAGATTTCAGAAGTTCTTCTATGTTGGTGACCAGCATCAAGCTGTTTTCGTATGAGTGCATGTCAAATTTATTTGCCTGCACGCATTCTCTAACTTCTGTAAAAGAACATCCCACTGAGAGCTTGAATCTTTTAAGGTTCTCTGAACGCTCTGCAAATTCTCTACTGTTGTTGTCTGTGAAGCAGCATGCTTTTTCATCATATGGTATCATATAAAGTTCTTCAAGTTTCACCAAGTTTTTGAAGACACCATCATCTATAACAAGATTATAACAACCTGTTACATCCAGTAGTCGTAGCTTCTTCAAATTTCCAAATGTGGAAGGTAGGTTTGTAATGCCAGAGTTGGCAAAGCTAAGAACTTCCAGATTTAAAAGATTTCCTATACAAGTTAAATCAAACATCAACGAGCATTCACCGAGACAAAGAGTTCGAAGGTTGGTGGAGAACTGAGCAGATGTGGGAACTAATGGATACTTCATTCTCTCAAATGCTATAACTTGAAGCTTTTCCATTGTTGCATAAAAGTCTTGAGGAGCCCTTAGCAACTCATCTCCGTGCATAAGTTTCAAAAGTGAAAGGTTTGGAAACCTAAATTCACTAGGAAACTCAGACATGCCCTTGCATGTTAACGAAAGTTGCTTGCAAGATTGGCTCACACTATTAGCTTCACTCCACTTTGAGAAATCATCATGGTGAATGATCCAACATCCCTCCTGATCACCACCTTTAGAAACAGTAGCTACCACAAATGCATGCACAAGATCATGCATTTTTACACACTCATAGTCATCACTGTCACCATCCATCAACAAATATTTTTTTTTGAGATTGCTCACACTTGTTTCTGTGCTTTCTCTAGCATCTTCCATAGTAGAAACTTGTTCTAAAAGTTTTAATCCCCATGCATATCTTGTGAGATCTTCAATTGGGATATTAGAGTCCTCAGGGAACAAGCCACAAAGCAGAAAAATCGCTTTATCTTGTTCTAAATTCTTGTAGCTCATATCAACAATATCTAGCACTTTATTATTTTTCTTCAAACACTTGAGTTTATGCTTCCATACACTCCTTTTCTTTTCACATTTAACATCTGCAGCAATGATTTCGATGGCAAGGGGCAAACAACCACATTTTTTTACAATTTTACATCCTATATCATAGAGATCATGTTCGGCTGAAATCTCTGCGATTTGACAAAAGAAACCTCGTGCTTCCTCTTCCTCCAAGACATCAACTCTAACAGGTTTAAGAACACATTTAGCATCAACTGCAATTTGATGACAAATCCTTTCTTCAACGTGATGTGAGAAATCTCACATCCTATATCATAGAGATCATGTTGTCGGCATCTTCCTTGATCTTTTCAACGTCTTCCAACGACTCTGGCACACGATCAGGTATCTCTCGATTGTTTTCACTGTTTCTTCTCGTCTCCTTTTTTAAATCGAAGCATCCATCATTTTCGACATCTTCCTTGATCTTTTTAGCTTCTTTTAACCACCCATCTACACGATCAGGTATCTCTAGATTGTTTTCACGGTTTCTTCTCAAATGCTTTTCGTTATCAACTCTTTGACCGTCCAAAACCTTCATTTTGTCTTTCATTTCCTTCACACGATCGGCGGAGGAAGTGAGATTTCTCAGCTTTTGCGTAATATGCTCCGCCAATAGCTTCACAACAGGACCAACGATTGCAGTTACAACTTCCATTTTCCTGAGACATAAGAAATTATATAAACAAAATTAGGGGTGGCAATTCCTGAAACGATAGGAAAGTAAACAAGTTAATTAAGCTTGGGTCTAACCATGGTTAGTTCACATGGTTGGTTTGTTGTGATCAAAAACACTACTGAACTACCAAAAAAAGGGATGAAAATCTTATTACAGTATTCATACTTTAGGATTGCTTATTTTTTCTGCTTATAAAAAAGTACTTGTGAGCTACTTAAAAATAAGCACTCGGGTTATGAAAATAACTATTTGTTTCAAAATTTCAATCAAATCAATTTATCAAATACATATAAGGTAAAAAAAACTAAAATAAATTTAGCTTAAATAAGCATGCATATCAAAAACTTGTAAACAAAACTATGGGTTGCAATTCCAGACACAAAAAAAAATAAATGGGTTGATCGAGCTTGGGTCTAAACAGGTTTTGCGTTGCCTGCCAACTTGTTTAGATAAATAGTCACATGGGTCGTGTATGGTACTTTGTAAATGGACTACCAACAAGGATTAGAATCTTAATACGGTAAACTTTTATTTATTGATTCTTACTTTTGGATAATTGCTTATCTTTTCTGCTTATGGGTAAGTACTTATAAGCCAAGGTTGCAAAACTTGCAAATCAGTCGTCGGGCATTCGACCCCCTTGTAGCTTGTAACCGGTCTAGGCGGGATTAATCAGTGATTAATCGGATTGTCATTTTTGGCAAGTTTGGGTATTTCCGACGAGTTTTGGGTATTTCAGACAAAAAACTTCTTAAAAAAATCTTGCAATAGATATAAACAGCAGCTATAAGTGATTAAAAGTAGTTTACGGCGGGTTTTGGGTATTTTCGGAAAAAATTGAAAGTTTCCAGCAAGTTTGACCATCGTTGACCGATTTGTTTGATCCATTTACACAAATCAGAAATATTTTTGGCCCAGTAGCGCCTATACGGCAATTAATCGGCCTTGTAGATTTTTTTTGCAGTTAGTAGTAGCTTGTTAATTGTAGCTATTTCATTTATAAAAGCCTTTGGTATCGTAGATGTATTATTAAAGAGTAAAATGACGTAAAAGCGAAAAGTTAATGCTAAACACTTAGTGAGGCAAAATCAAAAAACTAAACAATCGTTACTAAACAAGCTGTATATTTTAAATGATAAAAGCTCCAAAAAGCTCGTCCCAAACACAGCGTATGGTCAAATATAAAAGTAAAAAAGAATAATCTCAAATAAGCCTATTGAAATAAGAAGCTTCTATCTCCTTTAAAATTTTCCCTCAAAATAAGCTATCAAGAAAAACCAGTATACGTTTTTATATGATCTCAAGCATTAAAATAAGCAGCTTCTACCTACTTATTGAGACTTGCTTATTTACTTTAAAATAAATAAGGAATACCAAAACCCCCTTAATTATGATTTATGATCCAAACAGATTTATCTCACTATGTTTCATTTGTTGATTAATAAAGATAGAAATATTGATACATAACTTAAGAGGTTACACAACATGTAAAATACTAGGAAAAGGCAGAAATTTGGTGTCTACAGTTAGTAACTAATTAAGTCTATGCCAAATAGTATGTAAGAGCTAGTACCTTGAAATACAGACTTCACCAGTTCTCAAAGATGTTACTACGTACTTTTTAGTTTTCAAACAAAGAAGGTTGGTTGAGTTCTAGCTGATTAAAAACAAATGGAGAAGGCTCTTTGAGAAACTATGCAGAAATTTCCAAAAGTGTAAAGTGAAATGGCTACTTTTTTGCCCACTAATCTTCCATTACATTTGGCCATGTGTCAAATAAAGCTAGTTAATAATTGAGTGATCGTGAAATATCAACGTAGCCACTCAACCAAAGTAAGCAAATTATAGTAGGGGTCATGTTATACAAACCCTTTATTGGGGGGTTTCAATCATTGTATGCATTGACGGGTTGTACGGTGTGCATCGCAATATTTTATTATCTGCATCGCGAGTTGTACTGTTGACTATAGAGGGAGGTTTGTATAGTATGACCCTTATAGTAGTCCTAGACCTAATGCGATAATGGAAATGGCCTACAATCACATGGGCTTGTTCTTTCTCTCAAAACAAATTTTTAAAAGAATTTACGAGCTTATTAGATTATAATAAAGACTAGCCGAATGTTTGATCGATGCCCATTTATGTTTTTAAATAAAATAGTATTAGATCTTCGTATATGCACATATTTTGGGTTTAATTTTTGTTAGATTAAGCTTTGGCTTAAATTTTGTTGGATAATGTTGAAAGTAAAAATAAATGGAAGGGCCCTACAATCACATGGGTTTGTTCTTTTTCTCAAAACAAATTTTTAAAAGAAGTTATAAGCTTATTAGATTATACTAGTACTAGCCGGATGCTTGATCTAACGATGCCCATTTATGGTTTTAGATAAACTAGTTTTAGGTGGTGTTTGTTTTTTAAGAGGCTCTGAATCTGAATCTGAACCGCACATCTGAATCTGAATCTGAGGCGTAAATGTCTGAATCTGACCGCATCTGAACGGGAAAAAAAACTCGTGTTTGAACCGCACATTTGCTTGCTCGTACTAATTTTATTTTTTATTTTTATTTTTTTTATTTTTTTATTTTTTTTTGTCAGCAAGAGGCAACAAGAGGCATTCAGACACCCATCTCAAGTCTAGACCATTAAGATCTTACTGCCTCTGAACGCGTCTGAACGGGAAAAAAAAAACAAATGGTCTGAACGACCAAAATGTCTGACCGCGTCTGAACGGTTCAGATTAAAAGGCTGTTAAAAGCCTCTTTATGAAAAACAAATACCACCCAGATCTTCATGTACGCACAAACTTTATATTTTATTTTTGTTAGATTAAGCTTTGACTTAAATTTTGTTAGATAACATTAAAAGTAAAAATAGTACTAAACATGATTTTGGGATGGATTTTTTGTTAGATTCGTTAAATTCTCTGGTAAACTACTCAATCATAAACTACATAAACTGTTGTGTGGAAGTGGCCAAACTTAATATCACAATTTGTTGTATGGGCGCGACCAAACTTAATATCACATTTTTATTCTGATAAACATGTATGTACCACCTTGATTACTTTTAAGTGCTTATTTGTTTTGAAATGAACAGTTACCAAAATGCTTATGTGTAAATACTTTACTTACAATAAATATAACAAAAACTTGTGGTTACTTTTACTTTTTGTGATCAGTTTTACATGTTGAGTGGGACATTATAACCATGAAACTTCCTTATAAAAGCCTTAGTATTTGTGTAGAATTTTGTGTGTGTGAAGTTTTGCGTTTTCTCTTCGAAGCAGTGCAATTTTGTTAGTTATTAGTCCGTAGTTGTCTATATATAATTTTCGGTCTCTCTAATATAAACTGAAACTAATAATTTGACAACGCAAACTGAATCAATACTCAATAGGAACCAAGCTAACTAATATCGCGAGATTGATTATAAGCATCCTATAAATTATAAATACTTAACTGTTAACAACTGATAAAGTCTCAAGGAACTATTACTTTTCTAATAGTGATTAACAAATATAACTTTTTGAAAATAACAGTATAATTCTTATTTAAGCAACTTCTTATAAAAAAATGCAAAGAGGACTATTGTCAGTTCCTTCAACATGTTCTCCTAATTTTAGTCTCCCGCTCATATTACACCATTTATACAATCAAAAACTAAAATTAAGGAGACAAAGATTGTATAAGACTGATTTTTTCAATAATTTCAATAATTTCTCATATATAAGACCGAATTTTTTCAATAAAATTAAGGAGACAAATATTGAGTACTGTAATACAATAATTTCTCATATATAAGACCGATTTTTTCAAAACTAAACGAACACAAAATACATGTGAAATTATATATGTTTAAGCCTTGTGCATGGCCGATGACTGTGATACTTGAGCTTCTGCTAACTGCAACTTCTACTATGGGGTGTTTGGGATTGCTTAGCTTATTGCACTTTACGATAGATAAACAACTCTCTGAAGGTGGTTGTGACTTGTGATAGTTTGTACAAAAATACAGAAATAAAATGTTTTTAGTTATTAGTTTGTTAGGCACACAATAGTCAATCCATACATTATGTGCAAAAAAATCATCTCTAACTATGTACAAACCTAAATTTATTCATTTAACACAAACTAATATTATAAAAATAAAGCAATATACCGGCTCAAATCCCACACAGCACATCTAACACCACCATGAACCCACACAACACGTCTAACGCCACCAAATCCCAAAGTAATAGACTGGTTCAGATCCCAATACCTTTGAGATTCAACTAAACCATAAAGGGAAGATACAAACCCTCTTAGTTTTCATCATTCTGCAAAGGTGTGCTAAATACAACAGGACAGTACAGATGTTTCTGCATATTTAGGGGTCCAACCTCAGGGATCACTGCAAAAATTGGAGCCACTATAGGTCTTGGTGCCACAACAGATTCAGGTTCAACTGTGACATGCAAGCCTCTGTGTTTCCTTGCTGGCATAACGAATGCCAAATCTCCAGGTATAGCTAATCCAACAAGTCTTTCACCTTCATCTAATTTCGTAGTTTCATAACCATTAATATATTTGTTATAGAAGCAATGTTAGAGATCACAATGCCAATAGAATTTAGGGCTAATTCTCTAAATTGCCTAGTTGCCCAAAGACTTTACCCTAAAGGCCCCAAAAAATTTCAACTTACCTAAATGCCCCATGGGCAACAGTCGCCTTTGAACATTTGGGAAACTCTCCCATCTACTTGACATGTGTCCCTATCTTTGGGCCCACCTTGTACTTACATAGTACTAGTGTCATAGGTGATTTCTGGGCAACTGGGACTTACATTCTTGGGCGACCGACATATTTTTGTCTTTTAGTAAAAAAATATAGTCTTTTTTATTATAAAATAGTACATATTTATTTGGCAACTTGGTCCCACACATATTTATATTATTTTATTGTATTGGTACTTGTACCATACTTTTATATCCAAAATACAACTTTATAAAATACCAAATACACCTTTTATATTCCAAATTATACTTTTAAAAAGTTTTTATAATCATAATACACCTTTTCATAAATACAAAATACAAATCTGCTACTAACACATAACACAAATAAAAATCTGCTACTAACACACACATCAAACCTTCCCACTCAAACTCAAACGTTCTGCTTCTCCTTCTCAAACTCAAACGTTACCAAACTCAAACGTTCCCACTCAACCTTCTGCTTCTCCAACTGCTTCTCTACAGTGCATTCATTCTAAAACCCAAACCCTAATCCAACTGCTTCCCACTCAACCATCCCACTTCTCAAGAATCCAACGACGACAATGTTTGATGCCAAGCTTACGGTGAGATCTAGAGTATAACATATTGGTACAATTAAAGCTTTATTGAATGTCAATAGAACGAAATTGTTTAGAGACACTCTGTTTGGCCCTTGGTTAGATTTCCCCACATATGCCCCAGACAACCACTTGTACAATTATTTTTATCAAAATGTTGTTCCGGTGGCTGAAGTAAGTGATTCTTGCCCACCTATTACTTTTGTAATAGGTGATAATGTTCTTGAATTTGGGCGTGAATAATTTAGTCTTCTAACTGGGTTTCGTTTAGGTCCCATAGATAAAAAAGAAACTGACCACGGCCTTATTATACGTGGTTTAAGTTATAGTCCTTTTTTTGATCGTTTGTTTCCTGATAAAAAAGGAAATAAGAACAAAAAAGTTAAGGGTGATGAGCTTTTGGCCTTGGTGAAGTCGGGGCAAAGGTGGGATTCTTTAGCCGATGAAGTTACTGTTAGGGTTTGTTTGTTGGTGATTGCAACATGGGTATTTATTGGTCGGGAAGGAAGGTTTTACGTTCCTGACCATTTGCTTAAGAATGTTCAGGATTTTTTGTGTGGAATGTGTATCCATGGGGTGAATACATGTAGGCCCATCTCTATAAAAGAACGGTGAATGTTATGCCTAGGCATTCCGACAAGGAAGCAAAGAAGGCCGTTCCAAAAGATCCCAAAAAAGAACAAACATACAATCTCTATGGATTTGTATGGGCGTTGAAGGTTAGATTTTATTTGTAACATGCATTATTTGAGCTTGTATATATTATGATGCTTATTCTAATGAGATGTCAACTTGTATTATTTGCTGGTAATTCAGGTCTAAATTAGGTGTTATATGGTAAACTTGTAGATTGGTGTATGTTGTAGTTGTTCCTTAGGCATTGGTTTTAAATGTTCCTTTACAACAACTTATGAATTAGGAACATGATGAAAATTAAATTTGAGGCACATAATGGTTGATTATTGAACAACGTATGATAGATAAGCAAAAACAATAAACAATAAACAACGAACGAGCTCTCAAGGTGGTTGTGTTTACTGAACAAAACAAATTGGTTGAGCATCAAATGTTAATCAATAATTGACAAGAAATGGGGAAGAGTGGAAGACGGCTTGAGAAAAGAAACAAAAGTATTAAAGGTGACCACTTGACAAATAAAGTGGAACAGATAATGAAAGTGATTTTATTTTGTCCGTAGAGTATAAATTAGTAATGGATCTACCTATTTATATATATTCAACAATAAAATCTATTCAACAATGATTACTCGAAATTAGACTGCAATCAAACAACTCGATTGGCGAATCATAATGCTCAATTTTGCTAATGTGGCAAAATTGAGCAATATAATCAGTTCTCATATTTTTATTCTTTCTCAATTGGCTCCCAAAATATTTTTTCTTTTATTATACAAAAGGTTTCTAATAAAAGAGCGTAAATAAAAGCTTTTTAATAGTAATTACTCAAATCTTTTGTGGACAATCAAAATTGGACATTGCGACTGCTTATTCCTTTACGCAATATAATCAACGGGCCTGGTTAAATAAGAAGTAACTAATGTTTACTGAATAACCAAAATATATATCCAGTCGCACAAATTTAGTTAAAGCAAGTTAAGTGGGTAGGAACAACTTAAGTCTAGCTGCTTGAGGTGGCTTGTTAACCACATAGGATCATCGTGAGTGCAATATTATGAATATATCCATAGCTGCATTTGCCTAAAATACCTAGCCTTTTGAATTTA